>JAHRIG010000067.1:21799067-21821851 GCA_020311275.1 Eira barbara | reverse complement strand
CAGGCCTCACCCCTGCACCCCCATCAGAAGGCCTGCCCCGGGCCTCTGCTTCCAACCACTGAGCCCTGTGGGCCTCACCCTGGCCCCCCCATCCTAGCACCTGCCCGTTTCCTTTCGTCGGCACGGTGGGGCCCTCGCCCGGCTGGCACCACCGTGTGTGGTGACCAGAGAGCCTAGTGCACAGCACGGGGTGATTCCTTCCTGAGAGAGGGAGGCCTGGGTTGCGGGACCCTACCCTCACCCGCGGGCTGGCTCACCTGGCCCCAGGGCCCCACCACCCACTGCGTGCAGGGGTGCGTGTTGCAGGCTCGCGTGCTGTTGGGTCTCAGCGTCTCCTCACAGAGGCCCGGCTCCGGGCAGGTCACCAGACGCTGCTGCTCGCCACCACCACAGGCCTCCGAGCACTGGAAGGGTGGGACCGGCAGGGAGAGGGCTGGGGTGCGGCCAGAGTCTGAGAACACCTCCCGCCCCGCCCCGAGCTCTCCCAGCCTCACCTCCCTCCAGGAAGAGGTGTACCAGCTGAGGCAGGGCTGGAGCCCGCAGGCGCGGCGCGCAGGCGGCATGGCCGGCCCTGGCTGGCAGTGGAAGGGCCGCAGCGGCCGCAGGTCCCGCGTGTCCACGCACTGCACATCCCGCACGGAGGACCCCCCGCCGCAGCTGCGGGAGCACTGCAGGCCAGGGGTGTGGGGTGAGCAGACCCCGTGCCCCCTCCAACCCCGAGAGAGCTGGCCAGGAGCCAGGGCAGCCGCCCAGGGGACAGGTGGACGGGGATGAACAGGGAGCGGCGGGGACAACGAAACCCCGAGGGGGAGGGCGGCCGGCAGCCCTCACGGCAGGTCCGAGCAACCTGGGGAAAGGGGAGGAGGCAGCCGGACGAGCCCAAGGACGGAGGTGCAGAGCGCCCCTGCCCCACCCTGCACAGGGGGCCTGGCGGACCTGGCATGCACCCCGAGGCCCACACACCTTACTCCAGTTCCCCATGTGCCAGGCGGCACAGGGCCTCAGGTGGCAGCGGCGGGCGGGCTGGGGCCGGCCAGCAGGAGGGCAGTCGTCCTCACGGCCAGAGCTACAGCGCACGGACCTCCAGACAGCACCCAGGCCACAGGTGGTGGAGCACTAGGGACCGGGGCCGGGGCACAGGCGTGAGGGCGGGCACCACCCCGTGTCCCCCCAGCCGGGGCCGCCCATCAGGGGGCGGGGGAGCCAGCGCCTCGCCTTCCCCACCTGCAGAATGAGCTTTCCACCCGCCTCCAAGGAGATGCCTCGCGAGCAACTGTCCCCACTCACATGGGACACAGGAGGGGGCCTCCGGTCACGACCAGGTTCACTGTTCCCCAAGATCCCCTAGGAAGGGAGTCTGGATCCCTCGTGGAGTCCCTGCCTGTCCCTCCCCACCCCAAAATGAGGGGTCTGGACACAACTTCCACAGGGATGATACGCAGGCGCCCTTCAGCCTCTGTCCGTCAAGTTCAGACCTCGAGGCCCCTGACCCAGCAGGGTGGGGCCCCTGAGGGGGCTCCAGGTGGCGAGGCCCTGAGCGGCCCCTGGAGAAGCCGGGCTGAGCCCCACTGCCCCCAGGGGAGCCCACTGGGCCTGGGGGCCGCAGAAGGGCTTCCACACCAGCACAGCGGTCCCGGGCAGTGCCGGGAGCACGCAAGCTAGAGTCTGAGGGACGGGGCTCCTGGCTGCCGCGCTCCGTGTACGACTCCGCCTTCCCTGCACTGCGGCCCCCTGTGCTGCTCAGGCACGGACCTCGGGAGACCCCGAGACCGGCAGATGGGCTCCTCACCCCCTTACTGCTCATATGGGAACCTGAGGCTGACAGGACAGACTGCCCCCAGGGGCACACGGAGGGCAACAGGATGATCTGGGGTCACGGGCTGCTGGTCCCCGGATCCCGGCATCCCCGCACTCCCGGGAGGCAGGGCCTGTTTCCCGACGAGTACGCGGTCAGCAGGGCCTACTCCACCCCGGCGCCTTACCTCGCTCCAGCTTCCCACCTCCCAGCTGGCATTGCCGGCCGGTGGCCGGTCCTCGGCCAGGCCGGGGTCCAGGGCCTTGGCCTCGGGGACTCCGCTGCTGTTGGCCGAACTGTCCTGAGCCGGTGCAGGCAGCAGCACAGGGCTCGGGGGTGCCTCGGAGCCAGGGCCTTCCGGCTGGCCCACAGGTCCTGGGGCCAGCCCCCAAAACGTGTGCTCGAGACCAGGGGTGGGCATCGGAAGGAAGGTTCCTGGCACAGCCACAGTCTGCAGGTCCCGCGGGGCTGGAGGGGTGGGAGTGCCTGGTTCCAGGGGGCTGTCCCCGCCCCAGGTGGCTGGCAGAGTGGCTGGGGGAAGAGGAGGGGAAGGAGTTCCCCTGACAGGGGGCCACAGCTTGGTGTCCACAGGTCCTTGGCCACCGCCCAGAGCTGGTTCCCAGGCCACAGTCCCCACTGTCCACGGATCTCCCGTGTCGGGACTGGGGGAAGCACGGCTGGTGCTGACGGAGGGCAAAGGGGGAGAGGTGGGGCGGGGTCCTTGGGGCGGGCTGGTTGTTCGGGGGTCTAAGTCTTCCCCCTCGTCCTCAGAGAGCTCGTTGGCCCCCTGCCAGCCTGGGGGGTGCGGCTGGTTCCAGATGTCTCCCCCTCCCGGGAGCCTGTTTTGGCCCCCAGGGGCAGCAGGTGTCTCCATGCCAGTGACTGAAGAGGGGGGCCAGGGCCAGCTGGGGAACCCCAAGTCTGGGGCCCCGGTGGGGCTGTTCTCCTCAGGTAAGAAATTGACCAGGGGGTTCCCAGGGGCCTGCTCCGAGGGTGGGGCCAGAGAGTGGCCAGCCAGGCTGGGCCAAGGGGCAGGGGTCCCGTCTCCCAGGGCCCCCTCCTTTTCGGTCCCAGGAGGCTCTGAGGCCGGCAGGGGGGTGCCTGTGGGGGACCCAACAGGACTGCTCAAGGGTGGGGGCGTCCAGTCCCCTGCCCCTGCCAGGTCTGCGTCTGGCTCGTTGAAGGGCCCATAGGACAGGTCCTCGTGGAAGTTAATGAAGTTGTAGTCGTAGTAGAAATCATCAACAAACACGGGCCCCGGCGGGCCCGGCTCCGGGCCCTCCTCGATGGCATTGCCCATGCCAGCCGGCTCGAAGGATGAAGGGGGCAGAGGGCGTGGGGCCAGGCGGGGGGGGATGAAGTCGATCTCATTGAAGAGCTCGCGGCTGGAGGAGCCGCTGCCTGAGCCTTCGGGGTCCGGGCCCCGAGGACAGGGCGGCAGGGAGCAGGGGGCCCCAGCGGCCGGCCGCTGGGCCTCATCACAGGGGACGCCAGTGTTGTTGGTACAGAGGACACTTCGGTGCTGAGTGGCCTCCCCACATGTCGCCGAGCACTGCAGAGGAAACCAGGCTGAGGGCCACAGACCAGGGGAAGCTGGGGCCCAGTGGGGTACCTGCCCCTGCTTGAGGTCGGACGAGAGGTCTCGGCCCGCCCTCTCCAGCCCTGTCCAACTCGAGACCACGCCCGGTGGTGGCAGCGGCTTGCCGGGGCACCCTCGTCCCCAGGGCTGTGGGGACACGGGCCAGCTGGGGAATGCCCCCACCTCCCTCCCTCCCGCCATGGGGCCTCGCAGTCAGGGCTCCCTGAAGATGGCCTCCACCTGCCCATAGACCAAGCCTGACGGCGGAGCTGGGGCCGGGCCCTCCCGTGCTGATGCTCACCTGAGACCAGTCCCCCACGGCCCAGGTGGCGGGACAGGGCACATGGCGGTTGCAAGGGGTCTCGGCAGGGGGCCGGGGGAGGTGGGCGCAGGCGGGAGGCTCCAGGGCGCTCTGCTCATCCAGCCCCACACTCCGGATGCAGAGCACGGCGCGGCGGGAGAGGCCCCCAGGGCCGCAGGAGCTGGAGCACTGCTGCCACTCTCCTGCCCACCACCTGCCGGGCACCCGGGCTGTCAGTGTCGGGGTCCCCACGGCTCAGGGCGCAGCCCCCCGTGTTCCTCCCCCTCTCACCCCTGGGGGAGCCGGGCAAGTCCCGAGCCCATCTGAGCTCCCAAACACACACCACCTGGGATGTCCCGGGCAGGCCGGGCGGGGCAGGGACAGTCAGCCCCTGGGGCTTGGGAAGAGAGGCCTTGCCCTGCCCTGCTCCCTCTGCTCCTCTGGCGTCCCCGGGAGAGGGGGCAGGTGGGGGGCCGGCTCACCGGGCTGGGCAGGGCTCCTCGCTGCACTTCCGCTGCCTGTCGTCGGGCCGGCTCAGGGGGTCACAGTGTCTCTCGTCCACGGGCCCCGCCTGTCGCTCGGTGCAGTGCGCGCTTTGCCTCTGCACACCTGGGGACCGCGGGGGCTCAGCCTCAGCCTGGCACCGAGGGTGCCCCCCACCTGAGCTGCCCTGCACCCCAACACAAGCCCACACCCACTCTGCTAGTCGCTCCCAGAGCAAATCCTCCCTCCTCCTCCTCACTGTCCTCCCGGCCTTCACCTCTGGCCCTGGAGGGGAGCAGAGCGTGCAGGCTCGGGGGACGGTGGCCAGCCCCCTGGCTTCCTAGCTGGGAGGCCTTGGGCAGCTCACTGGGCCTCTCAAACACAAAGACAAACCTCAGCGTCTTTGTCCGTAACAGTAATACCTGCCTCGAAGCTGCCAGTGAGTGAGGACACCATGGGGTCCTGCAAACCCAACCCCAGCCTGAGTGCCTCCCTCCCAGCAGGGCCCGTGCTCAGAAAAGGGGGGGCAGCGAGGAAACTCATCAGACCTCTCCTCCCCCCAAGCAGACAGACATTCCTCTCCAGCCCCGCAGTCCCTTCCACCTTTGTCAATGTTCCTGTCCTGCCACCACCTGACTCTGGGTCTTTGCACGGCTGTGCCACCCCATCTCCAGCAGCAGGACCCCCTCTAGCAGGCTCTGCCTTCGTCCCTGCTTCCCTCACAGCCCAAGAGAGTGGATCTCCTCAGCCTGAGCCTCCCACCGCCTACTCACTCCCTCCCTCCCTAACAGAATTCTGCTGTGCAAGGTAACCGTGGGCCCCTGCTGTAGTGCCCGTGCACCGAGGGAGGTCTAGGGCACAGTCCCAGGGAGAAGAGGGCACAAGTCCCCCGTGGGGGTCAGCCCCAGGCCCCTCCTTCCTGCCTGGACCACAAAAGGCCAGGAGAGAGCCATCTCTACAAGTGTGAGGGGGACTCACTGACAGGAGGAAGCTCCTGGGTCCTTAAGAGCACCCCGGGCCATCCTGCCAGCTTGGACCACGCCCCAGGGCCTGAGCCACTCCAGCCAGCCGGGGCCAGGGACCGCACCCACAGCTCAGCACGCATCCCCGACGGCCGCCACCACTCCACCGAACGAGGCCCCGGCATCTAGTTTATCCAGTGGATTTGCTTTCACGGTTTTTAGTTTAGGGATGCTTATATGGCACAAGAGCCTTCTAACAGTTTTTGAAGATTTGTGCCAAGGTTCAGGGGGCCAGTGTTCATCTTATCATCAAACGAGCACTTTTGGGAACGCTCAGATGTCTGTCCCGGATTCCCAATGCCAAGCTCCCTGGACACAGGGGCAGTGGGGGTACCTAGGGGCAGCAGCCTGTCTGCAGCAGGAGCTGGGGAGGCACAGGGCCCACACTCACGGGGGCCTTGGGTCAGGTCTCCGTCACGGGGCAGAGACACAGGTGGGAGGCCAGTTGGGGTGAGCCGTGCGAGCAAAGGGCGGGATGGCTGTGGCGCCTCTGGGGGCCGCATGCAGCACGGGGCTGGCCTTGCCCCCACCCCAGCAGACCCGTAAGACACGGCTCTCAGCAGCCCCACTCCAGACGCGGGGCTGCGGGGATCCAGGGGCCAGTGCTCCAGTCCGTGGGCGCTCGCCAACCAGCACTGAGCTGGAGGCGGAAGCCGGCCCCGCTGCCCAGAGACCCCGGTCCGACCCGTCCTCACCTGTGCCGCAGGTGACCGTGCACTCGGTCCAGGGCCCGTAGCTCCAGGAGAACTCGGGCGGCTCGACCTGGCCAGGGCCGTCCGCCTCCCTGTGGATGGTGTACTCGTAGCGCACCCCGGGGTTGCTCTCCTGGAACAGCAGCTGGGGGCGGCGGGCGAGGGCCGTGAGCACCCCATGTCCCTCTACCCACCACACAGCCATCCCCGAGGAGCCGAGCCCAACCACTCTGGGCCCCAGGGCAGCCGTAGGACAGGCGGGGGGCGGCGGAGCTGGATCCCTCAGGCCCCACCCCTGCTCCCCTATCTGAGTCCCAGGGGGCGGGCACCTGGATCCAGACGGGCTCGTCGGTGGGGCCGGGGGACGTGAGGTTCTCCCAGTTGCCAGTGCGCGCGTACGTGAAGGTGGTGCCCGCCACCCGGTAGTCGCCGCCCCACTGGATGGTCCAGCCCCCGTTCAGGAAGTACTTCTTGGGGTCCTCACTGCGCAGGGCCAGGAAGTTGGCGGCCTCAGCCACCTCCTCGATGCGGATCTCACGGGCACCGGCCGGGATCAGCCCCACATCCACGTAGCCTGTGGGCCGGGCACGGTGCCAAGGGTAAGGGGCGTGGTCGTCCCCTCTCTTCCCAGTGCCCCAGGCAGCTGATTCCACCAAGAGCTCAAGATTCTGAGCTCAGCAAAAGGCAGAAGCATCCCTCTGTCCTAGGTCACCTAGCAAGCCTCCGAAGGCCCCTGAAGTCCTGCCGCCGGGACCCATGCGTCTTCACCCCTCCTGGACACCGGGCTGCGGTCTGTGCCACCAGCCTGGCCCTTCCCCTGGACACTGTCCTCGCTGCCAGCCTCACCGTCCTTTCATGGACTCCACGTGCTTCACCCTAGGGCGCGGGGACCGCCGTCACCCCCGTCTGACAGATGGGGAGACTGAGACCCAAGGAACGAAGTAACGTGCCTTGGGCTCTGTGGGCTGTGGCTGGGTGTCCTGGCCCGGCACTCAAGAGCCTATGGCTACCCGACCCTCACAGTCCTGGACAGAGATGCGCCTCCAGCTCTTTCTTCCCAGTGCAACACCTCTCCCACCTCCCCTGAGCCTTTCGTGATTCAGCTAACCTGCCACCTCCTCCAGGAAGTCCCCGCAGACGCCCCCGTTCAGGACCTCCTTCCACAGTGCTCTCGGCCTAAACTAAACGCTCCACACTAAACGTTTCAGCCACTCATCAGACCGTGAGCCCCTCGCCTCGGTGCCCTCCTCACCGAGCACACAGTAGGCACTCAAGCAATGTCTGTGAAACAGACTCGGGGGTGTGGGAGTGGCTCTGGGGTCTCTGAAGCCTCCTCAGAAGGGAGGAGCCCTCTGAAAGGTCTGGGGCCACCCGTAATCAGCCCTGATCAGCCAACCCGGGGTCCCCAGGCAGGAGGATGCCCTCTGAAGACAGTTCCGCATCTGGGCCAAGGGGCCCCAACAACTGCCAGGATCAGCCTGGGCGGCTTCCCTGCTTCCCATCTCTAGCCTGGGTGGGAACCCCGGGGGCCAAGGAGGGGACACCAACCTAGGAGCTCCCCCCACCAGGGGCGCCAGCCCGTACCCAGACCCTCAGACTCCTCGAAGGTCCCGCTCACGGTGTGGCAGGTGGAGCCATTGCCGTGACACACGCCACAGCGGTCCTCGACGGCCCCGGAGTCGATCTCGAAGTCACAGCCCACATTCTGGAATACACGGGAGGGAGGCCCTCGTGCCGGCCGCCAGCCCCTCAGCCCCGGCCCCAGCTACCGGGGTCTGCCAGAGCGGGGAGGAGAGGCGGCCTTGCTCAAGGCCTGCCCACCAGTCATGCCCTCTGATCTCAGGTGGGACCCTCTGCCTCTCTGAGTGCGCTTCCCCAGTGAGAAACGGGGAGGTCTGTCGGGGCCGTAAAGCCACGCCGAGGGGCACGAGGCACGAGAGGGCAAGTTTTGTGAATAGAGAGAGCAGGCGGGGCACGGGCACCCCAGGGATGCCCACCCAGGGTGGACGCGAGTCTCCCAGAAGCAGGGATCAATGTCAAAGGCCCTGGGCGAGCACCTCCCTGTTGCTCCCCAACCCCAGGGGCTGCACGGCGGGGGACTGCAGGGGGAGAGGGACACAGGCAAGGAGGACAGGCCACCGCTGGCACTGGAAAGAAGAGGACGTGTCACCAGCAAACACTGACGCACTCGGCCAGCCGGAGCCCCGCGGGTCCCTGCGGTGGCCTCACTGAACCCCGTGATACGGAGGCAGGAATGGGCTGCCTTTCTAGGACAGAGAGACCCGCTGCCTGGGGTCATGGATGCAGAAGGGCGCGGGGCCATGGCTGGGAACCAGCTTCCAGCAGAGACCCCCACCCCTTCCCGGCGGGGGCTGCACAGTGCAGGACGTGGACTGTGGGCAGGGAGGGGGTGAGAAGGTCCGCGGTGCAGAGTCTGGGGCCCCAGCGCCGGAAGGGGTGGGGGTCTCTGCTGATGGGACGGCAGAGCTGGGAAGCCCACAGCACAGTCTGGGGAGGGGCGGGGCCGGCGGGGAACCCGGTGCAGGGGACGTTGGGGGGGAACCCACGGGGGGCTGGCGGGGGAAACGCTCTTCCGGCTCAGGCACACCTTGCAGATGCCATTGATGCAGAGGTCGTGGCCGGGCTGGCCCGGGTAGCAGGGGGTGCCGTCGACCACGGCATCCCGCAGCTTCTCAGCAAAGTACTCGTTGGACGGGCGGCAGTGCAGCTCACAGGGGTTCACTGGGGCCCCAAGCAGAGGAGACATGAGGGACAACCAAGGCGGGAGTCAGGGAGGCCCCCGGGCGGCTGGCTTTCAGCCAGGCTGATCGTGGGGGAGTGGGGCCCCGCGCTGGGGTGGGTGACCTCGGGCCCCCAGGACCCGGCCCCGGGGCTGCCGTGGCCCGTGGGCGGCAGGACTCACCGTCATTGACCACGGGCACCCACGTGTGCAGCCGGCCCTTGTAGAGCATGGCGTCGAAGCGGCTGCACTGCACGTGGCGGAAGGAGGGGCGGCCGGGCGGGCAGGCCTGCAGGCTGCACAGGCGGAAGCGCTTCCGCTCGCCCACACAGTACTTGCCCTTGTATTTGGGCCTGTGGGGAGAGCCAGGTGGGGCCGAGGGAGCACACGGTGAGCGCTGACGGTGTACCCGGGTCCGGGAGCAAGCCCTCAGGCTGACTCTGGGGACTCTAACGCCCGCCACCCCCGGCTCTGGCCCAGACCCTTTCCCTGTGTGTGAGGACCTACGGGATTGCGGGGGTACCAGGGGCTGCTGGAAGCTGGCTCTGCCCCCACCCTGCAGTGCGCCCCCGGGCACGTCTTCGGCCCTGTCTGGGCTCCAGTCTGCTTGCCTGTCAAACGGGGACGTGCTGCCCATGCAGAGTGCTATCAGGAGCCTGAGACGAGCTGGGGAAGGGGCCAGCACCCCGTCTCCGACCCATGAGACCCAGGGTCCCAAGGATCCCCCGTGTCTGCAGACTCATTCCTGGTGGCACCCGCAAGCACAGCACCTGAACCCCACCCTTATCTGGGCCAGGGTGGCTGCCCCCAACCCAGCCCAGGCCAGGATACCGAGCACCGGGCCCTAGACCGGGCCAGCTCTGAGTCCTGCACCGAGAAGGGCAGCCTCGCCAAGAGGGCTCGTCCGAAGGAGCCAAGGAGCTCCTTGGTCCGCGCTACCGCTGGCTCGGCCTCTCCTGATTCTTCGGATCACCCTTTATAGGTGGGGAAACTGAGGCCCAGAGAGATGAAGTCACTTGTCCCAGGGCACACAGCTGTCCCCTCTGGTCTCAGACCCACAGGCACTTCCGATGTGAGTCATTACGAAGCCCTTCCCACTGACTGGGGTTTTCATGCTTTAGCTCTGCTGGGGGCTGCCTGCTGCGGTCACCCCAGAGTACGGTTTCCCTGGAAACTGAGACCCAGAGGAGGGGTAGACAGGGGATTTGAACCCTGACCCCTCTAAGGTCCAGGGTCTAACCTCCCTCCAGCCAGTTCCTGAGCTGCTGGGCCTTGCCATCCCCCTCTCTGCACTGCGGCCAGCACCGGGACTCTGCCTGCCTCCAGGATGCCCCCTGAGTGACCCAAGGCGGCCCTGGATACTCTGGACGTGGTCTCTATGGGGACACTCCGGAGTGCAGGAGGCTGGGGCTGACTCTGCTCCGGGTGCCCCATCCTACCCGCCCCTGGTGTCCCCAGCCCCACACTCACACGGGTTGCGTGCACTGCCGCTCAGCGCTCTGCACACCCACGCCACAGCTCCGCGAGCAGACCGACCAGGCGCTCCAGCCCGACCAGCCGCCGTCCACAGCCTCAGGCCGGAAGCTGACGGGCACGCACTCCCCGTTCAGACACCACTGAGACAGACGGGGGTGGAAACGCCACCGAGGGCCGCCAGTCATCCCTGCCGGGATGGAGTCAGGGGCCCCCTCCCAGTCCCCCAACACCCAGGGCCCCCCTGGGGCAAAGCAGGAGTAAAACGGAACGGAGCCCCTGGGCTGACTTTCTGCAGACCGGCTGAGGGCCAGAGAGGCTGCGGCTCTGCTAGGAGCTCCAGTCCGTCTGACACAGGCAGCCTCCAGAACACAGGCACGACGGGAGCCGGGCCTCTCCCCACCCACCCACCCGCACAGCGGGGGCTGCGGCACCCCTACCTTGTTCTCCCCACACCTGGTACCATCCACGGCCGCGTCCAGCTTGGAGTGACAGGTGGTCCCCACAGAGCACCACAGAGTGTGGCACACATTCTGCAAGGAGGACAACACGGGCCATACTCTCATCCCTGCCTGGGGCCTCTGGGGGATGGCAAGGGGGTGGGGCTGCAGATGGGACTCCCAGTGGGCCCCTCCCATCTTCCCCCAACCATGCGGCGCTGGGGTGCCCAGCCCTGGGGTTTGCTGCTCAGAGCATCTCCAGCCCCGCCCACTCATACAAGCTCCACCCACACACCTCCCAGCCCCCACCCACTTATAACTCCACCCACAGCCCTTCCAGCCCCGCCCACTCACAACTAACCCCACCCACCCACCCCAGAGCTTCACCTCCCAGCCCCGCCCACTCACAACAGCTCCACCCACACCATCCCCAGCCCCACCCACTCTCATACCAACTCCACCCATGCCTCTCCCGGCCCCGCCCACTCATAACCAGACCCACCCACTCATACCAGCTCCACCTACACCTCTTCCAGCCCCGCCCACTCGCCAGAAAGACACCCCCCACAAGCCTGGGGACTCTTTCACACGGTGTTGGCCTTCACTTCTGGTGATCTTCCCCAGGGCCACGCAGCCAGAGCTTTTGTTTTGCCCTTTATAACGCAGCCCTGGGAGGTGAGGGGCTTGCGGGAAGCCACAGTCCGCAAAGGGTCCACCCAGAAATCGGACCTGGGTCTGTGCCACCCAAGCTGCAGTGGATCCCACAGCCCGTGGTGTCTCCCAGGCACCCCATAAGGGGACGAGCCCAAACCAGCACACACCGCAGGCTGGGGAGGCAAACCCCTGCCCTGTGCGCACCCCACACTCACGTCCATGTCGTCACAGAAGGCGGAGTAGGCCCCGTACTGGAGGCGGCACTGGTGGCCCACATCATAGAGGACCCCAGGTGGCACAGAAGGGAAGTCGATGACATCCTTGCTGGGGGAGTCGTCCAAGCACAGGCCCCACCCTCGGCTGCAGAGAGGGCACAGGAGGACAGGGCAAGGGGGACAGCCTGAGAGACCCACGGGGGAGGCCTCTGAGGGGAGGGGAGGGCACAGAGCACCAACCCTCCTTGCTCACTGCAGCCCACCCTCTGATCCCCAAGCTAGCATTCAGGGTGCTCCCGCTCCCTCCCCTTGACCTCCGGGCCCTCTGGCCGCTGAACGTGCCCCACTCCCCAGGGTCACACATTTGCACGAGCTGCTCCCTTGCCTGCTCTGCACGCACTCCTGCAGAAACTCTCCAGCCCAGGCGCCCCTGGCCCTGCCTGGAGCTCCCGCAGCCACCACCCTGCAGCCTGGGGCCGGGGGCCCCCTCGCTCTGGGATCTGGAGAGCATCAGCTGGCAGCTGATACAGCGGCTGCCCCTGTCCGCCCCACCCCGGGGCCGAGGTCTCAGGTCTCTGTGGGGGATGACAGCCCAGGGGGCCAGGGAAAGCCCTGCCCGCCCTCTTCCAGCCCTCCCCGGCAGGAGACCCACACCAGCAGGCAGAGCACACGGAGGCAGAAGGGCCCTGCAGAGGGCATCCCAGGCCGGCTCGGACCCATCTCTGCCAGCGTGTCTCACCCTGGGCCCCTTGGGCAAAGCTGTTGCCTCTGGGGGCCAGTGTTCATCCCGCTGCCCTGGCCATGCCCCTAAGGTTGAGCACCCAGCCCAGGGCTCACTGCTGTCCTGCAGGAGTCAGAGAAGTGTCCCCGGACCTCCCTCGGGCAGCAGCAGCTGGTGAGAGCTGAGGTTGGGGGCGATGGGTAGCTAGCTGGCCCAGGCAGCAAGGACACCCCAGCCAGGCAGGGGAGGGTCAGCAGAAACCCTCCAGTTTTCCAGTCTGGGGTACTTAGGGTGGCTGGTAGCAGGCGGGGGACCAGATAAGCAGAGGATCCTAGTTAGGGTCAGAAGGGCAGAGGTGACAGGTACTGGGGTCTGACAGGCACAGAGGAGACACCACGGGACAGCGGGGCCGGTGAAAGATACGGGGAAGCCGGGGCAGGGAGCCTCTGAAATCTAGGAGTTCCAAGTTTCAGAGGGGAGCTGTGGGGGCTAGGGTAGTGTGGGTGTCTGTGGGGTTTCCTGAGGCCCGAGCTCCACCGGGAGTGGCGGAGAACACAGCCTCTGAGATTAGACCCTGCGGAGGACCCTGGCGACCCCTCCCCAAACCACCTGGACCACCCGCGCCGGTGGAAACCAGACTGAGTGTTGGCAATGAGCAGCGAGGGGACCCAGGCCTCTGCCCCCCAGTGATCGCCGGCCAGCTTCTCGGTCGCTCCTCAAACACCTGTTCCCTCTGCACACACACACAGGGCCCAAAGTACAGCGTCCCCTGCCCTGGGTCACCCCCAGGCCCTAGCGGTCAGGCTCTGATGCTGGCCCAAGCTGCCAGTGGCCACACACACCCACTCGCCAGGCGGCCCCAGGGCAGGCCTCCTCCCCTCCATCCATACGCCTGACCTCAAATGCTTCACCCCAGTGTAAGTTCGAAACCATGGCGGCGGAGCCCCGGCTGAGAGAAATGCCCATTCTGACCGCTGGTCCGGCCCTTGGGGCAAAGTGTCAGCTGGGGGTGTGGGGGGCAGGGTCAGCCTGGCCCTGGGGCTCCTTCTTTCCTGCAATTCAAGACACTCGGCTAGGAGGGCTGGCCCACCCCTCTGACTCAGACCCAGGCTGGGGGCTCCTCCAGCTCGGGGTCTGACAGGCCTCCACAGCAGCCCCAGTCTGGCCTTTGTCTCCTGGCTGGAACTTGCCATGTGTCATGTCCTGTGGGCCGGGCAGCTGGAGTACCCATCCTATATGTGTGTGAGGGGTCGGGAGCACTGGGGACCCACGCGGGACCCGCCACCAAAATCAGGGCCGTATTCAGGCCCAAGTGCTGATGGGGAGTCGGCGCCCCACCCCGTTCCACGCTCTGCCGTGCAGCCTTGGGCCACCCGTCCCGCTCCCTGGGGGACCTCGTCTCCAGAGGCCGAGGCTGCCCGAGGGAGCCCGAGCTACAGAGGTATAAATAGCAGCATCTACCCGGGAACGTCACACGGGCAGCGGCCGCCAGCCCTTCCTTCCTCCGGCCGGCTCCCCGCCAGGCCCCTCGCGCGAACACACGCCCGGAGCTGTCTGCCGGGGGGCCGGGGAGCTCCCGTCCGCTAGGGAAAGCCAGGCGGCCTGCGAGGGCCTCTGAGCCTCCCGAGGCCCAGGGAACGCTGCCTGGCCCCAGAGTCCATGCGGCTCTCACTCGTCCAGACCCTACTGGGTGAAGCCCGTCCAACCCAGCAGGGAGACGGAGGACAGGCTGGCACCGCGCCTCCCGCCTGGGACCCCCTTTCCCTGGCCCTTTCCTGGCCCTCCAGGGTGCAGGGGCGGGGAAGCGGCCTCCACACAGGCCTGCCTCTCTCCGGCCTTCACCCTCACACGGCCCCTCGTGGTGCCCCTCCTCTCAGTGCCCCCCCCACCAACTGCCCAAAGGCCCCAGCAGGCTCAGGCTCTGGCCAGATCTTCCCGCCCTCGCCCCAGGCCCCGAGCCAAGGCCCTCATACATTCCAGCAAAGAGCACAGAGACCCCGTGTGTGCCTGTGTGTGCGTGTGTGCCCTGCAGGCAGGGTGCTGGGCGGCTCCCTGGGTGGGGACAGCTGGGAACAGGCCCTGGGGGTGTTGTGGGGGAGACTCCCCTCGCGTGGTGGAGGGCAACAGGAGACACGCCCTTGGGACTTTTTCCAGGCCTGCTCTCCTTGCCCGGGCTACCACGCTGGTTCAGACCTGTCTTATCGGGCTGCTCAGAAGTCGTGGTGAGAGGCACCGGCACCGAACGTGAACCACGGGGTTGGCAACAGGCCGGACGCTAGCAGCCACCGCGAGGCAGCCTGTCAGGAGCCCTATGGGACGTGTCTGCCAACACGGGCAAGAGCCAAGGCCAGAGTCCAGGCCCTGACCATCACCCCAGCCGCCCCGCAGCCATCCCTCCGCCGCAGAGGCCAGAGTCCCTGCTCACACCCACAGGGGACACGCTCACGTCCCCACGTAAACCCACAGTGAGGGACTTCTAGAAAAACATGGCAGGTGGAGTTCCACACCCCCCCCAACTAGGATGACAGCAAAAGAATAAACAAGGACACAAGGCAAGGGGGCGGTGATGAGGACGCAGGACAAATGTCAGTGAAATCCTGGACTCCGGAAAGCCGATGTGAGTGAGGGCAGAGCTGGGGGTGGTAAGAGTCGGAGGCCGGGGCCTGCTGGAGAGACCACCCAGGAGCGGAACCCGACACAGGCTCAGGCTTAGGGCCCAAGGAGCCATGGAGGCCGGGGCTGGGGACAGGGGACATCAGACCCCACCTCCACGTCACCGCCCCTGTGGCCAGAGGATGGCCACCTCCCTGCCTGCAGAGAGCCGGGGTCACTCTCTGAAGAGGCTGACCCGGGGGATCTGGCCCTGGGACACCTACAGAGGGACCTACAGAGGAGGGGACATATGCAAGTGCACACAGGGAAGGATGGGAAACCGCCAAGGCCCTTCCCCACCTGGTGCCAGAATGCTACGGCCAGATTCACAGCTCTGGGACAAGAGCAGAGTCTCTCTGGGGAAACAGAACCACTCCAGAAAGGGCCCTCAGTGCTGCGCCCGAAGACACAGCCCCACCCCGGCCGCTCCCTCCGCACTGACTCCAGAAGCCTGCCGGGCCGGACGCCTCCCAGCTGGTATCCCAGGGCCGCTCCCTGGGCATGCGAGGAAGCTGAAGTGGCTTAAACCCGTCAACATGAAATGGTTTTCAAAATTAAGGAAAGGGGCCACCTGGGTGGCTCAGTCGTTAAGGGTCTGCCTTCAGCTCAGGTCATGATCCCAGCGTCCCGGGGATCGGCCCCGCATCAGGCTCCTTGCTCGGCAGGAAGCCTGCTTCCCCCTCTCCCGCTCCCCCTGCGTGTGCTCCCTCTCTCGCTGTGTCCTCTCTCTGTCAAATAAATAAATAAAACAAAACAAAATGTATTAAATAAATAAATAAAACTAAATTAAGGAAAGAAAGATACTGCAGGCTGCGGAAGAAAAAAGAGTTTAACCCACGTAAGGAATGACCTCAGAGAGAAGCGAGAAAGCCGCAACTGTGGACACGCGGTAACGGACAGGAGGATTTAGCGAATAAGGAAGTACAAGTTCAAAGTATAGTGGAAAAAAATTAACAGAAGGGTGAACATAGGATGTCCTCCAGAAAACAGAGAGAAAAACCAGTAGAAAAAATGTAAAGAACGTGAGAACAGCTGAATGTTGAGAGTTCCGAAAGGGGAAAATACAAATGATCAAGTAACACAGGAACATTTTCAGAAAAGACGGGAGTTTTAGGGAAAAAGTATCCACCAGGTCTAAAGAAGCAAGAAAAGTCTCACAGAGATGACCCAACCACCTTACCTGCGAGGGAGCCAGCAAAAGAAGACCAAACACGACCCCAAACCGGCAGGAAGGAAGGAAGGAAGGACAGTGAACTGAGCGGAAGTATGTGAGATAGAAACTAACAGCCAGAACAGATCAATGGAACCAGTGTCAGGTTTTATAGGCAAGTTTGAAAAGATCAACGAAATTGGTACATCTTTAGCTGGACTCATCAAAACAAACAGAGAGAGACAGAGAGAGGAGACAGGAGACAAAGGAGAGAGAGGACTCAAAACCAGAGACGAAAGATGAGAAGTAGCGACGGGCAGCACAGAAATACAAAGGGCTGTAATTCAGACAAACTACGATTCGACACACTGAACAACATGGAAGAGACGGATAAATTCCTGGAAAACTTCCTGTAAAACTTCCCAAAAAGAAATCAGAAAGAAATAGAAAATTTAAACAGACCAATCCCAGCAATGAAACAGAATCAGTCATCAAAAATTCCCGACAAACCACAGTTCAGGACCAGAGGCTTCCCAGATGAATTCTGCCAACGCTTAAAGAAGACTTAATACCTGTTCTTCTCAAACGATTCTAAAAAACAGAAAAGAAAGGAAACTTCCAAATTCATTCTGAGGCCAGCATTACCTGGCCAAAACCAGACAAAGACCCCACTAAAATAGAGAATTACAGGCCAAGATCCCTGATGAACATAGATGCCAAAATTCTCAATAAAATACCAGCAATCCAGGGGCGCCTGGGGGGCTCAGTGGGTTAAGCCTCTGCCTTCAGCTCAGGTCATGATCTCAGGGTCCTGGGATCGAGCCCCGCATCGGGCTCTCTGCTCAGCGGGGAGCCTGCTTCCCCCTCTCTCTGCCTGTCTCTCTGCCTACTTGTGATCTCTGTCTGTCCAATAAATAAAATACAAATCTTAAAAATAAAATAAAATAAAATAAACAAAACACCAGCAATCTGGATCCAATAATACACTTAAAAAATCAGTCACCCTGATCAAGTGGGATTTATTCTGGGGTTGCAAGGTTCGCACATCGATCAATGCAATACATGAGGAAGAGAAAGGATAAAAACCATGTGGTCCTTTCAAAAGACACAGAAAACCCATATGACAAAGTACAACACCCTTTCATGATAAAAACCCTCAACAACGTAGATTCAGAGGAGAGGGAATGAACCTCAACATGATAAAGGCCACATATGAGAAATCCACAGCCAACATCACACTCAACGCTAAAACACTGAGAGCGTTTCCTCTAAGATCAGGAAGAAGACAAAAATGTCCGTGCTCACCACCTTTACAAAACACAGCACTGGAAGTCCTAGCCACAGCAGTCAGACAAAATAAATAGATAAACAAATAAATAAATGCCATCCAAATTGGTAAGGAAGAAGTAGAATATGATACTATATATAGAAAACCCTCCAGACTCAACCAAAAAACTAAATCCCAGGATACAAACTCAACATACAGAAATCAATTGCATCTCTCCACGCTAACAGTGAAGCAGCAGAAGAGAAACTAAGAAAAAAATCCCATTTATAATTGCACAAAAAATAATAAAGTACCTAGGAATAAACTTAACCAAAGAGGAAAAAGATCTGTACTGAGAAAACTATAAAATATTGAAGATAACACAAAGAAATGGAAAAACATTCCATGCTCATGGGTTAGAAGAACAAAAATTATTGCAATGTCCACACTTCCCAAAGCAATCTACAGATCTAATGCAACCCCGATCAAAACACCAACGGCATTTTCCACAGCATTAGAACAAACAATTTGGTTGGAACCACAAAAGACCTTAAATAGCCAAAGCGAGCTTGAAAAAGAAAAGCCAAGCCGGAGGTGTCCCAATTCCGGACTTCAAGATATACTACAAAGCTGTAGGAATCAAAACACTATGATAACTGGCATAAAAAGAGATACAAAAATCAATGGAACAGGACAGAAAGCCTAGAAACAAACCCACAGTCACATGGTCAGTTAATCTTTGACAAAGCGGGAAAGAATACCCAATGGAAAAAAGACAGTCTCTTCAGTAAATGGTGCTGGGAACACGGCACAGCCACATGCAGAACAATGAAATGAGACCACTTTCTCACACCATACACGAAAATAAACTGAAAATGGATTAAGGACCTAAACATGAGACATGAAATGATAAAAATCCTAGAAGAGAGCACAGGCAGTAATTTCTCTGACGTTGGCCATAGCAACTTTTTTCTAGCTATGTCTCCGGCAAGGGAAACAAAAACAAAAGTAAACTATTGGGACTACATCAAGATAAAAAGTTTCTGCACAGTGAAGGAACCATCAACAAAACTAAAAGGCAACCTATGGAACAGGAGAAGGTATTTACAAACAACATATCTAATAAAGGATTAGTATCCAAGATATATAAAGAACTGATACAACCCAACATGCAAAACAAATAATCCAACTAAAAATGGGCAGGAGACGAACAGACATTTCTCCAAAGAAGACATCTAGACGGCCAACAGACACATGAAAAGACGCTCAGCATCGTTCATCATCGGGGAAATGCAATTTACAGCCACAGTGAGGTCCCACCTCACACCAGTCAGAATGGCTAAAATCGACAAGCCAGGAAACAACAGGTGTTGGCGAGGATGCAGAGAATGGGGAGACCTCCTATGCCATTGGTGGGAATGCAAGCTGGGGCGGCCACTCTGGGAAACAGATGGAGGTTCCTCAAAAAGTTAAATATAGAGCTACCCTACGACCCAGCAATTGCACTAAGGTGTTTAACCAAAGATACAAAAATACTAATTTGAAGGGATACGTGCACCCCTGTTTATTGTAGCATTATCTTACAATGCCCGAGATATGGGAGCAGCCCAAGAGCTGCTCGACAGATGAATGGGTAAAGATGTGGTGTGTACACACGCGCGCGCACACACACACACACACAGGAATATTACACAGCCATCAAAAAGAACAAAAGCTTGCCATTTGCAACGACATGGATGGGACTAGAGGATATTATGCTAAGCAGAATAAAAGAAAGACAAAACAACATGTGATTTCACTCACATGTGGAATTTAAGAAACAAAACAGATGAACAAAAAGGGTAAAGAAAGAGAAGGAGGCAAACCAAGAAACAGACTCATCTCCAGAGGAAACACTGCTGGTCACCAGAGGGGAGATGGGGGGTAACAGGGGAGACAGGTGATGGGGATTAAGGAGGGCACTTGTCGTGATGAGCACCTGGTGGTGGACGCAAGTGTCGAATCCCTGAATCATACACCTGAAATGAGTATGACACTGTGCGTCAACCACACTGGAATTAAAACCAAAAAAAAAAAAAAGCATCCAGCAAGAACTCTCCAAAACAAAAACAGATCAAGGCATGACTGCAAAATTTCCAATCATCGTAAGAGAGAGAAAAAGAAAGAAAAGCTTCCAGATGTTTTAGGAGGTCATGACAGAGGCCTGGGGATAAGACTGGAAAGGGCCTTCTCAGCAGCGACGTTAGGAGCCAGAGGACAATGGGAAAAAGCCTTTGAAAGGCTGAGGGCGGGTGACTTCTGGCTCAAAGCTGATATCAAATCCAAATACCAATCAGGGGTGAGGAGAGAAGGAACTCCTTCAAACAAGCAAACCCCTCACCTCCATGCGCCTTTTCTCAGAAAGCTACCTTGGCGATGTGCTCCAGCAGAACAAAGAAGCATCCCCTCTAAAGTCGGTAGCAGGATGACCCCACAGGACAATGTTAGGACAGGCCCAGAAAGCACCCGGTCTACACTGGAACAGGGGGCAGAGGCCACACTGTCCCCTGGAACCAGAACTTGCCCCAAACGCAAAAAGAAGGCAGTGATGTGTCGAGAAACATGAACCACCAGAAGCTGTGCTGTCCCTTGTTATTGGTCCTACTTCCCCGTCTCAGTTAAGCGCACAGTGGAAGCGAGGAGGCAGAAGGGGACAGGGGGCAGCCCCCAGACCCTTCTCCCTTCGGACTTTGCTTACTGGCTAGCAAGCGGAAGGCAGGGAGTGTGGGCAGAACACACACACATTAGGAAGCAGAATAAATCCTGCTGGGTTATGTGCACTGTGGCATTTTGGTGACTCACACAGGAGGTCAACGCTCTTACACTTGCATTTATAGCTAGCGCTGCACAAAATAAAGGTCGACAGTAAGATGTGTGCTAATAATTTAAATTTTTAAGTTTTTCTTTGTTTAGAACATTAAATAGCAAATAAACAAAATTTAGAGGACATGAAAGAAAGGAAAAAAAAAAGTTTCGGCACTTTTAACGGCACTTTTCCCTGGACTCCACTGGCCACGTGGCCAGTCCTGTGCCCTGTCTGGTTTCCTTCCCATCCCAAACCCAAGGATCGCATCCCCATCCTGGACCCATGGTCCGCGAGTCCCTACTCGGCCCCTGCCTTCCCGACAGCCCTCGGGTCCCTTGTATCTCAGCCCCCCCACCCCATGCGAACACCACGGTTCTCCCTTCTACATGTGTGTCAGCTGTTACTGTCAGACCCAGCTCAGATGGCCTCTCCTTCCAGCCCAGGGGGAGGGGGAGACCCGCCCCCAGCTCCACCTGCTGGCCCCCAGCTCCACTGGCTGCCCCTCTGTGCCACCCTCCATCTGGCACCGGAACGCCGCTTGGGCCGCCCCCCTCCCACCCCGAGCGGGGCTTACTCCAGGAATCTGGTGATGTACTCGCGGCTGCAGTGGGACCAGGTGAGGGGGACGGTGTCGTACAGGAGCTGTGGAGACATGATGAAAGGCCGTTTCCCAACGGGCTCGCAGTCATTGCCGTTTCCATCATGCTGAATGCCAAAGCTGTGTGAGAGCAGAGGCCGCGGGGCAGGTGAGCCGTGGAAGAGCGCCTGCCCGACCCTTCCCGACGCCTCCTGCCCCTTCCCGCCTGCCTGCACGGGGCGAACCCATCAGACCGCTGTGCGGCCTCGGGAAGGTCAGCCCCGCTGGGAGCCTCCGCCTCCCTGACCTAAGATGGGGTGGGACAGCTGTGCTCCCTGAGCCCTCCTCCAGGGCCACCTGCCTGAGCCTGACAGCACCTGTGGGGACCGGCCGGTGGGGGGCACGGCCGGGAGGGCGGCCCCCGCTCCCTCCCTGGCGCCCAGCACCCCCGGACCTCGTCCTCGTCCGTGCACCAGAGGAGGGCATCCGAGCTGCCCTACCACAGAAAGGTTCTCGGGACGCCGTCCTTGGGATGGAGCCAAGAAAGATTATGTTGGCTTGGCACTTAGGACGTGCCAGGTGCCGCGCTATGCCCCGGCAGAGACCCCATCTTGCTCAGCCCTCAGAGCGGCCTGGGGGGGCTCAGAGAGGTTCGGGGCCCAGCCGAGGGAACACAGCCAGGGAACGGCAGGCCCGGGGCACCGTGCTCTTTCTAGCGCCACGGGCGTCCTCGAGACCCTGCACGCTGTCCCTCAAGGAGCCCGAGCAGGTAAACCATGAACCCCCAAACCTCTGAGCGGCAGACCTGCCAGTGGGCCACCCTCATGGGACCAGCGGCCTGAGGTGCGGCCCCGTCGAACAGCCGGACCCCCTCGCACAGCCGGCTAAGTGCGTGGACCACCCTTAACGCTAGAGCCTCATGTGGACAGGCCAGCTGGCCGGAACCGTGAGCATCGCCAGATCCGACCCCCTCGACCAGCAGGGCACGCACAAAGGCCCAGAGAGGGCAGAGCACTTGCCTGGGGTCACAGAGCAACCAGGAATACACATGTGGCGGGACCAAGAGTCAGAACGCGAGCACCGAGAGCACCACAGAGGGGCCGCTCCAGACCCGTGCTGACGTCCCTGCCACGTCAACCCCACCTCACACGGGACTCCCTGAGCTGGCCCCCGGGGTACCCGGGTAGGCCTCTCCTCACCGGACAGGAGAGCAGCCTGGCTGTGGGGACGGGGCAGGGACAGTGCATGGCCAGGCCAGGGCAGGCCCCCCTAGCTGGGACCCGGTGCCCCAGGGGCAGGGAGGGGAAGCTGGGTGGGCAGAGCAGGCGGAGTACCTGTGTCCGAGCTCGTGGGCCACGGTGAAGGCCAGCGGCAGCCCGGTGTCCTCGTTGATGTTACAGCTGCGGTGCGGCTGGCACATGCCCGCCACATGGGACAGGCCCAGCGTCTCACAGGGCTGGTTCATGGCTGCACACAAGTCCTTCCTGCGGGTGCAGAAAGAAGCCACCCTCAGGCTGACCTGGCCCTGCACCAGGCCTACCTGAGCCTAGAGCAAGCAAGCGAGCAAGGAGGGCGGCTGTCCCCTCCCACCCAGACAGCCCACTAGCACCGCAGCCATGCCTGGGGCAGGGCCCTCAGGCACACGGGACACCTGTTGGCGCCTGGGAGCAGCCTAGCAGGATTCTGGTTCCCCCGGAGGGTGCTGAGGCACTGCTGGGACCCAGCAGAGGGAGACCCCGGACAACCACCTCCGACCCCTTTGCATTTGTCCAAGGTGGGGTGTAGGGGCTGGCGGCCAGGGCAGCCTTGGCTGTCCAACGGGGGCAGTGGGCTCCTTCCAGCAGAACTACCCTGTCTGCAGACTGCAGGGGTGGACACAGGAACTCACAC
Source organism: Eira barbara (assembly GCA_020311275.1). NCBI lineage: Eukaryota > Metazoa > Chordata > Mammalia > Carnivora > Mustelidae > Eira > Eira barbara. Next base: position 21,799,355 of record JAHRIG010000067.1, on the reverse strand, counting down.
GTGTGATCAAAGTGCGTAAAGCATGTGTGCATGTGATGACCGGCTGGGGACGTGCGAACGGGTCTGTGGACAGAACCAGGGTCCATGCCCTGGTCGTGAGCTTGTGCTGGGAGCACCGGAGAAGAGGTGCAGGCGAGCGCCAGGGAAGGGGCGCCAGCGTAGACGCGAGTCCCAGGGAAGGGGTGCCAGCGTAGGGTGTCCCACGTCATCTCAGTATAGAAAGATCTCCCCAAACAGTGGCAGAATCCGTCTCCAGCCGCCCTCCGAGACTCCGGCGCAGCAGCCCCC
>JAHRIG010000067.1:21784570-21799057 GCA_020311275.1 Eira barbara | reverse complement strand
CCCCCCCCACACCTGGTCAGCAGGACGGCTGTGTCGTGGTGCAGCGGGTGTGCATCCCCCTTCATGTTGATGCTCTTCTGCCACCGGCAGAAGCTCCTCAGGGTGTTGTCCGCGTGGTGTGTGACCTTCAGGTCTTCCTGGGGGCACAGAGAGCGGCCACTGATGCCTCCCCGAGCCCGGAAGACCAGGCCCCATGCTCCCCTGTGGGGACGCAGGACAGAGGGCAACGGGGCATAACAGCCGGGCCCGTGGGCTCGGTCCCAGCTCCAGTCTGACCACCCCTCCCACAGGCACATCCCGGGGGACCTGAGAGAGGGCCGGCCAGGGACTGGGGGGTGAAGGGGGCCCCGCCCAGGCTGAGCTGGCTCCCGGTGCCCTTCTGCACAGGGCGGCTCAGGGGACGGGGCAGCCCGGGACCCATGACCTCTCACCTCCTCATCCTCCAGCAGGATCAGGCGCACGATGGTGATGTGGATGGGGTTCCCGATGCTGGGGTCGTGAAACAGGCCGGCCACCTGCCCGAGAGATGGGGTTGGGCTGTCACCCTGGATGGAAGGTGTAGGAAGCCACCGCCGACCCACCCAGAGGTGTGCACAGCCCACCCACACTCAGGCCGCACACGCGGCACACCGTGTCCCCGCATGTCGCCAACCCAGCACCAGCAGAGTCCACGTGTAACCCCCTCCCAGGCCCAGGCCGGCCCTGAGCACCGGCATGGGATCGGCTTCCCTGGCTCACGGCTCAACTACGGGCTTCTCGGCCCATCCCGGGGTCCTGGCTGGTCTGCTCTCTTGGGCTGGGACAGCTTGGCCGCCTCCTCCTGCCCTGGGGGACAGCGGACCAGCATCCCAGGACTGAGCCCTCCCGTGAGACAGGAGACCTGGGCAGAGCTGAGAGAAGGGGTGGGGCGGGCACAGCCCCCGGGTTCTCCCCACTGGCCCGCCATCCCGCGGGGCAGGCGTGCACATGTGTCCGAGGCCCCGTGGCTACACAGAGCTCCCCACTCAGTCCCGGGAGAGAAGGCCACCCCAAAGACGGCAGGTGCATCAAGGGGCAGGGGAAGGGCGAGGGAAAGCTAGCTTCTCTGTGAGGCTCCCTCAGCACGAAGAAGGGGCTGGCCCAGGACCGGGCGGGCATTAGGTTCCTGGTGGCAGAGATGGCAGGACAGGTGGTTATGGGGGACTTCTATTAAGTCCATCCGGAGATATAACATTCAGACAGGAATGGACAAAACACACGCTTCAGAAGGGTGCCGTAGGCCCTGATAATGGGGACGAATTGCGCTTTGAGAGCCCAAGGTCAGGGACGGGTTAGACAAGCAGCGCCACATGTGCACCTCAGCATGCGGGCTGGAAGCCTAGGGGCCCCGTGTGCCACCCCGTCCAAGGCAACCCCTTCTGCCCCCTCCAGCTGCCCTGCATCCACCCCCAAGGCCACTGCCCAGGCCGAGGGGCCAGCACCTCCTGCCTGGCCGGCTGTGGAGGCCTCTCAGCAGTGTCCCCACGCACCCTGACCACCTACAGCCTCGCAGCCCCCTGATGCCAAAACTCAAGCCCAACCACATCGTGCCCTTGCTTAAAGCAGTAAGTGGGGCTTCCCGTCCACTGGGCGAGGACCAAGTCCCAGTCCTGACCCACTCATTCACCACCTCTCTTGTCCCCACTGCCTGGTTCCGACCAATCTGGCTCACTCTCAGAATCCTGTGAGCATCCCTACCACAGGGCATTTGCAGATGCTGTGCCCTCACCTGGAACACCCGTCCTCTCATCTCTTCTGTCCAGCTCTCACCCTCCAGCACATCTGCTGGGGAGCCTTCCTTCTACCCGACGCTCCCAAAGCCCCGTGAACTCGTCCTTCCTAGCAGCCCCTCTGCTGACCTGCATGTTCCTCAGGATGACGGTTTCACTAACATCACGCTCCCCGGCCAGACCCGAGCTCCACGCAGGCCATGTCTGCATGGGCCCCCTCTGACATCCCAGCAACCCATCCAGGACCTGACCCACGATGAGCACTCAAGAAATATCTGCTGAATGTTGGGGCACCTGGGTAGCTCAGTGGGTTAAAGCCTCTGCCTTTGGCTCGGGTCATGGTCCCAGAGTCCTGGGATCGAGGCCCGCATCGGGCTCTCTGCTCAACAGGAAGCCTGCTTCCCCTGCCCCCCGCCTCTCTGCCTGCTTTGATCTCTTTTTGTCAAATAAATAAATAAAATATTTTTAAAAATCTGGGATCACAACCAGGTTTGACCCAGAGCCCCTGCTCTTACTTCTTAGCTTTGGGAAATGCCATCTGTCTGGTTTTAGAGATTCTCAATGCACTTTAGCTCTGAAGGCTCTGAGAAGTTCTGCAGCAAACAAGTCTGTGTTGCTTTTTGTTAACCTCTATTGTCAAACTTCTCCAACTGTGCCACTTTTTTTCACAAAATACTTACTATCATCTCTTGGAGTAAGTCCTTCCTGGAACATTCTTTGAGAAATGTTACAATGAAGCAGAGTTTCCCAAGCGTGTTATCCTGCATTCAGTGAATGAGCATGTCCTCCAGAGGAACAAAGGGGGTGAGCTCTCCCCATCTCGACCACTCTATTCCCCTATCCTTCTAGCAAGCTCTGGCTACCACAGCCTCACAGCTGCCTGTCCCTGGGCAGAGGACAGAGTGGGGCTTTGGAGGCAGACAGATCTGAGCTCCAGCCCTGGCTTGGCCAGTAATCAGCTATGTGACTGTGAACACGTCCCTAGACCTCTCCGAACCTTTGTTCCCTCCCCCGTAAAGTGGGAGTGAGCCCGAGGCAAGGCAGTGACCATGGGACACTGGACGAGCAGGTGCTCACAAGGCCGCGGCCCTTCTCAGAGGCTGTCCTGACCCCCCCCCCCCGCCATGTCCCAGGTACGCAGCACTGTGAGGCTCTGAGGCAGCCCCACTCTATCCTGACCCTTGCTGGACTTGCCGGCTCAGGAAAGCCTGATATGGTCCAAAGCAGGAGAATGAGAGCCCCAGCCCCTCCTCCAGGACGGGGCTCCTAAAGTGAAGGCACGGGTCCTGTGCCCCTGGACAGGGAGACAGGAAGGGGCCCCAGGCCAAATGGCTGACCCATCCCCCAGGGGACACCGTGGGGGAGCCTGGAGGGCCCAGCACCTGGCCTATGGGGAACACCCAGGAAGGATGAGGGGAAATGAACAGCCAGGGGCTCCAGCCCAGCTCCTGGGCCTCTGTCGGGCTGAGCCCTGAGACGGGACGATGACCCTGTGGCCTTAGAACCTGGCCTTGCTTGTCCTCCCCCTGGGGTTCAGTGCCCCCAAACCCTGGCCTGTAGGGCGTCCCCGTGCTGGGCAGACGAGGCCTCACGGAGGCTTGGCTGGGCTCTGAGGTCTCCCGGGCCAGGCGGAAGGCAGCAGCTCTCACTGCAAGAGGAGCAGGGAGCCTCAGGATGGCCACGTCAGGCCGGAACCGGCCCAGAGCTGAGCTTACTGGTGAGGCTGGAGCCGTGGGGGCGCAGAGACCACGGCCAGAGGCCCCTCCTGTCCCGGAACCCCTGCCTCACCTCTAGAAGCCAGCGGCCAGACGCTGGACGTCTCGGGGCTGCAGGAGGTTAGGGGCTGGTGCAGAGGACGCAGCCTACTGTGGCCCCGGCACACGGAGTGCACACCGTGCTCACCCGGGAGAGGGGGCCACGTGCTGTCTGCCCCCTGGGCGGCCTGCTAGGGCCGGGCACTAATCTTTCCTGTCAGGGAGGCCGTAGGGAGGGAGTGGCTGGCACCCTGCGGTTCCAGGAATCACCCGCTCCAGCCAGCCACCGGGCACCGGGCGGCGGGGAGACAGGACGCCCCAGCTCCCATCATCATGCCCAGGTCACAGATGAGCAAACTTAGGCTCGGGCAGGCCAGGTGTCACCTGAGGTCAGTAGCTGGCAGACTCTCGCCCTGGACAGACCCTTCAAACGCTCACAAATGCTGGTGTCGCAGGCAGGGGCTGCCCTGACTAGGTGCTTCCATGTCCCCAGCGCCCAGAGATCCCGGCACAAAGGGAGAAGGTCTGCTTAGACAAGTGTGAATGAACCAACACGACTACGGGCTCCCCAGGAAGTTGTGGACAGCGGCTGTAACCCCCGCCCGCCTCACTCCCCTGCTCTGCACAGCAGCCCCTCCCAAAGGCCCAGCGTGGGCCCCGCTCTCTCCTGGTGACACCACGCACCCGGCCCGGCCTGCCTGGACTCCAGAGCCCGGACGCGGCTCCTCCTGTCCAGACCCGGGGGCCAGCCTGCCGGCCGTCCTGCACCTCCAACACCACCCACCGCGCACCGCGCAGGCTCACCATGTTCATGATGGTCAGCACGTAGCTCTCGACTTGCGGCTGCCCGTGGTACTCCACCATTTTGGCGTCGGCCACCACCAAGGTCTCCACCCACTTCTCTCTGCTGACCGAGCGCTGATGGAGCCGCCTTAGCCGTGGTTGTCGCCGCCCCTGCTGCCGCTGCTCCCAGCGCTCCCGCCGCGCCTCTGGCTCCGCCGATGCTGCGGGCCCCAGGGGCTGGGGGTCAGCGGCTGGCCCAGGGTGTGCATCACAAGGGCCTCTGCTCTGCAGCTCGCCCCGGGGCCGCAGGAACGGTGCTGGGCCCAGAGCTAGCAGCCTGGACTCCCACCGTGGCTCTGTCCCAGACCTGTGCTGTGTGACCCTGCGCCGGTCACTTCCCACCCCTGACCCCGAGCTCCCCAGAGGAGTAAAGAGGAATCAGCTGCAGACCCTCAGAAGGTGCCCTCGGGGCACGATGGTAGATATGGGTCCCATCTCTTCCCCGTCCCCCAGGCACTTCCTGTCCATGGGGCTGGGTGGATCCCAGCGCAGGGGACCCCCGGGCCTAACGCCCGCCCGGGAGGCCATCCCCACTAGAGACCTGCTCGCCTGTCCCAGGCTGCCCCAGAGAGGAGGACGCACATCTGTGAAGCCGGGAAGACTGAGTCTGGGTCCTGTTCCGCAGAACGGAGGCCCTGAGCTGAGGCAGCCTCCGGGGCCGGGATGCCGACCGAGCGGTCACCACAGCCCAGCAGCGCTTGCTGAGAGGCTCTGTACCTGGACTGGCCAGTGATGTGGCCGCTGGGCGGAGGAGGAGCTGCCCAGGAACCGAGGTTGGCTATGGTGGGCTGGGCGGAGTGGGGACGGGAGGGAGGCTGGTGGCCAGCTGCGCTGCTGGGCTGGCTGCTTAGGGAGGAACCAACAGAGCTTCAGTGAGCAAGGAGGGGAGGCACCGGAGAGGGAGGAGCCCAGGGCAGGGGCAGGCCTGGCAGCAGAGGCCCCGGGCCCGTGGCCCTTTCTGAAGGCAGAGGCTAGGGTGATGTCTGCCGGCCTGTCTGCATCCTTTTGGTTCAGGGGAGCTGAGCATGGACGTGTGGACGAGGGAGGCTTCCAGAAAAGCGCTCCAGGCCTCCAGGCCCGTGGCCTTCCCCAGAGCTGGCAGCAGAGGCGCATACCTTGTACCCCACAGGTGCCTGCAGCCACGGGGCTGCCGGGCGCAGTTTCCCTCTCCGGCACTTGGCGCTTATAGACCACGTGGGGCTGGGCGTGGCCGGGCCGGGCCGGGACTCCGTCCAGGGGCTCGATGAAGTAGTCCTCGTTGGAGAGCTGGAACACACCTTTCTGGGGAAGAAGGGCCAGGGTCACAGGAGAGGGCTGGCACTGTGCGCTCTGCCCACCCGTCCCCGAGGCCCGTCCTGCCAGCTGAGGCCACACTGCTGCCAGCACCCCTGACTGACACCAAACGCACACGCTTATCCTCCCTCCGGGCCTTGAACCTTCAGCCCAAGGCGGAGCTGGGAAGCCACGAGTCTCAGGAGGATGCCGCCCCAACCCGTCAGGGGCAGGAAACGGGGCCATGGTACATCTAAGATGGCATCTTCCACACAGTCCCGGAGGGCCCTCTTGAGTCAGCAGCCGGGCCCCCCAGACCACTCTCCCTCTTGTCAGCTGCCAGCCATTGTGTCCTCTCCCGGCAGCCTGCATCCCAGTCTCCCTGAGGCAGTGAATCACTCACGGCAGCTCTGCCCACGCCCCCACCGCGGGGATGCCCACTGTCACCAGGACGTCCTGGCCCCCGGCCCCAGGGCCTGCCAGAGCAACGAGGCAGGCGGGGGTGTCTCCGGGTGCCCATCTGCCGGCACTCAGAGAGGCCGGGGAGGGGTGTTGGGAAGTGTCCGGGTGGCCATCCCCTCCGGAGGAAGCCCAGGCCTCCAGCAGGGAGAAGGGTTTTCTCGCCTCTGCAGCTCCTTCCTTGGCCCCAAGTCTGCCCCCCTCAGGCTGGGCAGGGCCGAGAGCCCCCAGGGCCAGAAAATGCACCCCGGGCGGCTGTGGGCAGTGCCCTCCAAGCCAGTCTCCTCGCCCGCCAGCGGAAACAGCACCCGCAGGCTCAGCTGGGGCAGCTTCTACGAGATTAACGAGATGAAGGAGGACGGGCCCAGGCTCCCCGAGGTCCCCGTGACCTGCAGCTGTGCTGCGGGCTGTCCGTCATTAGGCCCTGTCCTCCAGCCCACAGCTTCCCGGAGCCGTCGGAGCTGAGGGAACGATGGACGGCTGACAGTGCACACACGTCCCCCCGCCTCCCCACACCCCCACCCGCACCTCCCACAGAGGGCAAGGCCAGTCACCCAGCCAGGAGCAGAAGGAGGGAACGGCGGCCCCCAGCCCTAGCCAGCAGCACCTCCACCAGGAGCGGCGGGCTGGGGCCTCGTCTCCCCAGAGGAAAGGGAGCCCGCGGCTGTCTGACGGGGAGAACACCCTAAAGGGATCCGAGGGAGAACAGAGTCATAACGGAGGCTGCCGCGGAAGGACTGCGCTGTTTGAAGTTTGAGTTCCCTGGTATACACAATGATTCTCAAAGGGGGCTCCCTGCCCCTGCAGCTTCCACACCCGGGAAGGGTCAGAACTGCGGGCTTGGGAGACCCGCCCCGACCCACCACAGCAGGCCACGTTAACGAGGCCAGCGGGTGCTTCCGGCTCGCGGTGAGGCTGGAGGAGGGAGGACGGCCATGCTGGGGGACAACACCCACCAAGGTCCAGGCACGACCTGGGGCGGGGAGGTGCGCACTCACCAGCCCGTCGCAGGCGCTGATGGCCGCCAGGCCGCCCTCCAGCTCGGGGTCCTGCACCTCGCCGAGCAGGTGGCAGGCGGGGGCGCGGGCGCGGATGTGCGTGCGCCCCAGGCCGCCGCGCCGCCGCGTCTCGCTCACGAAGCCGGGCGCCAGCAGGTGCGGGTTCGTGGTCAGGTTGAAGCGCAACTCGCGCCCCCGGTACTGCAGCTCGTAGAAGGCGGGCGCAGCGCGGCGCGCGGACACGTCCCGCTTGCGCAGCGCGCGCGGCCACAGCTCGTAGGACAGGAAGGAGCCCCCTGCGTCCACGCGCACCGGGTGTACGATGTCCAGCGCCGCGCGGCCGTCCGCGCCGTGCCCTGCGGGGAGAAAGCCGGCGGCGATCGGGCGTGAAGGGGCCGCGGAGGAGGCGGAGGTCGGGGTGCCTCCCCCAGCCCAATTCTCTGCTGGGGTTACCCGCTAACCCCCCATGGGCCCCCGCCCCTTCCCAGGCTGCCAAACCGATGGATCGAGCCCCCCGCCCTGCCGTGGCCCCCACCCTGACCTGGCTGCATGTCAGGAAAAGGCAAAGCTCTGGCAGCGGCCGAGGCGGCTCCATCCCACCTCCCTGCACCTGCTCGAGCGCCTGCCACTCAGCCCACGGGCCTCACACCTGCTGCCCCGCCAGTGGGGCTCCGCGGGCCAGAACCTTCACCCCGTCACGTCCTGCTGCGAGGGCTCACTGAGCCCTCCCCTGAGCACTTTATCTTCACACCGCTGCTCCCTGACCCCTTCCAGGCTGTTTTTTTTCCCAGAGCACCTCGGACACACCATGTGGTTTCACATTTCAACTATGTTTCTGTTTGTCAATTTTCTCCCGGGCGTAAACCCCAGGAGGGCACGAATCCTTAGTCTTTGCTGGAACTTTACCTGCCAGAAGAGTGTCTTAGTGCTCGGGGTCATTAAAAAGAAGTAGTTGCTCAGTAAACGCTGAGTGACCACGTGGAATGGGGGTAATCACCGCTTGTACTCTGGGGGCTCTTGTGGGAATCAATGAACTGACACCCCCAACCCTCCGGGGCCTGGCCAGCTGACTGCACCTGCCTGCGATCAGGATTACTATGTTGACTGTATAGCCTGGGGGATTTTAAAATGCACTCTCAGGGGCCAGAGGGTTCTGCATGTGCCTCCAGGCCCCCGGCATGGGGAGACAGAGGAGCACCACCCAGATCCCCCCCCACCCCAGCAGAGCGGCTCTGCTGTATTTCTGTTACACACAAGAGTTCATTTGGAGAGATTCCAGGACTGGAAAAACTTTGCAGACCTGCACTCAGGCCCCTGCAGTTGGCGGAATCCCCGTCGCCGTCTGTCGCCGTCCTCATGGAGTTCCCGGTCACACCTTCTCTTAACCTTTTTTGCCATGGACCCCTTCTCAGAATAACGTTCTCGAATGCATAGGATACAATGCAAGCGAGTGCCAAGGAAGCAGATTTTACTGAAATACAGCCATCAGCATAACTTTGGGAGTGGGCTACCGACGCCAGCGCTCCTTCATGAATGCACAAAGCAAGACCTAAGGGCAAATTCAACATCTACGGTAACTGTGCAGTAGTGATGAGCTGCAACCGTATTTGAAACAGAAAAACACGTTTTCTGGGTAGGAAACAAAGTCACAAGGGCTGCTAATGCTACCGTACTTGGGTGCGACCACGCATAAGTAAAGAAAACGCTAACTTAGAGGTAAAAAACTTAAGAGACGTTCTATCTTCCCATCCGAGTTCATGGTCCTTTACATCTTGCCCGTGTCCCTGGGGCTGGGGATTCCAGGCGAGGACCCCCGCGGCGAAGGCTGCAGGCTGCTTCTGGAGAAAGCACAGGGGGGTTCGGGGATGTCCACACTGGCCCAGAGCCACAGAGCGAGAGGGACAGAGCGGAGACTGCACTCCAGGCCCCCCACATGGCTTCAGTCTCTGCAGGAACACGGCTGTGGGCTCACAGCAGTCCGTGCCTCGCTGGGCCTGTCTCCCGGTCGCTGACATAAAGGACTTGCCCTAGAGCAATTCTGCAAACTTGTGTAGCTACCAGACCTGGTCTTCAAAAGGAATCTCGTGTAGACACACAGACACATCAGAGCAGTGCCGCTGTGGGGGTCAGGGGTCCTGGCGCTGAAGCTCGTGTCCCTAGGCTCTGAGGAGCAGTTAGGAAACTGGCCCATCCGATGTTTCTCAGCCCGAGGTCCTGCCCTGCCCAACTGGGTGTATGCCCAGCCCTCCGGAATCCTGGCCGCCCAGGACAATGACCCCTCGGGCCGTAGGAATGCCTGGGCGCCCGGCAAAGTCCGCCAGGGACCTCTCTGTGGCCGCCTGCTGGGGCCGCGAGGGCAGCCAAGCCCAGCCAAAGCTCCATCTGGGCCAGGCTGCAGAAACCACCTCGCCCGTCTCCTGCCGAACCACATGCAGACGGCCCTGCACACGCCAGTGCTGTGCCCCCGCCGAGGCCGTGCCCCAGGATCCACAGCCGCTCGGTGGGCAGCCCACGGGGTGCTGTCCAAGAGCAAGGTCAGTCCGAGGCGGAAGGGCGGGGTCACTCTGTGAGGCTCCGGGCAAAGCTTCCCTCTCCGAGTCTCTGGAGGACACGAATGCAAGGGTTTCCCAGACTTCTCGGGTAAGAATTTGTGAAAACCAAATTAAACCAAATTCCCAGGCCCCGTCCCAGACCCGCTGAATCAATGTCTCCAGGAAATGGGACTGGGAAGCTGCGTTTTTTTACCAAGAGCCTCAGGGGACTGTGATCATCAGGGAAGTCCGGAAATCCTCCGCGGGGAGTGACCTTGGCCGGACGTCAGCAGTACCTGCCAAGCTCTAAAGGCTGTGGGGGCTCCAGACCCAGCCCACAGATGGATTCCATAGACCCAGGACTCTGGGGCCCCAGAGTCTGTATGTCCCTTGGCCGTGCAGGGCCTGTGACGTGATGGTCCCCAAGGCTGAGCTCCGGAAGTCAGTGGGCCGGCTTGTTGGAGGAGACTCCGCACTCCAACACCCTTGCCGGGGCATTCGGGGTCCAGTGCTGCCCGCAGGCTCCGTCTTGTCCCTGAGTTGATCTTGTTTCCTCATTTTGGCTTGCACCAATATTGAAAAATATTTAATCCGTTGCCTATGTTTAAAAAGGACATGATCTTGTCCAAAAATCTTCACTTTCAGCTTTCCTTGAGAAGTCTTAGCCATCCACGTCAGGCCTCAATCCCCACCTCGCAGAAGTGGCTGGCGTGGAGCAGGGAGCCCCACTGGAGAGGACCCGTACCCCCGACCAACCCCACTACCCCCTAGTGTGTTCCCCTTAAATGCAGGCTGCCCTTTGGCCTCCTGGCTGCGCAGTCTTTCAAGGACTAAAGCACAGCGCTTCTCACAGAAACGGGGGGAACAAGAGACGGGCCTCCCGCCCATTTGTTCCCACGTCAGGCCGTCCTGGTGCGTGGCCTTTGCTGCGTGACCCCTGGCTACTAACTTCGAGGGACGGTTAGGTGAGCCAAAGTCCGGGAAAAATGTGTGAGACACTGTCTCTCCCCTCAACATCGAGAAAGGAGTGTAGGGCCCAGTGCTGAGCGGCCCGGCGAGGGGAGGGGACACAGCCCCGATGTACAGAAGTCAAGAGAAGCCTCATCGGACAGGGTGGCATGAGGTCCTCTGACCCTGGAGCGTCCCAGAGTGGACGCCGCGTGACAGGCCCGGGAAATGCCACAGGTGCGGGCAAGAGAGGCGGCCAGCTTGGGCAACCCCCATACTTGTCTTGTAAAATGAGACGGTGGGCCGCCAAGATACGGCATTGTTAGGCAGTGGGCTTGGAACACAGGAAGGTTCGTCCGGCTCGGCCACTCCACAGCTGTGTGGCCCTGGGACGTCACTCCTTCATTGGGCTGAGCCTCCGCCACCCCGCCTGCTCAGAGAACCCAGAGCCGTGAGCGGAAGGACAAAGGTAGACGGATGACACAGCGGCTGCGCCCCAAAACTCTGTTTTCAGTATTATTCCCAGCCGCCCCCACCCAGGCCGCTAAAGCCAGCCGAAGGTAAGGGGGCGCAGGGGCCGGCCCGAAGCGCTCGGGTCCCCGAGGAATGGCAGCCGTGTGGCTCGCTCCTGGCAAGAGCTGCGTGTTGGGGCATCAGGCAGGGGGTCAGGGGTGCGAATGACACGGGGGATTCTGAACCACGGTGGAGAAGTGACCCCAAGAACTCCAAGCAAGTGTCCCTGGGGAGGGAACCCCGCCCGGCCCCAACATGCGGCCCTGCTGGGAATCCCTGCTCTCCACCTTGGGCAAATCACGCAAGACAGAAATTCGAGGTGACTTATAAAGAAGCACCTACTCAGTTCAGAAATGTGACTGAAAGGCAGGTCAAAGGCACGAGGCTCGCACGCCCTCCAGACAGCGGTTCTGAATCTCAGCTCTACCACCGCAGTGGTGAGCCCCCGGGTGAGTAACTCAACCGCCCCGCCTGCTTCTCCACCTGTCAGATGGGGGCGACCACCGCCACACCTGCTCCCCTGGGCTGTGAGTGGAACGAGCTCCCACGCAGGTGCTGGGAACCGGAGACGGCACTGAGCCATCGGGAGCGAAGCTATAACCCAGAGTTAGCAAGCGAGCTTCTAAAGGGTTCTCCGCGATTTCCTAAAAGCCTGTTTTCTCTCTTTGCCTAATGGCTTAAGAAAGAGCTTTTTAATCAAAAAAAGAAAAAGAAAGACTTACAGGAAGTTATCACTCCACAATAACTTTTATTTTCTGGTTTTGCTCTGCTCTCATCTTTTTCGTAACTTATTTTGTTTTGCCATTAAATGGTTTATAAAGGGGGGCAGGCGAGTTTTGAAGCAGACAGTCCGTCCACTGTCTACTGCGGACCCCAGCAGAGACTGGCTGACACTCTCAGCCCCCCAGGGCTGGCAGGGCCTAACTGTGGCTCCAGGCTCCGTGGCTGCGCAAGGCTGAGCAAGGGCGCGGCTGCGGGCACCGGGCAGCGAGCCTGCTGGGTCAGGAGCCCTGTGCCGAATGGATGGAGCCTCTGCCACGGCGGGCGTTAAGTACTTGGAGTATCATCCCTGGGTGACAGAACTGTCACTTTGCAGCTTCTACCAGAGAATGCCAACGTGTTTACCCTCCCCTCTCTATCAAAAACCTGACTCACAGTCCAGCCCTTCAAACGACCTGACCCCATGCTCACGTCAAAGAGGAAAAAATAACCGGGGCGCGCGCGCATGTGTGTGTGTCCTCCAGCCGGCCTGCGTGTGCCCGGCATGCACACCAGGCTCACGTGTGCCATTCAGCAATGAGGATGGGGACATTACCGGGCCCCAGTCCCATCAACCCCCACAAGCCCCTTGATTTGTCACAGAAGAAAAAGCCAGGATACACTTCCTAAAAGTGAGTCCAAGATAGGCCCTTTTGGTCTCAAAGAAGATCGTGCTGAGAGGGTAGGGCCCCTGGTCTAGGACTCCTGGGTCAGCTCCAAAGAAAATGACGCACAGCTCAGTCATCCTGAGTGGGGGCATCTAGGGGTCCCCATGCTGTATACCTAGGGGTTAGCGGAACAGACATTCCCCCAGGAGTGCAGGGGGCCGATCAGACAAGAGAAGGTACCTGCTCTGTCAGGTAAGCTCAAACGGCAGGCCGGAACCACAGGACTCCCCAGGGTCTCGGTGGGTCTCCGTGGTGGTCACTCTACCTTAGGCTAAGAACTGATACCCAGCATCTGGATCCTCCCAAGAACCCTGTGGGGGAAAACACCCTTCTCCCTACTTAACTACGGCCCTGGAGCGGCGGGAGCTTGGCCAAGCTCATACACCGGGGAGGGGGGGGGGGGGCTGCAGTGGAAGTGGAGAGGGTCTTGACCCCGGTAGGGATCAGGGACAGTTCCCTGGAGCGACCACTTACTGCTGCCTCATCCCCATCACCTGGTCGGTCCTCACGGACCCGGCTCTGGGCAGGGGAAAGCAGGATTCACACGGTAGCTAAGGAGCCCAACCTGGCAGGGCACGTTCTCTGAGCCCCTCCCCTGGATCCTGAAAGAACTTTCTATCACCTGCCTTGCAGGGCTGTTGTAGAGAGGGTGAGAAATAAGAGCGCATTAAATATTTGCTCCCTCTCCACCACGTATACCCTGCTGCTAGAGAAAACCTCCCTAAACCCCCCGCACCCATGAGCTACTCCCCTCAAGGGCTCCCCAAAACCTCTAAGATCTGGTTTAAATGCCTCCTTGACTCCGGCCCTGGCCCCTTTTCCCTTCAGTCCCTGCGCTGGAGAGGCAAGAGTACCCCAGCCCCAGCACGCAGGCCTAATGCGGCCCACGCCCCGCGGCAGGGACGTCCCCACTCCCTCCAGGCCACCCCAAGTTCATCCATCTCCCGTCCCTCCTGGCTCTGGCCTCTCCTCCCCTACGAAGCCTTCCCGACCGCTTGGCCCGCATGGCTCTCGCAGCTATACGATCGACCCCCATCAGACCAGGGGCTCCCTGGGCGCGGGGCCGGGGGTCTCCTAGACCCTTGGCTCCTAAAATCCCAGGCCGGCTGCCTCGGACGCGCCTGGAGCTCCGCGGCCGAGGAAGGCCTGGACGCCGGCCAGAGGCTCGTCGGAGGCCGGCCGGGCGGGACAGGGAGAGCCGAGCCCAGGGCCGGGAGAGAAGCTCCCCTCCGCTCCCCTCCGCTCCCCTCCGCTCCCCTCCGCTGAGCTCCGGCGTCTGCACACTCGGGGGAGGGGAGGCAGGAAGTGCTGGGGGCGCGCGAGCCGGGCCCCCGCGCCGCCGACCGCCCGCCGAAGCCCGGAGCTGTGACCCCGCGCCCCGGCGCGCGGCGTCCCGGCGGGCTGCTCTCGGACCCGGCGCCGACGAGGCTCGACACGGAGCCCTCCGCGCGCAGACCGCGCTCCGTGCAGCCCCGCGGACCAGCCCCGGAGGGGCCCCGCGTGGTACGCCCGAGGACGGAGGGGCTGCCTCCAGGCACGGGCAGGGGGCCGCCGGGTGCGCGGCTTTGCCCCCCGACCCCTCCCGGTCTCGAGCCCCCGGGGTGCGCGGGGGGCGCGCGGGGCCGGCCGGCGGGGAAAGGCGGCCACCCACCTGGTGCGGGTCCGGGGTCGCCGGGCGCCAGGGCGCAGAGCAGCAGGAGCAGGGGGCGCAGCAGCGGCGCGGGGCTGCGGGGGCTGCGGGCGCTGCGAGCGCTGCGGGCGCTCGGGCGGCCGGGCATGGCCGGGGCGGGCGGCGCCGGGGGTACCCGGCGCGCGCGCTCTCGTCCGTCCCGTCCGCTCGCTGCCCGGTGCGGGTCCGACTCAGGACATGCCCGGCCCGCGCGCAGCTCCCGCGTCGGGACCCGGCCTGCGGCAACAAAGGCTGCAGGGCCCGCCCCCTCGGCGGCGCAGGAGGCTCCAGGGATCGAGAGCCCGACGGCGAGAAAGAAAGAAAG
>JAHRIG010000067.1:21768237-21784170 GCA_020311275.1 Eira barbara | reverse complement strand
GGGGGCGGGTCCCGCCCGGGCGCGCGCGGCGCCCCCCGACGGCCGCGACCGCCCTCCCGGCCGCAGGCGCCCTCTGGCGGCGGAGCCGAGCCGGGCCTCCGGGCCGCGCGACCCTCCAAGCCCCCCTACGAGCCGGAATTTCCGGAATGTCGCCCTTCCCCGAACAGGCCGGACCCCCTGGGAAAAGGGGTCCGGAGGTGCCCCAGGGGATTCCCTAGTGGACCCTACTCCAAAGCCGGCTCAGGAGAGTGGCCTGGCCGGTGGGCGGCGGGTTCCCACATGAGGCCAGTCCCGCAGCCACAGTGTCCATCCTCTTGCGCGGCCGTTGGGTTAGCGCTGGCCACAGCGGGGTCCCGTGGGCGCAGGCCCCGCCATCTGTCCTCAGTGGCCGCCGCCCTTCCTCCTGTGCTCGCCGGAGCCTGGTCCTAGGACGCTCTGGCCTTCACTCACCCTGTCCCCTGCACAGGGACCTCCTGGAGTTCCCCAGGCTGGGCGGGGGTCAGCCTCCCGCCCCTGGCCTCGGAAGCCCGCACTCCTCACTGTCATCTCCCCTGCACGTTCCCTCGTTCCTGGAAGCTCGCTCCCAGCTCCTGCACCCTTAGCCTTACTGTCCTCCCAGGACGCAGGGAGTTCGTGGCCACTCAGTTCCTTGATGTCCTCATTTCCCAGGGACCTTTCATCCACCTCTGCCACCAGCCCCCAGGGCCACAGTCTAGGCTGTCATCCCCAACTGCCCCACATTGGAAACCTGAGGGCCGGGGCCGGACTTTCACACCTGACCCTGCCACTTTCCCACCCTCCCCAGACCACCCTCTTCATCACATTCTATGGGTTCTTCCTCCGGTCCCCAGTCACCTTCTTCCTCTCCCCCCCATCACCCCCTCCCGGCTTCATCCACTTGCCTTCTTAGCTACATTCACTGCTTGACCTCGGGCTCCCACCCAACCCCCTTTCATCCCCCTCACCCCTGTGACAGGGACAACTCAGGATACCGCATCCAGCCACACACACATCTCCCCCCGCGCACCAAGCCTGTGCCTGGCACCCATGAGCTTCCCCTCATCTGGACCCCCCAGCGGTTGGAGACAAATGCTTCTACCGTTCCCTCCTTCCCCGGGGACCGTGCTCTGGGGCCCCCTCTTTCCTTGGTCCCCACGGCTGCTGACCCTCCATCTGAAAGCATTCTGTGCCTCCCTCCTTTGAAAGACACTGATACGGCTCCCCCGTATACGGGACACCCCTCCAGGACCCGCTCTGCTTCTCTCCTCAGTCCCACTTCTCCAGGGGGTATCTGGACCTCTCCCCTCCTGTCGGTCCCCCAGGCTCACGCCTCTTCCAGCCTCCATTTCGGTGCACGAGCCCCTAGACCCTGCTCGGTCCTCATCTTGGCCTGCCCCGAGCATTCTAGAGATGCCCCGCACCCCGCTCCTCCCTCCACCCTCATCGGCCAGGCCCGTCTCCTCCTCACCCTGCAGATGTGGGGAAGTCAGTGAACAACACAGACGCTATCTGTTGTCAAGAGCCCTCACTCCGAAAGAGGCGGCCAGACCACGGACATAGCAGACAGACATGGAAACAAGACCCCCTGCTGAGAGGGGCTGCGGCGGGGCGGAGGGGGGCTTGGGGGGTAAAGCTGGGAGACCGGAGGACATCAGGGAGGCACCTGAGGACGGGCCATTTGAGCGGAGCAGCCGGAGTGATGGCGGAGTGATGCGAGCCTGCCACGTGCAGTGAAGGGAAAAGGTGGGTGTAGACCTGGTACACCCGATTCGTCCTTGCAGACGCTGACCGCGCCAGTGCTCACGGGCAGTCTCCCCTTCCCCCTTCTCGGCACTCCGAGAGCCCCCACTGCCCTGCCAGTCACGGCACCCATCACGCAGAATGCCTGTGGTCTGTTCGTGGGTCTGCGAACCCCACCACCGAGAGATGCAACGTCGGGTCATACTTGCCTGCGGGACACAGCCTCCAGCACAGCACATCCAAGAGACCAAGACGACCCGGTGAGGGGACACACAGCCCTCCCTGGCCAGCCCTGCGACTTGCCACCCTCCCTCCTGTGGCCAGCCGTCGAGACTGACCGGAGGCCTCTGTGAAGGCTGACAACAGTGCCACCTGCTCCCGCTCCAGTCCCAGGTCCTGACCTTTATCCCGCGCGCCCCTCCTCGCAAACCAGGCTGGCCAGCACGGGATGCAAAGGCACGATGAGCTCAGTGCTGCCCTCGGGACGTGGGGAATAACCCAGCCAGAAAGACAAGGCCAACTCCAAATTTGGGGAGCAAAGAGTATGTTTTGAACCAAACAAGAGAGATGATATTTCAGCATGTTTGATGTAATTGTCCAGAAGGTCCAATTACAGACTCCCCCTCCCCAACTTTGGTACTTTAAGTTTCCAATGATCACTGTGCTAGGCGGCTCAACACGGCCAGGGAGATTTAACTTCGCTAAAAGGTGCCCCGAAACTCACCCAATTGAAGGAGAAATTGGCAGTGTTCTGCTTCTATGTTTCCATGTATATATTGACAGGTTGCTTAAAAGGTAGCAAGTGGAGCGGAGCCCGGTCTGTTTAGGATTATAAACGAATAGGTAACAACGGTAAAAGGAGGCACACAATTTTTTAAAATTTAATAAAAACTGTGGGCCTCGACCGTTGTGTCCAGCTAACGGAGACACGGGTCCCCACTCCCCATTTCACGGGTTTTCTCGGGCGGTCGTTCTCAGCCAGCGGTGATTTCACTTCCGTGGAATTTTGCAATGTCTGGAGACATTTTTGGTCGTCACAGCCAAGGGGGAGGTGCCACGGGCACCCAGTGGGTGGAGGCCGGGGATGCCGCCGAGCCTCCCACGGTGCCTGGGGCAGCCCCCACCGCAAGGGGCTGTCCAGCGCGAACGTTACTAGTGTCCAGGTTGCAAATCTCTGGCAAGAGGACGAAGTCGTTTGAAGGCCTGTGTGGCAAACCAAAGAGCTTATGTTCTAGTGTCTTCGTTGTGCTTTCTGTTCTGGGGGTCAGGCAAGGACAGGGTAAACGTTCGACCTTTACACACAGTGAAAAGTACCCCTCCTCCCAAAGCGGGTCGTCCCCAGCCCCTCAGTGCTCCTTCCCAGGGGCCATTTCTGCCTCAGTTTCCCACGAATCCTCCCAGGAAACAAGTGTGGAGGCTTGGGGCAGCACGCTCCGCTTTAACAGCCCCTGGCTTTTTCTCAGTGAGCGGCCTAGCCTGCAGATGCTTCTCAGCCCTGGTTAGCGCGGGGCCAAGCACACACCGGACTATGGACTGCATGGGGGAGGAAATCTGTATTCTACCCACTGATGCATTCTAAGCAGCAGTCTCTGGCGGGGACCCTCCCCTGTGCACGAGGGGGAGCTCATCTGTGGGTCAGGCCTGGCTCCGGGCATACTGTCCCGGGCCTGCACGTTTGTGACCTTGACAGGGAGGTAGGTCTCCCCAGATTAAAGGAAATTTTTTGGTGGGTCCCTTCCACCCCAGTACATCACCAGAGTTGCAAAAGTCATTCTAAATTCTGGTGTAGCGGCCAGACTGCTGAGCAAGGTTGCCCCAACCCCCCACCCGCCGTGGGACAGGACTAAGTGCCGGCTGGGAAACGCAAGGGATGCTCGCCTTGGAAGAGTCGCTGAGCCACCAGCCCAGGCCTGACTGGCATCGTCGCGGAAGCCCGGAGACTCGGGCCAATTTGTCCCCATCTCTGATGCACGGCACCAGCCACCCGAGCTTGGGAGGGTGGTCTGCCCCACGGAAAGGGACAGCAGCGTGGGGGTCCCAGCAGCTGTCCCCCTGGGGAGTCCTGAGCCATCGCTGTCCACCGCCTCGCCAGCAGCCCATTGGGCAGTGAGAAGAGTAAACAGACGGAGGCCCAAGTGGAACGCCGAAAGCGCACCGAGTCCCCTGTGCGGGCCCCACGCCCGGCATGCGATGTCTCGGACGACCTGCTCCCAAGGTGAAGTAGAGGTCACCACTCGCCTGCGTGCAGGTGGAGAAGTGCAGAGCACACAGCCCACGTCCTCTGCCGAGGCCCCACACGTGCAGGTGTCGGGGCCCGGCCAGGCCTGCCTGCGGCACTCGGGTCCCTGGCCGCTGCTCGCTCTGACTCCCCAGATGACCAGTGTGGGCTGCGGTCATCAAGGGGGCCGCTGTGTGGCGGCGCCTCCTCCCGGGGCTGTTTCCTCAGGCAGCCAGGTGCGCGGGAAACAAGCCCCTTCCCCTTCATGAGGATTCACAGAGGCTTCCGTTCCCAGCGCCTCTCCAGCGCCAGGAGCCAGGCTAGGTCTAGGGGGACCTGGTGATGGCGTCACTGTTCCCTGCAGTCAGCTCTGGCCTTCACCCAGAGCCCAGCAGCCCCCAGGGCCCGGGCCTGGTCTCCCGGGCCAGCGCCCACCAGGACCCCGCGAGGAAACTGTCGCCTGTGAATCCAAGCAGCTCTCCCCGTGAGCAGCACCCCCAGCCCGAGCCCAGCACAGACCGCTCCCACTCCGGCCCCTCCGAGCCGCAGGCTCCAGGGCTCATCACCTCTGCTGCCCTCCTTCTCCAACCTGCCACCCCTTCAGCAACGGGTCCCACATCCCTGTGTCTGAAAGTAATCTGAAAACTTCTTTGGCTTTTCTGTGGCATTTACTGAGGGCCTGGGAGCCCTTCTGCTCGCTTATCCTTAAACATTTTTTCCTGTGGGTTTTATTAACTTTTGTAAAGGAAATACTTGTTTCGACATTTAAAAACCAGAATCTCGGAGCTCCTGGCCAGCTCGGTCGGGGGAGCAGGGCACTCTGGATCTTGGGGTCATGAGTTCGAGTCCCGCGCTGGGTGTAAAGATTATGTAACAATGAAATCTTTAAAAAAGAAAGAAAGAAAGGAAGGAAGGGAGGGAGGAAGAAAGAAAAACAGAATCTTGCTGGTAATAAAATTCCGGATAAAATAGATGAAATAGATAAAATAGATTCTTCTTTTTGTAACCAATACATTGTTTCTCTCCTTGCCTCACCCGACGAAAACTCACGTGTGCTGCCCGCGGGGGAGCGGAGTCAGTGGAAGGAAATCAGTGCGAGCCGAGCCGTATCCCAAAGTTGCTCTCGCCAACGTTACAAACGGAGCTGGTTATATAATTTGGGGGTTGGGAAGAATACTTTAAAGATGAAATCAACAGCAAAATCTGTAGGGGAAAGAAAGCGGATAGATGTGCCTACATCAAAAGGAAAACTTCTCCCTACTCTAAAGCTCCGAAAATCCAACATCCAAAAACCAGGAGACCTGGAGAGCTCAGAGGGACCAGAGAGGAGACCTTCAAGCAAAGAGCGTGCCTCTCCGACGGAGGGACCGAAACGTCCAGATTGGAAGGGTTTACTGGCATCCAGCACAACGGAGAAAAAGCAGACCGATCCACCCAGGAACACAGCCTCTCCGCCTCCTCACGAGCCAACTCTCGGGGACTTTAGAAAAGTCCCATCCCGGGGTGCCTGGGTGGCTCAGTGGGTTAAGCCTCTGCCTTCAGCTCAGGTCATGATCTCAGGGTCCTGGGATCGAGCCCCGCATTGCATCGCGCTCTCTGCTCCGCAGGGAGCCTGCTTCCTCCTCTCTCTGCCTGCCTCTCTGCCTACCTGTGATCTCTCCCTGTAAAATAAATAAATAAATAAATCTTTAAAAAAAAGAAAGAAAGAAAAGTCCCATCCAGAGTTTCCAGAGCGGGGAAAGCGGTCACGAAGATCGTGGTCGGAAATGCCTGGGAATTCTCTCCAGTAACTCCACGAGCAAGAGGCGAGCGGCGGCCTGCCTTCTAGTCCCCAGGAACATGGCTTCTCACCCAGAGCTCAGGTCCTGTGACTCGGGTGTAAAACACCATGAAAGAGATAAGCCCAAATCCGAGTGCAAGGCTGGGGGGTGGTGGTGTCGCCTCTCTGAACAGTGGGCAAATGTTCTGGGGGAGACCGTGGGGAGCTGTCTGGGACTGGAGTGAGTCACACGGGAGGTTCCAGGACAGCAGACACCTGGGCTCTGGCCGCGGGGTGCCCTGGCCACTGGGCCTATGGACAGCAGGTCCCGTGCACCCAGTGTGGGCCCTGCACTGCCCCCCAACCCACCACCCGCTTACGGCCGCTTGCTCCTGGTAGAATCCGAGCCTCTGATCCCTGAGCTAACACTGGCTCCTGTACATGGGGGACGCTTTACTGGAATCTTCTAGTTAACCCTCCGGCAGCCCTGCGAGGTGAGCATTGCTGTCCCATTCGCAGGTGAGAGAAACGGAGCTTACGTCACTGCCATGACGTCACACAGTAACAGACAGTGCAGGACCAGAGCGGGTCTGCCTGTGCTCAGCCCCAGGCTCACGCCGTCCCACCTCCCCAGCCGCACGGGCCGCGTTCCGAGAACACAGCCCTGGTGACGCTCGTCCTCAGGGGTGAGGAAGGCAGTGTCAGGCTGGGCACCTGTGAAGCGCTTGGCACCTGTCAAATTTGCAAAAGTATTTGTCTTTTGGTGTTTAGTTTGCATATATATCCTGAGCCGAAGGCAGAGGCTTTAACCCACTGAGCCGCCCAGGCGCCCCTGTGTTCAAGATTTAAAGAGGCAAACGGTGCTCCACAGAAGCTGGGCAGCTGCCAACCCTGCTCCGACCTCCCTGAGACACAAACACACACACACACACACACACACACACACACACGATCTGTGGCAGGGAGGGGGTGCAGCTCTAAGGGGGCTCCCAAGCCAGGCCTATCCCCACCGCCACCCGCTGTCCCCTGCTTCCCAGGGTGCGTGTCCTGGAGGCCGTCCAGGACCGCTGGGCACATGGTCTTGGACAATTCCCCGTGCGCAGAGCCCGGCGCTCCGGGAGGCTGAGGAGGACCTTGGCAGGGACAGAGCGGCAGGAGCCCAGGAGCAGTGCGCCCAGTGACTCAGCCACCTGTAATCTCTCTGCGGGGGAATTCATCCAAAGGGATAAACACTGACCACATCACTGGTGAAACATGATCTGTGCAAGTGCTCTGTTTCCACTGTCGTAACAATAGCCAAGAGACTGCTTTTACAAAAGAAAACGAAATGTCCCTAACCTGCGATCCTCTCCCCGCCGTGACCACTTCGTCTTGGGGGGATCCCGAGTGAGGGTCCTTGGAGACGCCATCAGAACATCACAGGGCAGAGCCGCGGCACCCCAGTTCCCTCCAGTGGGAATGGGGCCCCATCCCCCACCTCACAGGGGGCCGTAAGGGTTGGAGGAGCTGATTCTTGTGACGATCCTGGCCCTGGGCCTGGACACGGAAGGTGCCCAGCCAAGGAGAGGGACAATGTCCCTCCCCCCGCCTCGGCCTCAGCATTGCCCCCTCCCCTGGCTCCATCCACCCTCCGGCCCTCTCTGGGACACTCCCCCCACCATCCTGGTGAAGGCACTTTCCAGCCCATGTCCTCCACGGCCCCTCCAGCTCTGCCAGCCCAGGGCCCGGAGGGGGTCTCCTCACAGGGCCCACCACACAAGGTGTGCTCACATGTGCTCAGGAATGAGTCCTGCAGGCCCAAGTCAGATCTCAGCCCTCCCTCTCTGCCCGATATCCTCTGCCCCCAGCACTGTGTGCCCCCACTCAGCTCCTCCCTCTCTGTGCTCCCCGATGCCCCCAGAGCTCCTGGGGTAAGGATGGATGCTGGTCCGGCTCTGTCTCCATCAGAGACAAGCAGAGTCCCTGAATACTGGGCCCAGAATGGGTAACGTCCCACAGGCTTTCACATGACAGTCCTTCACCAACCCCCCCCCATGCGTCATGCTCTGCTTCTTGATGTGGGTTCTGGTTATATGGGTGTGTTTGGTTTGTGAAAACCCATCATCCGTACTCTTATGACACATAGGCATGTGTGTGGTCTGTGGATATTACATTTTACTTAAAAGTTTACTTTAAAGTCTTTTTTTTAAATCCTAGGGTGATGAGAGGGAGACTTGAAGTGGAGTGGGGTTGGGGATTATAGGTAGTCAGGGAGGACTTCTTGGAAGAGACAACATTTGATCTTCAACATAAGAAGAAGCCAGTCTTGGAGGAAACTGGGAAAAGCGCCAAGCAGAGGTTCTAGCAAGTGCAAAGGCACCCCCCAGGCGAGCGAAGGTTTGGGCTCTGGAGGGAGGCCCCGGCAGATGTAGGTGGATCCCAGCACAGAGTGTGGGGTTAGAGGACTCTAACAGGTCAGAGTGCAGGCACCAGATCGGGCAGCGGCTATACCCAGGTGAGGAGTGAGGACCTTACTCTAAATGGGACAGGAGGTCATGGAGGGTTTTGGTTGGGGGCGTGCTATGGCGTGACTTTCCCTCTGACTGCAGAGGAGAAGAAAGGACCTGGGCTCAAGCACCCCACAAGCCCTACGTGAGTGAACGAAGACAACAGGTACCCAGAGAGCTCCTAGGGTCTGAGAACACAAGGGGACTTACAGACCATTTTACAGAGGAGGAAGCAGGGACCAGAGAAGGCAAGTCACTTGCCCCAAATCACACAGCACGTTAATGGCCAGAGCACAGAGACTAAAACTCCAGCCACCTGATACACAGTGACATCTCCCACCAGAAGAAGAAATCCCCCTAATTTTGCAAACTTTCTATCAGATTACTAGTTCATTCAGGGTCCGGCCCAGACTGGAGCTGGGTAATCAGGTTAATTTCCCCCTTTCTGATAACTGGGCTGCGAATCCCACTTCTTGCTGATTCTCCTCCTGGGCAAGGGAGGCAGAGGCCCGAGAGCAGGTCTGGTTGTGGGAACGGATGGTGGACAGAAGACATCGGAAGATCTGGCCTCTGGGGACCACCTCCCAGCTCCTGGTGGCATGGTTTGCCATTGTTCCTGATGAGGGCAGGAAAGAAGGGAAGAGCTAGGGCCAGTGGGGGACTGTCTTCCAGAGAGGACCCTGGGAACGATGGCGAGGGGGGGGGAGAATGAGGAGGGAGAAGAGGAGGCGGAGGGGCGAAGAGGACGGGGAGGGAGCGGAGGAGGAAGGGGAGGAGGAGCGAGGGGCCACGGCAACCGGGGCGAGACCTTTTCCCCGTTCGCTGGGCTCATTCTCCCATGACCCTGGCCGGGGTTATCTTTCTCCTCCTTTGCAGGTAGGCAAGGGTAATGGGTCAGCCCCAGGACACACGGCTGGTTAGTGACATAAAGGGGACTACGGTCTCCTCCCCTCCCCTGGGGGCCCTCCCGTCCTTCAGCCCACCCACCCCACGTTCCTGGAACTTCCAGCTCAGTTACCAACCATCTGTCTTATTTCCCTCTTCTGTTTTATTTGCCGCTCGTTCCCTGTAGCAGCTCGTCTCCTGTCTGTCTGCTCCCCCCAGCAGGACCCCAACCCTAACTCCCAGCACAAGACAGTCTCCCCAGGGCGGCTGCACCCCTAGTGTTCAGCACAGTGCCCACCACGCACACGGTGTGCACTGTCTGGGGACGTGAGGAAGGGGGTAGTGGAGGGAAGGCGTTTCCGAGGGGTGGCATTAGGGTCGAGGCAGCGCGGAGGAGTTGGCCAGGCCACAGGAAGATCTGCGACAGGCCGGGCCTGCAGGAGAGCCACTCAGGCTGAGGTCAGAGGCCAGGTCTAGGAGGGCAGGTCAGAGAGGAGGGCGGCGCACACTGGCGCTACCCGGGCACCTTCACAAATAACCAGGCCTTAGATTCCAGCCCAGACCTTCAGGGTCTGGGGTTCGTTTCCAGATTTGCTTTGAAGCCCCCGCGGAGGGTCTGTCTCTGCCACGAGGCCTCGTAGGCCAAAGCAGGAAAGGCAACCTCGTTCCAGCTTGGAGAGGAAGCCACTGGAGTGCGTCAAGCCAAGAGACTTCTGAGCAGCGCAAAGCCGCCTCCTCAGGGAAGACCTCCCGGCTTTCCCTGGTCTGGGGCCCCTACTCTGAGTACGCTCAGCGGGGCGCGGCCCGCGGGTACCCTGTCGGCTTCTGCTCCCCGGGCTGCCCTAGTCACCTCTCAGTGTCCAGGCCCCGTGCGGCAGCCCTGCCAGCCTTGGGAAAGAATGAGGGCCCGGACACGTGAACAGACCAAAACGGGGTTGGGGCGAGCGGGGCCCACGTCTGCCGCGCCAGAGAAGAACCTTCTCCAGGCGAGGGGGGTCCGAGGGCGCGGGGCTGAGGGCGGAGGGTCCGGCTTGCGCGGCTGGACGCGGAGCACCCTCGGGACGGTTCCCCTGCCCCGGGGCCTCGGTCACGAGGAATCGCAGAAAGGTGGCCCTAGAGACATGCCCGGAGGCCCTGGGGCGGGGCTCGCCTGCGGCCGACCAGTCCCCTCTCCGACGTGGCGCGCAAGCCCGCCTCGCCCGGCCCCGGAGCGGCCGGAGGGGGCGCGGACCCCAGAATGGGGGCGGGGCGGGCGGAGCGGGCGGGGCGGAGCGCGGCTGTGGTCCGCGCCGTCGAGGCCGGCTCCCGCACGATGGCCGCGCGCGGACAGCTCAGGGACCGAGGGCGGCCCGCAGGTGGCGAGGCGGGCGCGACGCTGGCGCCGCGTGCTGTGGGCGGGCGCCCCCTCCGCCGTCCGGCCCGAGCGCACCGCGGGGCGGGTCCCGGCGCCGCGCCAGCCGCGCGCTACCCGACGGCGTGCCCCAAAGCCTCGCGGCCGTCGCCCGTCCACACCAGGAGCGTGGTGCGCGACCGCGGCTGAGCCTGCAGGGTGCGGCGCGGGGGTTCGCGGACGCTCGCACGCCCTCCGCGCCCGACGGCCAAGTCTTCCGGGGGTTGCCGGCCGCCCCGACAGCATGGGGAGGGGGACGCGGTGGCGGACGCCTGTGCCCGCTACGCTTCGCTCCCGCCGGGCCTGCCCGCCCGCCCTCCGCCGTCCGCGCTGGGCACCTGCTGCTGCTGCCCCTGCCCGGGCTGTGTGCTGCCGGCTCTCAGCTCTGTTGACGGCCTGGTGGAGCCCCACATTCTGGGGACGCTGACCAAGCCGACCGAGGAGCCAGCTCCGTCTGCCTTGCCCGCTGCAACAGCCGCCCCAGCCTGGAATTCGGCCAGGGCGGGGAGCCGAGGGGCCCCAGGAGCTGCAAGGCCAGCCAGGCCTGAACCCGGGAAGCGGGGTTCTCAGTAAGGACAGCTCCCTCCACGTCAGTACTGGGAGCGACCGGGCAGAGTGGGTCTCTTGCAGGGGTACGGGTGGGGGTTGATGACCTCAAGAAGCAGTGTCTTTTGATTTAGCTTCTAGGGTGCACGTGGGAGCAAGGGGAGACCGTGCCTCCAGCCACATGACATGCATACTGAAGATATGCTGCCCCGGTGTTCACGGCTCCCAGGAGGGCCGTGGAGGTTACTTAAGCTGAGAGCGCTCCACCAGCCTTCTGGGCCAGCCAGGGTGATGAATCCCTTCCTGCCCAGCCTCAGTTTCCTGTCCTACCTGAACACTGGGGATCCCACCAGGTCCGGGGCTTGGATGTCCTACGGCAGCCTCTGCCCACCCCAGCCCGCCAACCTTGTGCATTCCAGTCCTCACCCTCTAAGGACTTACTCCGACTCCCACTTAGGCGTCACCTTTGTGCTTGTAAGGAAGCCGTATCTGTGAGATCCTTGGGGGAGAAGCAGAAGGCAGGAAGGTAGCCCTCCGTTGCTGGGGACTTCTGAGCTCTCATCCAGGAGGCCTGCCTGCTTCCGGTCTTCTCCAGATCCTGGGGCTTCTCTGACTAATCAGGGGCTGCCGGGAGCAGCCCGAAGGCCTGAGATGTGCATGATGGAGTGGGGGTGCTGAAGGGGTGCATCACTGGCCTGGGTGGCCACAGAGGGTGCACCTGCCACCCAGGGGAGAGAAGTCACGGGGAGCAGATTTTGATCCCTGGTTATGACAGACCTTTCCCATTTTTGAGCACCTTCACATCATGAGGTAGTAAGCTCCCTGTCCTTGGAGGTATTCCAGTAGATGCCGGTTGGTCACAAAGAATGAGGGAGACAGAAGGATGCATCCCACAGGGGTGTGGAGGTGCTAGGTGATTTCTGCAGTCCCGTGAGCCTGGACTGGGGGAGCGTATCTTCATTATGCACGTCATGTGGCTGGAAGCGCCTTCTCCCCTTGTTCCCACGTGCGCCCCAGAAGCTAAATCAAAAGGCATGTGATTGAAATGCCTTCCCTGGTCGACGGCAATTGATGCTCGTGCTGATGCCGAGCCATGGTAAAGCATTGCCAGCAGCAGGGCCGCAGAGGAGGGGTCAGAGTCAGAGCCAGACTCGCATCCTTGCAACCATCTGCACCTAAATTTCATGGTTCTCTGGAGGAAGACTTGAGCTTGAATGTAAAGGAAGAGCCCATTTGCCCCACATGGTGTCCAGGCCAGGAGTCCAGGCGGGACCTTGGGTCGACCTGAATGTTGGCAGATGTCTTATGCCAGGGCCAGTGCTGCGCCTGAGGGAAGGAAGGCCCCAGCAGCTCCTGGTGTGCACAGCACAACTCTTCTTTGAAGCACGGCCATCCATCGGGAAGAATCTTAGTGTCTCGGAGGGTGTGTCCACTTACAAAGAAGATACTTGTTTGGAAAGTAGAGAACCACAGTGCCTTCGTCGGTAGCACCAAATTGTGATTATTTTTATTGGTGTTGATTTTAAAAGCCGCGTGCAGCTCCTTTCTCACTCATGCGCAGGGGACTGTGTTTTGTGGGGGCAACAGCAGGGAGAAGGACCCCTGCTGGAGCTGGAGTTCCTACCTGTCTTCCTGTCGCCCAGGCCCCAGCCTCCGAAGGGCTGGCCCTAGGAACCAGCAGTGCGACCTAGGGTGCTCTCTTGAGAGGCCGTGAGACTGTCCGGGAGCCGGGAGCACTCTGAATCAGACATAATAGCTTCTTACATGGTCATTTTTTAAAAGACTTTATTTATTTCACAGAAACAGAGCCAGAGAGCATAAATGGGGGGAATGACAGAGGAAGTGAGAAGCAGACTCCCCCACGAGGAGGGAGCTCGACGTGGGGCTCGATCCCAGGACCCTGCGATGACCTGAGACAAAGGCAGATGCTAAAATGACTGAGCCACCCAGGCAGCCTGTTCTAAAATTATCCTGTCAGGGTGCCTGGGTGGCTCAGTGGGTTAAACCTCTGCCTTCAGCTCAGATCATGATCTCGGGGTTTTGGGATCGAGCCCCGCATTGGGCTCTCTGCTCAGCGGGGGGCCTGCTTCCCACTCCCCCCCACCGCCTGCCTGTCTACTTGTGATCTCTCTGTCAAATAAATAAAATATTAAAAATCATCCTGTCTATTTCTTTTTCCTTGAAGATTTTATTTATTCATTTGAGAAAGAGTCAGAGAGAAAGCATGAGCAGGGGCGCGGGACAGAGAGAGAGGGAGGAGCAGACTCCCCACTGAGCAGGGAACCCAACATGGGGCTCCATTCCAGGACCCCAGGATCACGACCTGAGCAGAAGGCAGACAGACACTCAACCGACTGAGCCACCCAGGTGCCCCTAAAATTATCCTGTTTAAAGACTATTGTAGAAAGTCACACTAATCAGTCCATGTGTACTGCATCGTGGACACCAGCCAAGGTGTGGGAGGCAAAGACATTCAGCCTGGAGTCTGCTTGGTCAGAAGACCCTGGTCTGCCCTACTGTGTGACCCTGAGCAAGTCACGTTGCCTCTCTGAGCTCCGGGTTCTTCCCCCATAAAATGAGGGGGTCCGTGATTCAGGGATTCATTTTTACACCTCTGTGTTCCTTTCTCAGTTCCTTTCTCTTCCCATGCAAACTGCTTTCAGGGTCACTTCTTGCCACAAAGTGGAGATCCTATAAGCATCACAGTTCCTTTGACTCTTTGATCTTGTGAATTGTTTCCTTGATGGAGGTCAGGGCGCCTCTCACTGGCTCTTGCCATCGAAGCGTGCTCACCCAGAGGAGGACTGTGGATCTCAAGGAGGTGTTGGCGGTCACGGCCCGAGCCCGGCTCGGAGCTGGCCCTCGTGAGGCTTCTCTGGGGACTGCCCTGAATGTGGGAACAGGATCCAGGTGTGGCCTCGAGGGACAGCCCGGTCCTGCCCCTGGAGCAGAGGGAACGGTGAGGAGGGAGGCGTGGGTCCACGGCTCCCACGCACCCTGAGAAGTGAACGGTCGGCAGCTGTGGACGAGAGGGACACGAGCAGATCCACGCACGGAAGTGCAGCGTAGACAAGATTTCTGAGCGAAACATCGAAGCCCGGAGTGTGCAGAGCGGGGAGAGCGGCGAGCTGGTGTTGACTGACACTGGGCAATGAGGCAGACACGGTGCTTTGCGTGCAGTTGAGCCTCACGAAGGGCTTAGAGGGGCCCAGCGTGACTCATGTGGGCTGGGGAGAGGCTCGGGAATTGCCCGGCGTCACCCAGCCCGGATGGCAACGCAGCAAGAATTTCACAGCTCGGATTCCCATCCCGAAGCCCAAACCCTTAACGGCCGTTGGCTCATCTGCCCAGAGCCAGGACACAGAGGAAACGCTGGCAGAGGATCCATCTGTGAGAACTTACCTCCCAGATGCAGAAGCATGGAGAAGCCAGGCTGACCGGCCTCAGATGCTGCAGGGCCGGCGAGAGTGATGGTCTGAGTGGCCCCAGGCACATCCCATACTGTCGTTCCTCCTGCTACATGCTGGTCCCCTCAGTGGCGTTTCACGTAGAGGTGTGAGGAGACCCTCAGGCTCCGGAAGCCCCTCCAGGTGAACGAAGGTGTGAAGCCGCGCGCCCTGTGCCGGGAGTGAAGCACACATTCAGCGCGCCCAGGGGGCCCTCTGCCCCGGGGCCTCTGTTGAATCCCTCCTCGGCCCCCACCCAACGTGGCAGAACACTTCCCTGCACCCCGGCCCTGAGCCACCCTGCCCAGGGGTCCCCACACTTTATCTTTGCCGCTAAGGGTGGGGGAGGGGCAACGAGGGCCTCCAGGTGCTGGGACCCCAGCAGGAGTGTTCTAGAACTTGCCTCAATACATGTGTGCCCCCTCCCTGCGGAAGCTCCTGGAGCTCTCTGCTCCTGTGTCTGGGGCTCTCTCCTTGCCTCTGTGCACCGCGGCACCCCTGCAGTGCACCTGGGCTGCCTGGGGGAGGAGGTC
Organism: Eira barbara; assembly: GCA_020311275.1. Taxonomy (NCBI): domain Eukaryota; kingdom Metazoa; phylum Chordata; class Mammalia; order Carnivora; family Mustelidae; genus Eira; species Eira barbara. The sequence continues at coordinate 21,769,167 of JAHRIG010000067.1, read as the reverse complement.
TCCGCAGCCCCCCGATGGCACAGGCTGTGTGGATGTTTATTCTCTGGAACTATAAACCGTGAACATCTGTGTCTGAGTCTCGCTTGGATTTCGTATACAGTAGGCTGTCACTATGCGTCTGACGGATGACCGGACACTGCCGTGTGGGTCCTCACTGTCCTGCGACGGACACTGTGCCTGCCTATCATGGGGCCGCGGGTCTTCCCCTTCTCTTTGCCCGAGCAGGGTGTTCCCTGGACCCCCTCCCTGCCCGAGACCCAGAGGGCTGCTGGGGGAGATGCAGGCTGCTGGGGGGCGGGCCAGCTGGCCAGGGCTCTCGCAGGAGCGCAGCTGCGTCCAGCCGTCACGTGCCCCACACCTGCCCCGCGCCATCAGTGCCCTTGGGAACCAGACGGCATGGGGCCTCCTGCAAGGAGGGGTCAGCTCAGGCTGCAGGTACGAGGTGGGCATGTGTGGGATGGCTGGCTGCCCGCTCCCTCCCAGGGCGGCTTCCTCCGAAGAGGACCCGGAGGCCCTTGCAGACATGGAGGCTGCGGGGGGTGGGTGGCCTTAGGCAAGCGCAGGGACTTCCAGACGCTGAGAACTGGGTCTGAGCATGGATCCCAGAGAGCCTGGCCCAGACTGCATCCCCGTGTCCTGGGAAGAGCTGGGTGGGCAGAAAATGGGAGGGGAGAAGTGAGAGGCTGCCCGTGTGGACAGCTCTGGCCAAATGGCCGTGGTGGGTGAGCAGAGGAAGCTGCAAGGACGTTGAGGGAGGGGGTGGCTCCCCCCCAGGTGCTGGCAGGGAAGGAGCCCAAGAACAGGAGGGTGGGGCCTGCGAGTGAGGAGGGGGAGGAGGAAGGGGAGAGGGAGGGGGAGGAGGGGGAGAGGGAGGGGGAGGAGGGGGGAGAGGGAGGGGGAGGAGTAAGGGGAGAGGGAGGGGGAGGAGTA
>JAHRIG010000067.1:21605266-21768227 GCA_020311275.1 Eira barbara | reverse complement strand
GGGGAGAGGGAGGGGGAGGAGTAAGGGGAGAGGGAGGGGGAGGAGTAAGGGGAGAGGGAGGGGGAGGAGGGGGGGAGAGGGAGGGGGAGGAAGCAGCCACCCCCCTGGGGCTCGGGTCCAGCATGACAGCAGTACTTTGAGGACTGAGCCGCACCCCAGTGAGGCCACCCGCCCCCAGACTCTGGGGCTGCAGCCTCACTGGGAAACAGGGCGCCTGCAGGTTGCCCAGGTTAGGACTGGGGTTGGTCCTAATTCCAGCCGCTCGTGTCCTCATGAGAAGCCCCCGTGAAGACAGAGATGTGTGGGGCAGAGAGGAGCAGTGAGGGTGGAAACGGAGACGGGACATCCGCCAGGCCCTGCGGGCGTCCTGGGGAACTGGAGGCGGGGAGTGCGCCCGCCAGCACCCTGCTCTCTGACTTGCGACCCCAGACCTGAGAGAAGAGAGCACTGCTGTTCTGAGGCGCCCACCGGTGCTGGTTTGCGCGGGCGACTACGCGGGAGCTACCCCAGATGTCCGGCGGGCAGCCTCCTGGCGACGTCCGCAGCCCCTAGGCCTTCCCGCTAGCCCCCTGTGGCCCAGCGGATGGCCAGTCAGACGTGTGGGCCTGAGCCACGGGGGCAAACTGGGAGCCACACACGGGAGGTTTGGGCTCAGGAACCCAGCGCCCGGGTGCACACACGGGTACCGTCGCGGCCATGGGGCACGGAGGCTCTGAGCCTGGAGCGGGTCGGGGCCCCCAGGAGCCTCCGTCTCCCTCACCTGTAAGCCAGACCCAGCCGTCCACCTGCTAGCGCTTTCATTGTCCGCGCTCGGGCCAGCTCACACCCAGCAGACGTTTGCCGCAGGCTGGCTGTGCATCAGGCCCTGCGCAGGCTGGGGGGAGGGGGCGAGGACAGGCACACGCACACGCACACGCACGCACATGCACGCACATGTACACACGTGCACGCACGTACGGACACATACGCGCGCGCACGTACGGACACATACGCGCGCGCACGAACACACACGCACATGCAGGTATGGACCCACACGTACGCATGCACATGCACGCACACATGTACGCACACACATATGCACACGCACGTGCTGTTTATGCCCAGCGGTTGTCAGACCGGCTTTAAAAACCACCTCACAGTCTCCCTCTGTTCTGTTCGCAGGGACTCACCTAAGTACAAGGGCGCAGACAGCCTGCAGGCTGAGAGGGTGGGGACTGGGAGATCTGAGCCCGGGGGAGCGGGGATGCTGGGCGCTGCTAACGGCAGAGGAAGGCGTCCAGGGGCAGGAAGGCATCGTGAGGGGGACAGCAGCTCACGGTAGGACAATGCGAAGTAACAATTCTCCAGCAAGATGCTTGGAAACGGTCAGCTTCTATTCACAAAACGGAAGAGCCGCAAATTACATAATGCAAAAGCCGATAGAGTTATCGGGGCAAACCCGTGATGGCCGCGGCAGGTGTTTGACACGGCTCTCAGGAAGCGGGAGCTCAGCGGATGAAAGTTCGGGGACGGAAAACCTCAACGATGCCATCAACAAGCTCCATCAACGGGATAAGTTCAAAGCCCCGCAGCCGACAGAGAAAGTACATTCACGTTTTTCGGGAAATAACTTCGGAAAGATGGACCGCGAACAGCCTCGGAACCCTCCACGGCGGGAGTTCGGAACGCAGTCCCGCCGGGCGGACCTCCAGCCTCCCATCGCAATCCGGTAACAGCAGAACGAAATCCTGCATGCTGCAGAAAAAGCTTATAAATGATGCAAAAAATAAAGCACAATGGAAATTAGGACACATTCAAAACCGAATAGTGAGAACACTGACGGCGAACAGGTCCTCGGTGTCTGCGGGGAGTCAGACCTGCTTCAGATCCTAACGCCCTCCCCATCCCGTTTCCCAGGGGAGGAAAACAAGGCACCGCATGGCTGACAAAACCACGCAGTTTCAGGGCGGCAGAACGGCGGAGGCGGGAGCCAGAGCCAGCCTGGAGGTCGAGTTCAGAGCTAGGCGTCCAAACCCACTGGAGCAGCTGACGTGCTCTCAGCTTCAACTCTTGGAAGGAAGTGGCTCATGGCGGGTCCTTCACGTGGGACGGGTGAGCAGGTGGCAGATGCCCCGTCAGGCACCTCGTTCCGACTCAGGGGCCTCGCCCCACCCTCCCCTGCAGCTTGAGTCGGAGCTTGGTCTGGACATCCTGCCCCAACCAGGCCCTGCCTGGCCTTTTCCGCCTCTCCTCCCTCATTCCCTCTCCCTCCGGGCCTCCTGACCCCCTGCCCAGCCCCAGCTTTCCCTGCTGAAACCCCAGCCCACAGCAAGGCCCAACTCAAAGGGCCCTTTCTGGAGCCCTCCCACCCACGTGGGGTGCCCCGGGGCCATGAATGGCAAAGCTGACCTTGCTGTCCCTCTGGGTCCCTGTGCCTGGTCCTGAAGGGCTCTGCATTCAGCTGAGAGTGAAACTTTCCTACAGCCTTGAGTTTTATCTTCAAAATTCATCCAGTTTGCAGTCGGCTCCGTCTTGATTTTATAAAAAATCCTCACGTGACAGACTTAGAAAATGCTCCGAGCAGCCTCCGGGCAGCGCGGCGGAGAAGCAGGCTCTCGCAGTAGGCTCCCGGCCGGCCTCCTCTGGAGCCGGACCTCGCACTGGCCCGCTCCTGCCATTCCCTCTGCCTGGGGGGCCGGCCCCGCAAGATGGGGTCTGCCTGTGCGCCCACAGCCCTCGCTCGTTCTGGGCCGTGGCGCTCGTCGTCCTGACTCTCCGGCCCCTGGACTCTCAGCCTCCTGGTCTGAACCCCCTTTCCCTTGCTGCACCCCACCTGTCAGCGCATCGTCAGGGACCACGGGCAGCGGGCTGGGCCTGACTGGCAAATGGCACGCACGTCCCTGCTTTGTGCACCGATAAGTCATGCACTCCAGCCACCCCTTGTTTCGGCTTCCCTCACTTCCTGGAGGCCTGCAGGGCACCTGCCACAGGTGCCCATAGTTTGGTCCCTTGTGGCCTGACCCCCTCCTTGTGCCGAGCAGGAGCCTCCTCCCGCAGCAGCCAGGAACAGGCCTCCCTGATCTGCTTGTCGCGCCTAGAGGGGTGTGGAGACTCTGGCTGAACAGCACATGAGCACGGCCTGGGCCCTGACCTTTCCACCAGATGCTTCTCGGCTCTCAAGTCACTGGTTAAAATGCCAAGTAAACAGGAATCTGTGAAGCCGTTTTCAGCTGCCTGGGGGTGGATGGGCTCTTTGCCGCGTTGTGCCGAGAATGAATAACCCCCAGCCCCCACGCTGGGCCTATGTGGGGCAGGGGGCGCTGCCCCTGCGGGGGTCCAGCTGCCTCCGTGGGTAATCCCAGCGGTTGCTCCGCAACAGCCCAGGGAGACGGCCGGCTGGAAACCAAGACAGGGCAGTAGTTCGGTCAGCAAGACCCAGGTTCATAACTCAAGGAATGGGGGAGAGGCAGCCTCCCAGGTTTTAGCCAAGCTGCTGCCTTAGAGATGGGGAGATTGAGGTCCCCGGACAGAAACCCACACGGCCTCTCTCCCTCGGTCTGACGAAGTCCCAGGAGGAAGGCAAGCTGGCCCATTCGGTTTGCCTGGGGCTGGTTTTCTGGCACCTGGGACCCGCGGTGCTACACTGTGCCAACCCAGGTGGGGGTCACCCTGCCCCCCCAGGTCACGGTTTCTCTCTCTTCCCTGTCTGGGAAGAGTCTCCCAGGCAAGTTCTAGGGGGGCGATGAAACAGGCAGACATAGCTGAGGCCCAGCCTGTCCCCTGGACCTTCCAGGCCCCAGCGGGCGGGGGTGGGGGGAGCTGGAGCTGCTCGCGGCTCTGACATTGCCCAGGCCCGGGTGCCCGAGCCCCGGATCTCTGGCGTGGCTGGTCTCCCGCTGATTCACTCTCTTGTACGAAAGACAATGTAAAAGCTCTCTCAAAACGGCTGAACTTCATTCAGTCTCCATCAACATTTCTTCTGATAAATGCCGGGATCCACAAGGTGGGTGTTTGGGGACAGTTTAGCCATGGGGTGGCTTGTCTTTCCGTTACTTTGCAGTTTAGGGAGACCCACACAGCTCTGTCCCTGACTCTCCGCGTAACCTGAAGCAAATCCGCAGACCTTTTTAAAAAAAAGTTATTATTTTAAAAATGTTAAGTGCCGTGGAGTTCCTGTACAGTGCCGTGTTCACTTCGCGAGGGCGATACAGTGACACGACACATCCAAGTGTGACTCAGTGCTCACCAGGCCCACGCCTCGCTGAGCCTTGAGCTCCCCGAGTGCGATGGGGAGACGGAGCTGTCACCTCTACCACACTGAGCTGCTCTGTCAAGTAAGGGAGAGACACCGGCCCCACACACAGAAGGCCCTCAGCTGGAGGTCCCTGCTCTTATCTCTGACCCCTGATGGCTCAAAGGACCGGCGACGCTTTCCTCCAGGGTTTGGGGAAGTCGGCCAGGGTTCAGTGCAGACACAGGGACTCCCCAGGGAAGGAAACTTGAGATTTCTGCTTCCTGGACCCCAGCAGCCCACAGCTCAGCTCTGCTGTTAAATATTTGTGTTTCTTTTTCTTTTTTTTAAAAAAGATTTTTATTTATCTGATAGAGATCACAAGTAGGCAGAGAGAGAGAGAGAGAGAGGAAGGGAAGCAGGCTCCCTGCTGAGCAGAGAACCCGATGTGGGGCTCGATCCCAGGACCCTGAGATCATGACCTGAGCCGAAGGCAGAGGCTTTAACCCACTGAGCCACCCAGGCGCCCCCCCCCTTTTTTTTTTTTTTTTTTTTAATAAAGTGTGTTTCTTTTTCAAGATTGCTTTGGGTCCTTGGGGAGAAGAGGGAACCCCAGTGCATTGGTACTGGGAATGCAAAGTGGCGCAGCCACTGGGGAAAGGTTCCTTGAAAAGTGAAAACTAGAGCTACCCTACAATCTGGCAAATCCCCAGGCCCAGGGGCGGGGTTTGTCCAGCGGGCTTGGTGTTGGCATTAAAAACACTTGGCGCTCCCGGGAGCCTGGGGGGTCTCGGTGGGTTGAGAGCTGGACTCTTGATTTCCGTTCAGGTCCACATCCCGGTCCTGGGGTCCTGCTGGGTGCGCAGAGGGGAGTCCGCCGGCCTCCGCCTCCCACTGCCCCTCCCCCTTGCACATGCGCACAGGCGCTCCTTGATAAAATGAATCTTTTTTTAAAAAGAACAACAACTCAGTTGCCAACATTTAAAAATCAGGAGTTTTTAGTTAAAACCAGATTTCTGATTCCTTTCTAAACACCGTCGGAAGAGCCGTTGGGGCTAGCCGGCGGGTCCTTGGATGCGGCCTCCCCGCGTCCGTGCCCGCCTCGTGCGCCCGCCGCGCAGACCCGGTTCGACTCTCCCGAAAACGCTGCCCGGGCTCGGGAGGGGCTTGGTCCCCGCGAGGGACTCGCTAGCCTCGGCGCGCCCTGCGGAGGGGACGTGCCGGCCGAGCGCCGCCGTCCATCAGGGCCCGTGAGCGGCGCCTCGGCCACTCTGCGCCGCAGGCCCCTCCGGGCACAACGTCGTCCTTCCCGACGCCCGCGCGGCCTCGGGGGTTCGCGCACCCACACCGCGCGCAGGCCAGCGCCGGGTCGTGCGAGAGCAAGGGCGGAGGGCGGCGTCCCGGGGGGCGCGACGGCGGGGAGCCGGCACCGGTGCGCGGAGGCCCCGCCCCGCCGCCGTGAGCCGGTGGCCGCGGCCAGGCCCGCGTCCCGGCAGAATGACCGGGCTTCCGGCCCTGGGGGCACCCCGCGGCCGTCCCGCCGGCCGCTCCCCAGCCCTGCGGCCCGCCCGTTGCAGAGCCGGCGGGCGCGCGCGGCTCCGGGGCTGGGCGACGGCCGGGGGATGGCGCGCAAGAGAACAAAGAGGCTGTGCCGGGCTCACAATGGCACCATTGTGAGCACTCGGGGCTCCCAGTTCCCCTTCTGTCCTCGACCTGAGCCGGCGCCCGGAGGGCCCGGGTGGGAGGACGTGGGAGCCCTCCCGGAGCTCTGCCGGCTCTCCCCAGAAGGTCAGAGGGGAGGCACCGCCATCAGGACCCTGATGTGTGGGGGCAGTTCTCCCCGGGGTGCAGATGGAGAATCCGGCGCCCGGCGTCGGAGAGACACTTCCTGACGTCGCAGACCAGACTGGGGGGTGGTTTGGGAAGCGGGAGGCCCCTGGCTCCAGGCCCTACCTCCCCCGGGCTTTAGAGACTCAGACTTTAGACATTTGACCTTTTGTCAGAATGAGGTTGTATATTGTCACTAACCACACTGACGAGATATAAAAAACTAAACATTTATCTTGCAACTTAAATATTTAGAATACATCTATAAAATCTTTTTTTTAATTTTTTATTTATTTGACAGATCACAAGTAGGCAGAGAGGCAGGTGGAGAGAGGAAGGGAAGCAGGCTCCCCGCTGAGCAGAGAGCCCGATGCGGGGCTCGATCCCAGGATCATGACCTGAGCCGAAGGCAGAGGCTTAACCCACTGAGCCACCCAGGCGCCCCCAGAATACATCTAAACTCATATGCTGTTCTGGCATTCCCCCCCTCTTTTTAAAACAATAGCTTATTGAGATATAATTTACATACTATAAAATTCATATTTTTTTTCCCTTAGAGGGACAGAAAGGGGGAGGGTCAAAGGGAAAGAGAGAGAGAGAGAAACCCCAGCGGCCCCAGACCCAGCGCAGAGTGGACCCCAGGCTCCATCTCGCCACCCTGAAACCCTGATCTGAGCTGAAATCAAGAGTCAGATGCCCCACGCGCTGACCCTGGAGCCCCTATAAGATTCATATTTTAAACCGCATAGTTCAGTGAGTTTTTCGTGTATGGATGTAGAATTATGACCATGCAATTTAGAACATTTTGTCATCCACACCCCACCCCCCCAACCCCTGGCAGCCATTAACCTGCCTCCGCTGTGTCTCATCTCCATGGATCTGCCTCCTCTGGACAATTCTCATAAATGAATCCTACAATACCTTGTCTTTTCTGTTCGCTTCTATCACTGAGCATAATGTCCTCAGGAACATCTCCGCTGCCGCCTGAGCCGTCCTGCACTTCTGGCCGAAGGCAGTGTTGGGATCCGAGTAGACCGTGAGATCACTGGCTCACCCGATGGCAGATGTATGGCGGTTTCCACTGTCAGGGATGGCGCTGCTGCGAGCGCTGGGTAGGGGTCTTGTGGGGCCGTGTTTCCACTTCTTATTTCTCGTGGGTCCGTGCTAGGTGGTGGCCCTGCCAGGCTGGAGGGTAGCTCTGGGCGCGAGCTTTGGAGGACCTGCCTGCCCTTTTCGAGGCCACACCGTGTTCCATGCCCGCCAAGAGCATAGGAGGGTCGCAGTTCCTCTTCTTCCTCACCTGTGCTCTTGTCACCTGTCGGCTTTCTGACAGCCTTGGGTGAACCTGGCAGCGGGGTGTGGCCTCTGCTGAACCGCCAGGCTGCCACACCCCATCCCCACGATGCACAGCGCTGGCCGGGGCTACTCCTTCCCTACATCAAGCCCGTGTCCTGGATATGAAAGAGATCACCGGCGGAGAGCACATGGCAGGATTGTCCTCACTTAAACCAGGCCCTCGTCCTGCCAGACCCACAGGCTAGTGACGAAGTCCAGTGTTCTGCGTGCCAGACAGAAGCCATGCGTACTGGCTTCTCCGGGGTCCGGGAGGCGGTTTGCGAGCAGCAAGGCTATATGTGTTGCCAGTGGGCATCCGGACCCAGCTGGTCTCAGACCGATGCCCGTGCGCTTACTTCCTGCACACTTGGCCGAGAAACAGCACTGAGGCAGAAGGGAGCGTACTTGACCGTGTGTGTGCAAAGAAGAGCGTACTCACCGTCTGGGAAGCAGCAACGCCTTCCTGGGGAAGGGGCCTCCTGACCGGGGTCTTCCAGGATGGAGCTGGGAAAGGAGAGTGGGGAGCGAGACACTCAGCCCGGGAGAAGGACACTGGCCTGCTGGAGGCCTGTGGATGCAAGGTTCTTCTCTTCCCAGCTCAGTGCGGCTGGAGCAGCAGGGTTGGGATTGGGGGCGGGGGGAGTCGGGAATCAAGGCCCAGAGGTGAAGCAAGACTCCTCAACGCCAGGCAGGTCTGATGATGGGTCCGACCTCGGACTTCATCCCGGCAGTGGACAAGCCTGGAGAGTTTTAGGGGAAATATTCGAGAGATGGCGCTGGCTTCAGAGGTCTCCCCAGATCATTGAGGAGTCTGGTTACCCAGAGGGCAGGGGGAAGGAGACCAGACCGGTTCTCAGCTCAGCCATCTCCATGGTGACTCTGGAAGATGCTACAGGTCCTTGGAATGAAAAATCCCTGCGAGATTTCAAGTGTCTTTGTGTCTCAGGCCCCTGGCTTCGTCCCGGGGCCTCGGAACAGAGAAATTGAATGGAGAGCGGGAGCGGCAGGAGACGTGGGGGTCAGGTGGTGTGAAGCAGAGGGGCCCTGCTGCTCTGCCAGCCTGTGCAACCTTAGCCCCCCATCCTCCATCCGTCCACCCTCCTCTGCAGGCCTCCCAGGACCAGCACCTAATGGCAGTCAGGTCATGTGTCTTGGGAAGAAGAGCTTTCCTCCTCGTACTCGGGGAGATTCTACGGAGACCAGGGCTTTCATCCAGGAGCCTGGGCGGGCACTCGGTCATGAGCTCCTTAGGGCCTCCCGAAGCCCTCTCTCACTCCCCCTACCCTCATATTTTGCAGCTGAAGAAATAGAGGCCCGCATTAGGGAAATGGCCTGCACAAAGGCTAAAAATTGCAGAACTGCCTCAAAAAATTAAACTTAGAATTACCCAAGGACACAGAAATTCCATTTTGGGATGTGTGCCCAAAGGAGAAAAGCAGGGGTTCAAACAGATATTTGCACACCAACGTTCAGGGAGAAGGTGAAGTAAGGTAGATGTCCTTTGACAGACGAAGAGATAAACATGAGGAGGCACATACACGCACCAGAATATGGCTCGGCCTTGAAGGGGAAGGCCTTTCCGACACCTGCTGGAACGTGGGTGAACCTTGAACATAATAGGCTTGGTGAAATACGCCATCACAAAAAGACAAGGACTGGATAATTCCCCAGGCGTGAGGCTCTGGGAGGGGTCAAATTGTGGGTCCCAGGGGCCGTGGGAGGTGCACGGGGAGCTAGGGTCTAATGGGGCCAGAGTGTCAGTTTGGGACAATGAAAGAGTTTGGGAGACGGATGATGGTTTCACGACAATATGAAGGCACTTAATGCCCCGGGGCCACAGGGTTCAAAATGGTTGAAAAAGGGAACTTTACGTCGTGAGTTATTCCACCACCATTTTGATAAAAAGAAACACACACGCACACACACATGTGCACACGCACACACACGCGCGCACACACTTCTAAAGGAGCAAGGATCCAGATATCTTTGGTCCGCAGCCGTTCTTTCTGAGTAACAGGCTCTGTTGAGCTGTAGCATTTTGGTTCTGGTATCCCAGGAATTAGTTTGGTTTAAATGGCTGAAAATCGGAGCTACTATGAGCCCCACGATGATCAGCTTTCCTCCTTTGCCTGGACTGCTAGAAAGGTGTGGACCAGATTGGCAATCCTCTTACACAGGAGAGGAACTCAGGACTTCTGGGTTCTCAGCTCTGTCAGCCTAATTGTAAGGCAACCTATTATCATGGAAAACAGGTCATGGTCTCACTCTCCAGTCCTACCTTTGTTTTACGTTCTTTTATCTATTTTTTTAAATTTATTTTTTATTTTTAAAAATTTTTAAAGATTTTATTTATTTACTTGTCAGAGGGAGAGAGCGCAAGCAGAGGAACAGCAGGCAGAGGGAGATGTAGGCTCCCCGCTGAACAAGGAGCCCAACACGGGACCGATACCAGCACGCTAGGATCAAGACACGAGCAGATGGCAGACGCCCAGTCGACTGAACGACCCAGGCATCCCTCATCTATTTTTTAAAAATAACCTTTTTAAAAAAACGGTTTTAGAAGGATTTATATGCATTTTAGGAAGCTAGAGAATAAAGGCAAACAAAAATTCGAAAAGTAAAACTCGGGATTCCTAGCTCCAAGTGTCACCATTAATAACTTACTACATGGCCTCCATTTTCCTAAGAGGAGAGATTACATTTTGCTTGCAGTCCCCTTCTTTCAATCAGCCTCCTCCGCTTTTCTCCTACAGTGAATTTTCAGCTCACCTGATAGTCCAACTATATTCATTCCCCCCTCCCCCATTGATCCCCAAATCTGTTTGACAGCTGGCTTACTCAGAACAGTGTCCAATCCAGGATTGCCCATCCCATCTGCCTGAGATCCCATCTGCCCAGCAGAAGTCCTTTCTGGAAACACAGTTCTCATTGAAGACCCCGGGGCAGCTGTCCTACAGACTCCCCACCCCCCAGGGACGCCTGGGTGGCTCAGTTGGTTAAGCACCCACGTCCTGGGAACAATTCCCCTTTTGGGGGAGCCCGCTTTCCCCTCTGCCTGCCGCTCACTCTGCTTGTGCTCTCTCTCACTCATTCTGACAAATAAATTTTTAAAAAATCTTTAAAAATAAATAAAACCTTAAAAAAACACAAAAGCATTTCCACCTTCCGATTTTGTGTTACTGCTTCTGAGTGGTGTCATCTGGCTGGTTCCTCAGGCCTCTCCACTTCCTGTGAGAGGGAGTTACTCAGGGCTGGCAGATACACACAGAACACTTTTGGGTAGAATAAATAAAGGCCCTGGTCCCGCCACCTTCACACTGCATCACTGCTAAAGACACACTCCCCTGCTGAGGATTAATTAGTAAAGCCACTAGCAAAACTCAGATGACTTTCCTAGGATGGTGACCACCTGTCTGTGTGTTCTCCCACCCCACCGTCCCTCCTGTATGTGTGAGGCACGTGGGTCCGGTCACTTTGATCCGTGTGGATGTCCAGTTCCCCACCAACTATGAACCGAACGATTAATTACAGTTTGATAATCCTTGTTTCTAGGGGTTTGCGAAATTATGCTTTTTCTGATCCTACACGTTGGTGGGATTTTTCCTTCCCGTGAAGCAGAGGACTCCCTCGTCGAGGCGAACTAGGTGGTGATAATTACAGTTCCTGCTAGAAAAGCAAACCAAGTCTTTACTTTTTCAGTTTCATGGGGAGAGCCTTGAAGTAGTGTCCCTTCCCACACTGAGTCTAGGAGATAAAGGTCCTCACCCCTTTAGATCTGTGGGAGAGGCAACACTATAGGGTATTTTCAATCAATTTCTGAGACTGCTTCGTTTTTCCATTACCGCCTACTGTGTGAAGAATATGCCGTGGTTTGGTTGCAAAATCCCCCAAAACCTCAGAAAAGTTCCAGAAAACTCAAGCGCGCACGGGCCCGCGGAGGTCGGCGAGCTCTACCATGTACGGTGCCTTGAGTTCTGAGCTTTTCTGCAGGGTCCGCGTCCACGCAGGTATCCGGCACCTCCCCTGCCCCTTGCATCGGGGCCGAACGCCTGCCCGCGATGCGGGGGAGCTGTAGGATGGACCGGAGCAGGCGTCGGACCCTTCCTAGGCCCCCCTTCATGGGGGGCGAGCGCACGCCCCGGGGTCTCCGATGGACGCGAGCAGGCGCCCCGCGCCCCCGCCCGCGCGCCCGCCTCCCCCCGGCCGCCGTGGGCCGCGCGCGCAGCTTGCGGGACCGCAGGCGCGCGCAGACTCAGAAACGGGCCGCGGTGCTGAGTGAACAACTTCGTCCCCCGAAATAGGAGAAGCGAAACCAACGAGAAGCGCACGTCCCGCCGCGGGGTGAAAGTCGGTTCCGCTGAAAGGCTCCAGGAAGCCCGCGGCCTCTGCCTGCCCGGCTAGCTCAGTCGGTAGAGCATGGGACTCTTAATCCCAGGGTCGTGGGTTCGAGCCCCACGTTGGGCGGCGCGTCCTTTTCCTTTTCGGGGCGCCGGCGTGTCGTCCCTCGCGGGGCTCGCGGCGACCGGCAGCTGCTCGTTTTCGGACGGGGCCACGCGCGGAGACCTGCCGAGACCGACCCCTCCGGAGAAGCGGACGCCGGGGCGGGGGTGCGGTCGCGTCCTGCGGGCGCGCCGCCCTGGACGCCGGGGGCAGGGGGACGCCGGCGGCCGCGCGCCCCGGGCGGGGGCAGGGCTCCGACGTCAGGGATCGAGGGCTCGTACCGGAGTGAGGCTGCGGGGTTCGCCCAAATGCCCGAACTGTGTGTTTTCGACGCACCCGTCACCGTAGTTATTCAGCTGACGTCCGCGGACTCCGGCGGCGCTGACGAGCGCGGAGCTCAGGGGCACGCGCGGCGCCCGGTGCGCACGGACTCCCGCCCTCAAACGCACTCGCTTCCTGCCCGGGAAGGGCTCGCGGTGCCCGGGGCTGCTGGGAGCCCCCAGGACCGCTCCAGGCGACAAGCCCGCGGGACGCCTCCAACCTTTACGTAACCCCGGAGTCAGCGGCCCAAACGGAGCGTTTCCCACCTGCCATCCCGGAGTCTCCAAAGACCTTTTAGGCTGCCTAGGTTTTCCCAAACCCAGTGTCCTAGGGCCAAAGCTTGGCGTTTATGCTGACAGCTGCGAAGGGGTTCCTCGTCCTAGGTACTCCCCACCGCCCTCGCAGTCCCCAGCTTCCCCACAGCCGCTGGGGGCTGCGGGCGCCGGCGCAGGACGCGGTATCGGGCTCCGGAAGACACGCGCGGAAAATCTCCGCTTCGGAAATGAAGATCCCTAAATACCTCGGCTAGGACCGCAGTTAAACAATCTCTATCTAGGGGATGCGGGGGATGCAGGATTTTTCAAAGGCGAAAACCCCATCAGAGAAGAGGCGAACTGGTAGAGGGACAGGAAGCCAATGAAGGTATCACCCATCTATTGATTTACTGATTTTTAATTCCAGTGTAATTAGCATACAGTGTCACATTAGTTTCAGGCGTTCAGTCAGCTATACTGGACATCACGAAGCACACTCTTTCGCCCGGCAGTGTTCATCATGCACCCATTTTAAATCGAACACGGGCTATGTAGGGGTCGAATTGAGCTCCCATAAGATGCATCTGTTAGGGGCACCTGGATGGCTCAGTGGGTTAAGCCTCTGCCTTCGGCTCAGGTCATGATCCCAGAGTCCTGGTATCGAGCCCCGCATCGGGCTCTCTGCTCCGTGGGGAGCCTGCTTCCCCCTCTCTCTCTGCTGACTCTCCGCCTGCTTGTGATCTCCGTCTGTCAGATAAATAAATAAAATCTTAAAAAAAAAGATGCATCTGTTAGGCCCTAACCCCCCCCCCCCCCCCCCGTCTCCCAGAAGGCCATCTTATTTGGAAATAGAGTTTTTGTTGATGTAATTAGTCAAAATGAGTTCATACTGGAGCCAAAAGGGCTCTTAACCCAGTATGACTCGTGTCTTTATAAAAAGAGGGAATTTGGACAGAGGCGCGCACCCAGAAATGCACATTTGGACACAAGGGAGAAGGCCACGCGAGGGCGCAGGCAGAGGGCGGAGCGCTCCCACAAGCCGGATGGCCAAGCATTACCACTAGAGCTGCAGGGAGAGTCGCAGGGCAGGCTCTCCTCCCAGCCTGTCCTGCCCACGCCCGGATCTCAAACTTCTGGCTTCCAGAACCGGCAGACAGCAAACGTCTGATGTTAAGGCACCCACTCGTGGCACCTTGTGATGGTAGCCCCAGGACACTAATTGAATCAGTGTTCTATTAGGAGGTGATTTGGATTTAAATTCATTTTTTAATGCTCTAGATTCAGTAATTACCATTCATCGCATTTCATTTCATTTTAAAAGCGTTAGGAAAAGCGAGGGTTTGATTGGAGACAAACGTGGAGCTCCAGGGAGGGAGTCAGGGTCACAGTTCTAACAGATTTTTTTTAAAATTTATTTATTTCACAGAGAGAGATCAGGAGTAGGCAGAGAGGCAGGCAGAGAGAGGAGGAAGCAGGCTCCCTGCTGAGCAAAGAGCCCGACGAGGGGCTTGATACCAGGACCCCGGGATCATGAACCAAGCCGAAGGCAGAGGCTTAACCCACTGAGCCACCCAGGTGCCCCAGGGTCACAGTTCCGTCAGAAGGGGGGATGCCTGGGTGGCTCAGTGGGTTAGGCTGCTGCCTTCGGGTCAGGTCGTGATCTCAGGGCCCTGGGATCCAGTCCTGCATCGGGCTCCTTGCTCGTCAGGGAGCTTGCTTCTGCTTCTGCCTGCCACTCTTCCTGCTTTCGCACTCACTCTCCCTCTCTGACAAATAAATAAATAAAATCTTTAAAAAAATAATAAAAATAAAAATGAGCTTGGACTCAAAGAAAAAAATATTTTTTTCTTTTTGCTTGCTGGTGATTTAATATACTGACTGGCGACTGATTACTATTTTTGCTAAAAGAATGTATTCAAAGATATGCCAAATCAAACACACCTGACTGTCCCCTGGAACTCATATTAGCACACTTGACATTCAGTTGTTCTGTAAAGGATTTATGTTATGAAAGTGTGCTAGTTCTCTGTGGTTCAGTGTCTCTGACAAGCATACGGCAAGAGGAAGGGAGATATCTTACAAATGAAATGCAAAGAAATGTATGAACTGTGTTTAGATCCTGATTTGAACCAACCACTCATAAAAACACATGTATGACACAATCTGGGGAATCTATTTGCTGACTGGATACTTGAAGATACTAAGAAGTTATTTATTTTTAAGCGTAATAACAGTACTGTATTTTAAAAAGAGCCCTTCACTGACGAGATGGCCAGACTTCAGGGTCTTCATGGGTCCCTTCTGAGAAATGCATAGCATCGCTTAAGATATTCTTGTCAAAAACACTCAACTTAGATCTCATCAAGGCTTTAGATCTAACTTTAAGCTTCTGGAAAGTACAAGGAGAAGAGAAGGGAGTTAACACCATGAGTAAACCATCAGACAAATCTAGAACGTCAGACATTCAAAAATTGAGGCTCAGTGGGCACCTGGGGGGCTCAGTGGGTTAAGCCTCTGCCTTTGGCTCAGGTCATGATCTCAGGGTCCTGGGATCGAGCCCCGCATCAGGCTCTCTGCTCAGTGGGGAGCCTGCTCCCCACTCGCCCCTGCCTGCCTCTCTGCCTGCCTGTGATCTCTCTGTCAAATAAATAAATAAAATATTTAAAAAAAAGTCAAGGCTCAGGTTCTTCAGAAAGCAAGGGTCATGAGCACACACTAAGACTAGTAAAAATGAAGTGTGTGCATGGATGGATGGTTTTCTGTCCAGAACCCCCTCCCACCCTGCAGAAGTCTGGGGAAGTCATTAGCTCTTTTTTTTTTTTTTTTTTTTTTTAAGATTTTATTTATTTGACAGAGAGACAATGAGAGAGGGCACACAAGCAGGGGCAGTAGGAGAGGGAGAATCAGCCTCCTGGGATCACGACCGGAACCAAAGGCAGACGCTCAATGACTGAGCCGCCCAGGTGCCCCGTCATTAGCTCTTTTCATAATGATTTCAAATGTACAAAACAAACACACAGGTTGATAAAGGAAAACAATTCTATTGAAATAGAGTTATCAAAATATCTTAAAATATGGTAATGTACGTGTTCCATTTCTAATGCATTAAATAACAAGATCTAGCAGCAGATCTAAGAAGCACAGCGATTTCAAGATCACGATGAATGTAAATGACAGCCTTGAGATACACACGAGAACTGTAATGCGACATGAAAGCACCTCATTTGCAGTGTGGCAAGGCCAAGGGGTTGCTGTAGCTCGTTTCCTTCATTTCTGATGAAGGGAAATGCTAGATTTCACTTTGAATGTGGTGACAATAAAGATGTAATTTTCTGCCTAGCTACGAACCACGTGGTTCATGGACCCTTGGAATTGCATCCATGGATCCCTACCGTGAGCGTTTCTGACCTAGATTTAAAAAAGGTTTAAGAGATTTAACAACCAAATGCAAAATGTCATTTAATGGGGGTGCCTGGGTGGCTCAGTGGATTAGGCCTCTGCCTTTGGCTCCGGTGGTGGTCTCAGGGTCTCGGGGTCCTGGGATGGAGCCCCACATCGGGCTTTCTGCTCAGAGGGGAGCCTGCTTCCTCCTCTCTCTCTGCCTGCCTCTCTGCCTACTTGTGATCTCTGTCTGTCAAATAAATGAATAAAATCTTGAAAAAAAAAAGTCATTTAATGGATTCCGTTTTGGAAAAAAAAAAGCAACAAAAATACAAATATTTTGGGGGCCAGCGAGGAAATCTGGAAAGGGAATGATATGATTGTAGGGACTCACAGGTAATTATGTGTGATAATGGTATTGTGGTCTGTAAGAGAGTGACTTTCTGTGTTGGAGGGACATACTGAGGAAATCAGGCATGATATGGAATGTATTTTTCTTTCTAGTTTTCTGTACGGTTTTGGTTTGGTTTGTTTGTTTTTTAAAGAGAGAGAGAGAAAGAGGTGGGGGCGGGGGAGCGGCGCGGGGAGAGAGAGGGAGAGAATGTCAAGAATCCTGAGGCTCCACACCAGCACCCACAGCGGGATTGGGGCGTCCACCCCAGGACCCTGAGATTATGACTTGGGCCAAAATCAAGAGCCAGACGCTTAACTGACTGCCCCACCCAGGCATCCCCAAATAAAGTGAGTTTTAAGAGATGTTTTTGTTAATGTGCACTACTCATAACTGTGTACTGTGATGAATTTTTACGAGCGCATTACTCACAACCATGCGGCTTGGTGAATTTCTACATATGCAGACACCATGGAACCACAGCGGAGAAGGACCGAGCACACGTCGGGCAGACCCTCCAGCCGGCCCCCTCCCACCTCAGGTTCGCCCTCCCCCCATTTCTGGAGGAGGTTCCGCTCCAGGTCCGGTTTCCCGGCCGCAGCTCGCCTTCCTCTGACACCAGGGTGTAGGGACCGGACAGCACAGTGGGCACCGACGGGGACACAGGCTCTCGGAGACTGTCGGGTGAAGGCCGTCGAACAGGCCCGCAGCCTCCGACTTAGTAATGCCCCATCCGGGGCCCCAAAATAACAGCACCACGTGCAGAGTGGTTTAGGTTGAAGCGGTGGGTTCCCGACAGTGGGGCCCTGGAAGCAGCACGAGGGCCCTGCAGGAGACCCCAGGTCCCCTCGGTTAATCGGAGAATCGTGGGGGAGGCGGCGAGCCCCTGGACGCGGGAGGAGGACGCAGACGGGACTGCAGGTGTGGGCAGAAGACACACGGCATCGGCTCCGCTGTGTCACGGCACGAGGCACACGAGGGACACGACGGGGTCCCCACACTTGCGCCCCGCGTTTGACGCTGCTGCGCGGCGGCCTCAGGAACGAGCGGGGGGGGGGCTGCAGAATCCCCACCCCGAGTTCCCCGCGAGCACGGAAGGCAGGGGCGGGGTGCCGGGGTCGGGCAGCGCGGGGCGCGGGCACGGCTGGGTCCGCGGCCCCCGTGGTCGTGGGGGCGGCTGAGGGGCTGCGGCGGGAGCGGGGCGCCCCCCGCCGCCGGCCGCACACCCACCCCCGGGTCACCCGGACGCGGGCGGCCCCGAGGAGCGGGGTGCTGCAGGGGTGCGGGCGGGCAGGGCCGGGCCCTCGCGCGCTCGGCCCCCCCGCCCCTCCCCTGCCCCCCAGCTCCCCCGCCCCGTCCCCCGCTCGGCCGAACTACCGGTCCCGGCGTGCCCCGGGGCGGCGCGGGCGCAGCGGCGCGTGCGCGGCGGGCGGCCGTTGGCTGGGGCGGCGGCTGCGCGGTCGCGGCGCGGTGAGGTCTGCGGGCGCTGGCAAATCGGGCCCAGGATGTAGAGCTGGCGGAGCCTGACGGCGCGTCTGACGCGGCGCTGGGTGGGGTAGAGAGTAGGGGGCGGTAGTCGGGGGTGGTGGGAGAAGGAGGAGGCGGCGGCGAATCACTTATAAATGGCGCCGAAGCAGGACCCGAAGCCCAAATTCCAGGAGGGTGAGTCCGCGCGGTCGGGGAGAGGCGGCGGGCGGCGCGGGAGCGGGCGGGGGGCGGCCGGGGGGCGACGCGGGCCGCGGCCGGGGGGCGCGAGCAGGGGCTTTGTGCGGAGGGCGCATTGCGGAGGCGGCGGGCGAGGACGCGGGAGCGGGCGCGGCGCGGGCGGGGAGGCCGGGGAGCGCTGGGCGCCTCGGGGAAAGCGGGCGCGGGGGCCGCCCATTGTGGGGAGGCGGCGGGCGCGCTATGGCGGCGGCGGGGAGCTGATGTGGCGTGGGGGAGGGGCGGCGGGGCGGGGGGGGCGCCCGCCAGGCCCGGGACGGCCCCGCGGCCGACGCCCCGCCCGCCTCGGCCTGAGGGGACGGGGGGCGCCCGGGGTGGGGGGCGGCGGCCTGGCGGGAGTGGGGGCGCCTGGCGGGGCCCCCGCGCGGGAGGAGCGCGCTGCTGCGAAATGGCCGCTGCGAGGCTGCGGCGCCATCATGGCCGCCGGCGCCCGGCGTTCGCGCGCGCAGCGCCCCCTCCCGGCGGCCGCGCGGGGGCTTTGTGCGGCCGGCGTCCGCGGGCGTCCTCGGGGCGGGCGCGCGCTCGGGCGGCGCGGCCTCGGGGGGGTCGCGGGCGGGCAGGGACCGAGAGTGTGGAGCGGAGCGGAGCAGGCCGCCCCTCGCCGTGTGTCGGCTTCCCGTAGAGCGAGCGGCGGCGCCGGGGGGCCGGGGGGCGCGGCGCCCTCGCTCCCGCCTGAACGGCCCGCCGCCGCCCCCCGTGGGTCCGCCGGCTGTGTCAGCCGGACGGCGCGGGCAGTACGCACGGTTCGGGTCGGGGGGCTCGGAAGGGAGGTTTTCTGAGAACAGACGAAACTGAGTATTTCGGGTACGACGCCCCCTCCTCCCCCGTAGTCCCGGCGTGCGCTCTCGTAGCCCCGCGCCGCGGTGTGGGTCCCGCTCCCCGTGACCTCGAAGTCGCGGCGGCGGTGGGATTGGCTCCGGTGGACCGGCAGGTGCGGAGCCCCCACCCCCGGGGCATGACGTCATCGCCCGGGTGTCCGCACCGCGGTCTCGGGGTCGGCTTCGTCGCTGACCCGTGTGCTCTGGGGCTCGCCAGCCTGTCGGGGGCCGCGGCACGGAAGGGGGCGCTCGAAGCGGGTGGCCGGGTGCGGAGCAGTCCCAGGGGGCTTTCTGGAGGAAGCGCTTTAGTCGTCCACCAGAGGGGTGGTGGGGACGGAGTAGGGGGCGACGGCAGAGGCCCCCGTGCTGCAGGAGCCGGGACCTTGGACGCTGCGCGACGGCTGCGCTTCTGTGATGGAGGCAGCGTGGTCGGACGCTCTTTTTCCCCGGTTCCGGGGAACTCGGACGTTTTCCTCCTGCGGTGACGGCTCGGATGTGAGCAGTCTCCGAGGGCCGCCGGTGCGTACGGGACTGCATCCTTGCTTGGAAGTTCTGTGACGGCGGGGAGTGACCGGCCGGCCGGCTGCTGGTAGTCCAGAGCAGTGGGAGCAGGGGGCATTGGAACCTCGTGGGCCCTGCCTGGGAGAGCCTGGACAGAGTAGCTTGGTCTTGGGAGCGGAGCAGGGCTTTCCAGGCCGCATCTGACCGCATGCTTCGCTTTTCTGCCCCGTTACAGGGCTGTCCCTTTTTAGGGAGCGCAGGCTGTGGGCGTTTGTTCTCCTGGCTCCCGTGCCTCCTGCTCGCTGTGCATCCCTCAGGAGGAGCGGGGTCTGGTAGCTAGAATGGAGGTCAGAAGGGCCTTGGCCTCTGTGCAGTTGTCTTTGGCAGAAGGCCATTTTCAGGGGGTCTTTAGTGTTTATTTTTAAGCAGGCTCCATGTTCAGCGTGGAGCCCATGGTGGGTCTCGATCTGCGACGCTGAAGTCAGGAGCTGAGCTGAGATCAAGAGCTGGATGCTTGACCAAACCCGCCAGCCAGGTGCCCTTCACGAGTGTCTGAACTGTAGCTGGACAGAGAGATTAGGGCACGGAGTCCTGCTCTCTGGTGCTGCTGTTGGCGCCGCACCTTGTCTGTATCCCAGGGTCTCATTCTTGCCAGAAGTGTCCAGTGATGGCTCCAGCCGGACACTCTCCTGAGCTCTGGACTTGGTCCCCAGCTGCTTACTAGAGGGCTCCGTTTTGGATGGGCTGCAGCCATTGTCACATAGTCCAAAACGGGTCTAAGCCGCCTCCCTCCATTTCCTGTTCTGGTTAACATCCCCACCAGCCTGGACGTCAGTTTAAACTGCTTTTGCTTGCTTGTCCTTACTCCTCACTGCTTTGGTTCAGACCCATTTCTCTCCTCACCACGGACTCCCGGGAGAGGTCCTTGACGGGTCTCCCTGCCTGCGGTCTCCATGGGAGGCTCTGCATAGGCCCAGCAGCCTCTGGTGGGCTCTTCAGAGGGGAGCACTGCACAAGATGACGTAGAGAGCTTTGATGAGCGTTCCTGGGGGTGCTCGTTGATACGCCTCTGGGAAAGCTGGAGAATCTGCAATTTTAAAAATTTCAGGCGACTATTGGGCAGATTTGGGAATCCTTCTGACAGGATAAAGTCCAGACTTCATGACGCGACACGTAAGGCGCTCTGTGATCTGTGTAACTCTGATTTCTGCTTTTCTGCGTGCATTCTGTGCCCCAGTGGTAGTGTTGCCTTGTCATGTTTCTGTGCTTTTGCACCAGTTGTTTCTGTGGTAGCTCATCACTCATTCCTGTTGCACATGAAGAAAAAAGGAAATCAGTGGAGAGTGCAGAATGTTGCTCTCCATTTACAGAACCTCTGTTCTAACGGTGCCCCGGTAGGTATGTGAGAGACTGCGTATCGTATGTCGGAAGTGAAAATACGGATTTGCTTCAGGATAACTTATATTGAAGGTTTGTAAGTTGCCAGTTTATTTATGTAAAAAAATTTAAAAAAAATTTTTTTAAAGATTTTATTTATTGTCGAGAGAGAGCGTGCGCGCGCACACGCACACACAAGCAGGCAGAGGCGCAGACAGAGGCAGAGAGAGAGAAGCAGGCTCCCCGCTGAGCAAGGAGCCCGAGCCCGATGCAGGACTCAATCCCAGGACCCCGGGATCATGACCTGAGCCGAAGGCAGTGGCTTAACCAACTGAGCCACCCAAGGCGCCCCTAATTTTTTTTTAAAGATTTAAAAAATTTATTTGACAGAGTGAGAGAGAGAGAACTACAAGCAGGGGGAGTGGGAGAGGGAGAAGCAGGCTTCCTGCTGAGCAGGGAGCCCCATTTTGGGCTGGATCCCAGGACCCTAGGATCGTGACCTGAGCCACCCAGGTGCCCCAGTTGTCAGTTTTTTAAAAAAGTAGCAGTAATCTTTTAAAATGGTAAAAACTTTATTGCACTGTAATTTCTTAAGAGTTGAGCTAGGGGCATCTGGTGGCTCAGTGGGCTAAGCATCTGATTTTGGCTCAGGTCATGATCTCAGATTTCTGGGATCAGCTCCTGTCAGGATCCTCGCCCATCATTCAGCAGGGAGTCTGCTTCTCCCTTTCCCTCTGCCCTTCCCTCTCACTCCTGCTTGTTCTCTTAAATAAATAAACAAAATCTTAAAAAAAAAAAAAAAAATAGGGAGGGGGTGCTTGGGTGGCTCAGTGGGTTAAAGCCTCTGCCTTCGGCTCAGTTCATGATCCCGGGGTCCTGGGAACCAGCCCCGCATCGGGCTCTCTGCTCAGCAGGGAGCCTGCTTCCCCCCCCCCCCCCCGCCTGCCTCTCTGCCTACTTGTGATCTCTGTCTGTCAAATAAATAAAATATTAAAAAAAAAACAAAACAAAAAACCAAACTCAAACCCTGCCGAAAGTTAGATATTATAGAATTTTATTGGTTTAGCCGGGAGATAGATGATTTGATGATCTAAGACGGTTGACATTCCAGTCGTTTTTTGCTCTTTACAGTGAGTGCTAAGGTGCTTGTTTTGTGGGGCACTGCTGAGGTCGGATCTGAAGTGTTAATCTGTATGTGGCCATGCTCCCGGTTTTGTGAATAGTACGTGCGAGTCCGGATGTGATGGCTCTCACGTGCGACCCTTAGCTACGAAGAGCGATTACAATTAACTCAGCATTTTTTTCTTCACTTTTCCAGGTGAGCGAGTGCTGTGCTTTCATGGGCCTCTTCTTTATGAAGCGAAGGTATGACGCCTGTTTTCCTTTGAGAAGTTGGCTGAGATGACTGACGACATGACTCTCGAGCCTCAGATTTCAGGGGTTGGTGGGAAGACAGGTAGTGGCCGTTTTCACAGATGAGTAGTCCCTAGAGTCTGGCATCTTCTCTCGCTTGCCGAGTGGGTCAGACGCGGCACTGCCGCCTTGCCGCTCGCCTTGCGACCCGCTGAAGGCCCAGCAGCTGAAGGAGCATTTGAGGGAGAAGGTAAAAGACGAGTTCTTTGTGGGAGCGAGTTGCATTGTGTAGTGACTCATGAGAAAGTGCTGCCGCAGCCGGCTTTGGGTGGAAGTGTGGAACGCGGAGTGAGCCTGAGCTGAGATCAGTGTAGTTGTTCCCCGCGTGAGGACGCCTGACATCCTGGTTGGTGTGTCTGTCGGAGTGTGAATCCCAGGGGTTTCCTCTCCTCTGTGCCAGTGGCGTGCTCCTCTTGTCGAAACCGATTTTACATTCCCCCGGCGGTAAATGAGATGAGACCTTCCCCAGTGAAAAGCGTTGCTAGTGTTTTATTGTGGTAACTTCTAGTGCATATACATAGGGTGTAATGGTTGGTAACGCTTGTAGTTTTTAAGAATGGTGTACAGAACATGCAGCATTTCGTTCGGTGCGGCTTCTGCAGCATTCGCGGTGAGCATTTGTGTGTGTGAAAGTGGTCCTAACACTCTCGAAGGGCCCTCGTGACCAGATAATAACCACTTGCACTATTTTTCATCTGTTTCGAATACATAGATTAGATGTGTGTTTTTAAAGTTCTGAAATGGCTGAATTTGGATTCATGGAGAATCTGGTAACTTTATGTGCGTGAACAGATCAGTGATGTCATACTGACAGTTTGTAAGTACGCTGTGAGCTATGTTGGTCATTTCTGTCCCTGAATATCACTTTTGTTGTGTCAACTCCACTGACCCGGCAAGTTTTTTTTCCTCTGGCAACAGAGACTCCAGTGAACAATTTTTAAATGGCCGTTGGACTAGCTTAACTGTCCCGATTCTCTTGGTTTGCCCAAGATAGAGACTTCCATCCCGAGTGGGTAGTGATCGCTCATCATCGTCAATAACTTCTCTATCATGCGTGCTGATTGTTTGGGCGCTTTTAAGAAGAACATAAAATGTTTTTCATCTGTCACTTCACTGGTTGCTAACACTCTGCAGCGAAGCAGTTCATTGTTTTCCGTAAGTTAACGACATCTTTAACGATATGGTGTACGTGACGTTCTTCAGCTGGATTTGTTTTGACACATGGGACGCTTCTGACTGGTGTACTTTGAGGAAGTGCAGACATAGCTTTCGTTAGCTGTTCTTGAGAGCGAATCGAGCCCACTGATGTGAGGGTCAGGGTGGCCTCTTCTGATGGGTTTTCTGCGTTGCTGGACTGGCTCCAGCAGCTGGTGGTTGTGAGCAGTTGTATGACTTGTCTGTGAATGAGAAGCTCCAACACTGGTTGTGACCGACACATCGTGTCCTCGTTTTTGGCCACGGAGTTTGAGTGGAGTGTCTGAAAGATTACATAACCTGAAAAGCGTACCAGATGGTCGTCGTCTTTTTCAAAACCTATTTCTGAGTGAATTTTTTCTTTTTTATTTCAGTGTGTAAAGGTTGCCATAAAGGACAAACAAGTGAAATACTTTATACATTACAGTGGTTGGAATAAAAAGTGAGTATTAGCATTAGATCTTTAAAAGCAATGTTTTATTTCTAACAAGGTAGCTTGTGTCATGTGTGTCACGAACCCAAGCCTCTTAATTCTCGTATGGTTTTTGCGTAACCTGTCTATGTGTAGGACGAAGACAGTAATAGATTTTAGGCTGCAGAGCCATTTTATTTTAAGTTCTTTGGATTATTTCTCGTGTTGTAGTATAATGTCTAGTAATAGTCAACCAACTACTTTTTTTCCTGGTTTTGGTACATTTTAGGGCAGTTTGTGTTTTTTGCCTTCGCATAAACTCAGTTACTAATTGCAAACAGTTACACTCCGAGCTAGTTGGATTTTTTTGCCTAAAAAAAGGAAAACGGATGAGGTTGATGGATGAGGAAGTAGCGACGGACCTGTGTCCTGAACTTTGACAACGTAAGTGTTGGCAGAGAGGGATTTCATGTGTTCACTTTTTAGAATATGGTTTAATAAAGATACAAAAATTTAATTACAGAACCTAATTTTTCACCTTGAAGAGTTAGACTTTCTTTTTTTTTAAGGAGTGGCGTATTGATTCGCTACCAGGAGCGGACAGTAGACTGAACGTGTTCTAGAATATCTAGCCAGCGGAGCTCTCTTTTTCAGCGATGACTCTTTCTCCTGGGGACCCACAAGTATCACATCTAATAATTGACTCATTTTTGGTTTTCGACATTGAAGAGTCTGTAATTTTTACTACGTGAGGTTTTAAATTACTTTTATTGGTGGTGGTTTGTCCTTCAAAGATTGCCAGAAAGTAGTTCTTCTGGGGTTGTTTTCTAGCAACTTTGAAGGTTTTGTATCACGTGAGCCGTGTCCTGGTGTCTGGTTCCCCACGTGAGCAAGCCATCAGATGCCATGAGCACTCTGGTGCTGTGGAAGGAGTTTCTCTCTCTGACTCTCACCGGCCCTGTGACTTTGGTCTTGTCTAGGTGACCCAGCCCAGTTTTATTTTTTAGAAAAATTTTTCACAGAATGCTTTTAGCTAAGAAGAAATACCAGATGCTTCACTTTTCTTCCATTAGTATAATTGTAGATTATACACTAAATGTGTAAAAGCACATTCCTTATGATCCCCCCTCCCCACTTAGAAATCAAGCTATTTCTAATAATGACAGATAGGATTTTAAATAATAAATTGGGAAAACCATGGAGAAAATTACCCTTCTGTTTTGTAGAAGTAAACTGGTTTTATCAAAAAAAATTTTTTTTTATTTTTTAATTTTTTAAGAGATTTTAATGGACAGACACAGCGAGAGAGGGAACATAAGCAGGGGGAGTGGGAGAGGGAGAAGCAGGCTTCCCGCTGAGTAGGGAGCCTGACGCGGGACTCCATCCCAGGACTCTGGGATCATGACCTGAGCCCAAGGCAGACCCTTAATGACTGAGCCCCCCAGGCGCCCCGTAAACTATGATTTTAAGTGTGATTCCTAATATCTGAATTATTTCTAATATGCAGGAAAGTTCATCGTATGGCTCCTGGTGCGTGTTGTAGCTTTCCCTATTGAGAAAATATTTAAACTGTGCTTCAGTCTTGTATTAGATTCACTATACAGGCGGGCGCTTCGTCAGTGTCGGGTAAAGTTGAGAGCATTACAGTACAAAAAGTTTCTCCGTCCTCTCCACGCAGTAGAATATCTCATTCGTGCCTGTCATGTGGGAAAATTGAAGTCTATCCAGAAAATCAAAGAAAAACCACAAATTCATGGCCCAGATGTGCTCCCTTCTCAATTTACACTCGTAAATGATTGTTTTAAGATTTCACCTGAATAGCTGTGAACACACAGGTTTTGTGCTTTTTTATGTACAATATTTTGTGTAAAATTATAGGTAGATTTGTATAGCTTAAAGAGTTGGGTTTTGAGTGGCATTTGTAGTTTATAAGAAATTTTGAAAATGCCAAGTGCTTATATTTCCTGATTCTGCGGTTTTTTTTTTTTTTTTAAAGATTTTTTATTTATTTATTTGTCAGAGAGAGAGAGAGAGAGAGAGGAGCGAGAGTGAGCACAAGCAGACAGAGTGGCAGGCAGAGGCAGAGGGAGAAGCAGGCTCCCCGCCAAGCAAGGAGCCCGATGTGGGACTCGATTCCAGGACCCTGGGATCATGACCTGAGCCGAAGGCAGCTGCTTAACCCACTGAGCCACCCAGGCGTCCCTCTGCGGTTTTAAGATAATGTTTTTTCCTTTGTTAGAATTCAGTAACACAAGTAAATGATAGGCCGCGTAGATTTGTTTTCAGCTAATTTTATGTACTGATTCCTTGGAAGAAGAACTTAAAAATGGCACCAAACATTGGAGATCTCTAATATCTTTTAGGTGTATTGAGGATATTAATGAGCAAAGGTATTTTTTGTAGGCGATTTTGGAATATAGATCAATATGCATAGTTGTGGAAAATTTGATCTTAGTATTTAGAGAAGCCTTTAAATAAGCCCATTTTGAAATGGGGAAGAGTTACGCAAATGCCCAACAAGTGTGTTATGTTTCTATTTAGTACTGTGTGAGTAATGCCACAGATCACTGGAATTGTGGGAATTAGTGACAAGCCACCTTTAGAAAATTCTGAACTTAGGCTTGTGACTTAGGAAAATTTTGAACGTCTGGCCTTCAGTTACTGCCCTAGTGGTGATGTTCCTCAGAGCAAAAAGTATTTCATCTTCCTGTGGTTCAGCAAGGGTTTTCTGCTTCTGATACATAAGGGAAATTCTGGAATTGATTTGTTTTTTGTTATTTTTAAATTTTTAAACCTTTTTTTAAGTAAATACTATGCCCAGTATGGGGCTTGAACTCAGGACCTGGAGATCAGGAGTTGCATGCTCTGCTGACTGAGCCAGCCAGGCGCCCCTTGATTTGGTTTTTAGATCGAAGTGTTTATTTAGATCTGTTTTGTATTAGAGTGGGAAGGGATTTTTAGTGGTCTAAAATGGAACTTTGTGGTAAATTAAGATTGACAGCCCCCCTTAATTTAGAGAGAATGGAAATAGATAAAAGTAGATGTGTAAGTAAAAGTAAGATTCTCATTTTGAAAATGGTTTGTTAAATACCTTATCTTCAGAAAGTCATACAGCAGAAACCCAGTCTCCAATTTGGAGTTTTTAAAACTTTAGTAACTATATACATATTTTCAGAAGCACAATATATTATAGAAATAATATACTTCTGAATTTTCAAAGACCTTATTGGAACTTGTTGACACAGACATTTAAATATTCCATTTGTAAATAAATCTTAATAAAGCTTAAGCTAAATTCTGCACCTAGTTACTGAGATTACTTTGTACTGTGCTGTCTGTATCAGAAGTGCTGTGAGGCCCAGGCGCTCTGAGAAAGCTTTGAAGACACGTGAGGATATTGTAGCCCTTTTTCCTGTTCCTGAAGGAGCTCCCTCAGTACACCACCCCCTCCTGACCTCTAGGTAAATGCATGTTTTAAAGTTTTCTCTAGGAAATCATGTTGAGGATTGCGCTTTAATTACTTATTCTCCTTTGGCTATCTTATGTAAGAGGTCAGAGGGGGGATATCATTAAATAAAAGATTTTGCTTTGAAATACATCTAATTGTGTCACTAAAGGAGCTCCCTCGGCAGGAGGAAAGAATCACTTTGCATGAATAGTTCAGCGTTCCCTACGAAATACCTCATTTCTGATTTCCCCTTTGGAGAAAAACTGCATCAGAAATCTTGAAGGAGCTTTTCTAAGTGCCAGAATGCTGAAGCAACCAGATTGTTTTTTTCTTTCAAAGATTTTATTTATTTATTTGACAGAGAAGATCACAAGTAGGCAGAGAGGCAGGCAGGGAGATGGGGTGGGATGGGGGCGGGAGGCAGACTCCCTGCTGAGCAGAGAGCCAGATGCTGGGCTTGATCCCAGAACCCCGAGATCATGACCTGAGCCGAAGGCAGAGGCTTAACCCATTGAGCTACTCAGGTGCCCCTAGATTTTTTTTTTTTTTTTTTTAAGATTTTATTTATTTGAGAGGGATCACAAGCAGGGGGAGTGGCAAGCAGAGGGAGAGGGAGAAGCAGACCCCCACTGAACAGGAACCCGATGCAGGACTCAGTCCCAGGACCGTGGGGTCATGACCTGAGCCGAAGGTAGATGCTTCACTGACTGAATCACCCAGATGCCCACAACTGGATACTTTTAAAGAGTGGTTCGTTCTCCCTTTTGATGTTTAAAGCTATCTTTCTGGTTATGTCTTGGAAGTTAGTGCCTGCATTTGTGAGTGAAGGTTGAGGATGTTGCAGTCTGATAAACTGTTGGGTAATGGTTTGATCTGCGGACTTAGCTGAGCTGGTCCGGATGGTGTTTGAGTGTGCTAGACCTAATCGTGTTCCTGACCAGCCTTGAGTGTGTCTCACGTGTCAGACTCCTGTTTTACACGTACTGTTTAATTCTTATAACCGTTCCATAAAGGTAGGTACAGTTACATCCATTTTACAGGTGATGAAAGTAATGCATAGCTAGTTTTGTAACTTTTGTAAGTTTTTGTAACTTACGTTCCATATTACTAGCTTTTGACAGACTCTTTCTCTTTTTCGGGAGTTAAAATTCTTCAGGATCTCTTTACTCTGTAAGGGTAGTTGCTTAGGGACTCTTTGATTAATTGCCACGCTCCTAAGTCATTTGAAGAAGGGTTTGAATAACGTGTTTTTGTAATTAATCTGGCAGCTACGATTTGGAATGCAGCTTTTGAGGGTATGGAATGTTTCTTCCTTTACAGAACAGATACTCATTTGAAAATGGATTTGTAGTCTTAGTAAATTAAATTTCATCAGAGAAATCCAAAGTCTTACCTCTTGGATCTCTAAAAAGTAATTGGTGGACAAAGTCTGAATAGTGGTAAAAATAACTTTGAATGATAATTTCACTTTTGTCTATTTCAGTTGGGATGAATGGGTGCCAGAAAGCAGAGTGCTCAAATACGTGGATACCAATCTGCAGAAACAGCGGGAACTCCAAAAAGCCAACCAGTAAGTTTGTTTTGTAGCATGAGAATGAGGAGAAATGTCTATAGATTAATTTTGGAAAATGGAATGAACAGTAGAAATTATGTTGGCCTCTTGCCTACAGAATGATTCTTGGTACTTGTCACCTGCTGTGTTGGGGCTTTAAACCTCAAGTAATCAGAAGCCTTTCCTAGTAAAAGGAAGTAGATATCTGTCATTTCTTGAGTCTGTCCATAGTGGTTGATGGAAAACAGCAGGATGTTGTTCGAAATTCCTGTGGTTGCAAACTCATGTGATCTTAGCTCTTGGGCTCTGTGGGAGTTACACTTGGGAAGGGGGCGTGGGACCTCCGTTTGCATTTAAATTTCAAATGGAATTGAGCTGGAACAATTTATTTTTCCACATAAGTGCTCATTTAATGACAACCGTTGAAATTATTTTTGAAGGGAGCAGTATGCAGAGGGGAAGATGAGAGGGGCTGCCCCGGGAAAGAAGACATCTGGTCTGCAACAGAAGAATGTTGAAGTGTAAGCAGCTCTGTCTTTGTTTCAATTTTGCATATCGTTCTACAAGTGAAATTCAAACTTGGTACTTACCATGTGTTAGGATTTATCGAAAATGGAAACTAGAACATTTTAACTTGAAAACGCCAGTGAGACACCCATTCTCAAGTGTTGGTTTGTTGAAAGGAAGTAATTATATACTCTTCAATTTCCCCTAGCAGCGTTTCTTACTACCTCACCCCCCGTTTTACAAAATTCACCATTTAACTCATTTTTAAAATATGATTTATTGAAGAAAAGTTTGTTTTTCCTCACAGTTACATCGTATTGGTTTAGAGTTAGTGATCTGACTTTACTACCTAATCATGATGCTAGTCGTGAAGGTAACTAGGCATTTTGAAGGTTGACCTTTGTTGAGGCAGTAATTGGTGGCCAGAGTGGGTGTGCCACTGAGGGCCGCCATAGCTTTTGTTAAAAAGCAGTAACAAATGGGGCGCCTGGGTGGCTCAGTGGGTTAAAGCCTCTTTTGAGGGATCTTGGGTCTTTTGGGTCTCCCTTGTCATTAGGTGGGATATGTTCTAGGCTCATCTGGTACGTTTTCTGCCCTAAGACATGGAACCTCCTTTTTCTCCCAACAGTTTTATTGGTGGGAAAGAAGACGTATTGTGGAGATTATAACTGAGTGGTTAGAGAAAACACCAAGTAATTTTTTGTACCGCTTTTCCCGGGTGGAATAGCAAGTATATTTTAAAGTAAAAATAGTAATTAAACCAAGGAATATTTTTTCCCCCATTCCTTTCATTTTGGATCGAGGTTTGGATGTAATTTTTAATGTTGGGTTTTATCCTACTCAGTCTTTAGGTTTTAGTAATTGTTCTTTCTCTGAATATGTGTAAGCACAAATGCATCTGGTTAGAAAATAGAACCAGATTTACCTTGGCTTTGTTGACATCTCGGTCCTTTAGTTTGGGTGCTCATCTTTCTGAGCTGGTGGTGGATACATGCGATGTGTGTTAGCACCTTGGCTCCAGAATGCTGTGCTTTGGTTCATTATTTAGTGGAATGACTTTTTTTTTTTTTTAAGATTTTATTTATTTATTTGACAGAGATCACAAGTAGGCAGAGAGGCAGGCAGAGAGAGCAGAGGGGTGGGGGAGCAGGCTCCCCGCTGAGCAGAGAGCCCAATGCGGGCCTCGATCCCAGGACCCTAAGATCATGACCTGAGCCGAAGGCAGAGGCCCAACCCACTGAGCCACCCAGGTGCCCCCAGTTACTCTTTAAATTGAATCTAACAGCTAGTATTTTGACTATATAATATATAGTCATGGGTTAGAGAAAGGACCACAAACAATACCAGCAGTTTGCTGTAGGAAATGGGCCGCATAGTTGGAGAAACTGGCTCGTTTGTTTAATTAACGTAAGCAAGAAGGTTGAAGCAAGAAATTCTGTGAGTCTTTACTGCTGTGATTCACTGAAGTGTAGTTTATAGATTTCAGAGTTAGGGTCAGTTGTCAGTGTTTTTCTTTAATTTTGTGGTATAGAATGAGTGGGTAAGGAATGAACGTGTCAGGGCTCTAGGTTTCTTTTGGTCCCTACCTGTTCTTGACACATATCAGTAAAAGTTCATGGTTTAATCTGACCCAGAAATACTGCCCCAACAAGTACTTGTGTTCCAGAAATTAAACTTGGGGAAACAGGAAAAAAAACCCTGTACTTTTGGATGGCCAGACTTTTTGTGCTTACACGTGAACATAAAATGAATTTGAGTTGTAAAATGAACCCCATGCTCTAAATTAGATCAGTACAGTTAATAACATTTATAAATGTTTTTTTAAAGTGGAAGAGTCAGCTTCCTGTAGTTGCTCTGGCTTGGTTCCACGGTTCCTTTGTACTCTATTATAAATAGTCGTGTATGAAATTAAAATGAGTAATTTGCTGTTTGCTAGTTTGTAAATGGACAGGAGTTAAATTGCAATTTGAGATGATGACCAAGAGGAAGGAGAGGAAGCTTTGTTCTGTGTAGGGGAAGAACGGAGGAGGGAATATCCAGTTGAGAAGAGGACAGGACAACAGTGGCCGGTGAGGGCGGGACGCACACGTTGGTCAGCAGAGTTGTCTGGTGCCTAGTTCACGGGGATACTTTAACTTGCGGAACTGTGGGTAGAACTTGTTCTTATAAACTACATAACATACGCAGTGGATTTGTAAATTAATAATATCCTTGGAGTCTGCCAGCGTGGTTTGGTTTATTTTTGTACTCTGTGGAGGGAGGTGTTCATGTAGCCAGCCATCAGTGAAAGTTCTGTCTGAGCAGGGAGCGGTTCACAGCCTGGTCTTACCATCCAAGGTGGTATTTCTCTGTGAACTTAAACCTGGTAAAAGGGAACTTCTACTAGCAGTAATCACTTTTTTTTCTTTCTTTTTTCTCCCATTCTCCTTTTAGGAAAACCAAAAAGAACAAACAGAAAAGTAAGAATATTAAAGTTGTTAAAATTCATTATTTTATAAACTTTATAGCATTTGCAGTTTGAAATTAGTGTTAAATGTTAAAGTTTACAGAATTTTCAGAGTAAGCGTGTATTTGTTGGTCATGTCAAAGCTGAGTCACAGCAGCATTCTCGAGTCCCGTGCATCGTAGTGTGGTCCTGGGGGACTACAGACCCAGCTCTGATAGTTTTTACCATAGAGGAACCTGTGGCGTGTTTAGTCTTGATTGAGAAGATAATATTTTTTTTAATAAATGTAAGATATTGTGAAATGTTGCCTTACGCTAAATGTTTGGTAGAACTGTTTGTAAGCTATTTGCGGTGGGACTGCAATTCTTTGTGGCAGATTTGAGTAACTCCTGTGTAATGGGCAAGTGGGAACCCCGGGGGTTCAGACTGTTTTCCTTACGAGTTTCTCCTCTATTAAGCTGAAAATCTCCCGCTTTCTCCCAAACCTGTGCAGCACCCGGAAATGGGGATGGCGGCAGCACCAGTGAGACCCCGCCGCCACCTCGCAAGAAGAGGGCCCGCGTGGACCCCACCGTGGAGAGCGTGAGTAGTGCCTTACCTTCGTAAGTCGCGTGTTAGTGTAGTACTTTGTGCAGAAAACCAGCAGAACTTGAGTTTTCATGAGTTCAGAATTTCTGTGAGTGATAAAATCATTCCTGATTTCCAAAGTTATGAATTTGGAAGTAGGGCTTTAATTTAATTTTAATGTAACAGTTTACATTTCTGACGTTGAGGTTAGGAAATGGGTGTACTTAGAGTGGCGCATTCTCAGAATAGACACCTTTGTGGGGGTTATTAAAGACTTCATTAAGACTCAGTATGTTTAGTTTTATGTATTAAGTTCAAGGTGGTCATATTTGGAACAGTCCTTAGATACTGACAATAGACGGGAAATACTTGTGAGTGTAAATACGGCGTGTAACATAAACACGAAAGTACCACGCAAGAGTGCGCCGAGTGTGAGCGCTCACTTGCAGCAGAGAAAGTGCGCTGAGGAAGTGGTGCCTTCTCACGAAAAGGCACCGAGTAGACCCAGTTACCTGTGAGGGCGAGATGCTTTCCTCCCAGCAGATTAGCGGTAGGGGTTTTCATTTATGAATTTCTGAACGGCAGCTCCACAGTCCGTCTGGGTACTTTATTGGTGCCTCTAAAGGTGGAGAAGAGCCCTGACTTCTAGTTTGTGTTCATGGGAACAGGTAAGCTTTTAATGCCGTTCCCTTTTCTGTCCAGGAGGAAACCTTCATGAACAGAGTTGAAGTGAAAGTGAAGATTCCCGAGGAGCTAAAACCGTGGCTTGTCGATGACTGGGACTTAATTACCCGACAAAAACAGGTACCTTGAAAGCGACTCAGATTGTCCTCTGTAGATGTTCTTGACAGTGTGGAAAACAGTTTGGAGAAAAATATTGTACAGACTTGACTGTTGAAGGGATGTGTCCGATGAGTGTTACTGTAATTCCGAGACTGAACAGTGATTGATGACAGAAGGCATCATTTGCGGAGGAGTAAAACCGAATACATATGTAAAAGTCCCATGAGTTTACAGTGAGAAAGGGTGGCTCCAGAACTCCATTTTGGAGGTCGCTGGGGTAAGAAATCATTCTGAAAATTGATAAAGACGAAGATGGGATACCGTCGCGGGATGTTGCTACTAGCGGCATGTAACAGGAGGCGCATAATGCCTCCTGCAAGGTATTCGTGGTTCCCTTCGGTTCAAGGAACCTGACTCTCCTCCAGCTCCAGGTCTGAGGACTAGTGTGAAGGAAATAGGGGCATTATGACGTACAGGTGTGACCTCGACAGGTGCTGCCATCAGCCATCAAATCCAGAACGAGGAGCCGCGTTCTTAGAACAGATGGCATGGGCAGGAATAGGGGAGCGAGAAGTGTGACTGCTGGGGGCTCAGGTCCTAGACAACAACAGACGGACCTCATTTGGTCCTCGATTTGGTTCTTGAGCTGAACTGCTGGCCTCACCAGTTACCAAGTTCGGACGGGTTCCTCGGCCCTTCTGTGCTCTGTGTCCACCTCCCACGACTGACGTGATGAGGATGAAAAGCGATTTTGCGTGTGCTTCCTGCAGGGTCTGGTGCGTGACCCGCATAGAGTAAATCACGTCCGTGTCAGGGACGTGCATTTCTGCATTTCTCTGTGGCAAATTCCATAGACCGAATGGAAGGAATGTGTGTCCGGCAGATGACCGGCCTTTAGAGCCATGACAGCTAGTGTGGCGGCCGCTAGTCCCGCTTGGCTATGTACTTGAAATGACTAAAACAAGATTTTTGTTAGTTCCTCAGCCACATTAGCCCATGTTGTAAGGGCTGAACAGTGCCATTTCCTATTTCGTAACTGTTAGGTGGTCTTTCGTTGCATTAAAGCTTTTCAGTGTAATTTTTCTTTAAAAAAAAAAAAAAAAAAAAGAATACTATGTTTATTCAAGTGTGGTTTTGTTTTCGTAGCTCTTTTATCTTCCTGCTAAGAAGAATGTGGATTCTATTCTAGAGGATTATGCGAATTACAAGAAATCTCGAGGAAACACAGATAATAAGTAAGAATACATAAATTTTTTAAGTATACACAGAGATGTTTTTCTTTTAAGTATTTTTATTTCCAAATAAATCCTCTGAAATGGCCATTTATTCTTGAAAACAATGCCATCAGAAACCAGCAAAGTAACATTTCATTGCTTTGACATGGAGTTTGGTTGGCAGACGCTTTCTTTGTGGGCCAGACAGTAAATGTTTTAGGTAAAATTGAAGCTATTATGTATGAGCACATACATAACCATGTAAAATACAGTTGCTTGAGAATGTTTTTTAAAAACCGTTCTTAGCTCGAGGGCTGTAGTTTGCTTATCACTGGTTTATTTTGGAATTGATTTTTCTTGTTCTTTTGTTTAAATCCCTTTAAAAAATTTTGTTAGTTAAAAGTTCATTGCCGTTAGTTGAACCTTCAGTTTTAGTCCCTTGCTTTTTTTTTTTTTTTTTTTTTTAAGATTTTATTTATTTATTTGACAGAGAGAGATCACAAGTAGGCAGAGAGAGTGAGAGAGAAGCAGGCTCCTTGCCGAGCAGAGAGCCCGATGTGGGACTCGATCCCAGGACCCTGAGATCATGACCTGAGCCGAAGGCAGCGGCTTAAACCACTGAGCCACCCAGGCGCCCTAGTCCCTTGCTTTTAACACTGGTTGAATTAATCCCCATTTTTCAATTCTTTTCAGTGACTTTTTTTTTTTTTAATTAAAGATTTTATCTATTTGACAGAGATCACAAGTAGGCGGAGAGGTGGGTGGGGGGTGGGGGATGGGAAGCAGGCTCCCTGCGGAGCAGGGAGCCCCCCACGGGCCTTGATCCCAGGACCCCGAAATCATGACCTGAGGCGAAGATAGAGGCTTTAACCCACTGAGCCACCCAGGCGCCCCTCAGTGACCTGCTTTGACAGTATATATTTTTGTCTTTGTGTCAGGGAGTATGCTGTTAATGAGGTTGTGGCCGGAATAAAGGAATACTTCAACGTGATGTTGGGCACTCAGCTCCTGTACAAATTTGAGAGACCACAGTATGCCGAGATCCTTGCCGACCACCCGGACGCGCCCATGTCCCAGGTGTATGGGGCACCGCATCTACTGAGATTATTTGGTAAGGTCCTGTTGAGGAAAAAAATTTATTTTTTATACATTGGTTTTTTATTTCTTACCTTTTTTTTCTAAAGATTTTATTTGAGAGTAACAAGTGGTGGGGAGGGGCAGAAGGAAGGGAGAGAGTGCGAGAAGGAAGGGAGTGCGAGAGGGAAGCAAGCTCCCCGCCAAGCAGAGAGCCCGATGCGGGACTTGATCCCAGGACCCTGGGATCAAGACCTGAGCTGAAGGCAGGGGCTTAACCCAGTGAGCCACCCAGGTGCCCCTGTCCTTGGGGTTTTTAATATTTTTTGTCTTTCATAATTGACAGCAAGGGGTAACAGAAAATAACATTATAGAACATTCCATTTCAGTCGAACTTTTTATCTAAAATGTTACGAAATCTGTTTAAAAGTGAAGAATTTCTAAACTCACGTATTTTAAAGGAATCAGTGCTTGCGTTTGTTGCCCACATAATAAAAATAATGCTTCTAGTACTGTCTCTTGTGTAACCTCGACTACATATTTTGTTTACACAGTACGGATTGGAGCGATGTTGGCCTATACTCCTCTGGATGAGAAGAGCCTTGCATTGTTGCTAAATTATCTTCATGACTTCCTAAAGTAAGTGTAAGGGTATGCTTGAAATTAAAAATGTGAATTAGCACAGTGCACCGGAAATCACTGGTCCATCGGCACTGTAGATGGGACGAGCAAGAACCGCATGTGCAGCGTGGGAGGAGAGTGCTGCTGCGGATTGTCGCAGGTGCTGGCGCGGCGTCTGACGGGAACAGCTGGCTAGGCGGCTTCTGGAAGGAGACAAAATGTGATGCACACTTAAGTCACAGACCAGAATTCTAGATGAATCAAAAGCATAAATCTAAAATGGAAACTGTTAAGATAATGATGGAAAAATGATAATATTTTCATTATTTTTAGAGTGAGAAAGTTCTTTCTAAATACTCAAACAATAGAGGAAATAATCATCTTGACTGTGTAAAACGTTAAAATCCTGTGATTAAAAGTAGTAACACAGAAAGAAATAGTAACACGGAAGAGTTGTGATCATGGTGAGTAAAGCAGGGACAGCCGGCACAGTGGTCTCCCACAGCAGTGGCAGCTCGGGGGTCTACCGAAACTGTGTGCAGGGCTCCCACGGTCAGGGGGTCTCTGTCGTGCTGGCTGAGATGAACCGGACTGCAGAACTGGGCAAGAGGGCGGTTCTGCTCTTGGCAGCTTTTTAGAGGGCATTTCAGCAGTGCCTGTTGAAAGTTCACATGTGCTTCCCTCGGGCCAGAACTGACCCCATAGGTATGTGAAAGTGCACAGAGATTTCCCGATGCATGCAGGTATGAGATACACATATACAGCTGCGTGTTCTCCACAGCCAGGCTGCTGCTAAAGGCCGCAGCTCTAAGTATCCCGATGGGGAAGCTGTCCACGTTGTGGCAGCTAAAAACAGCATGCTGCAGGAACAGTGGGTGTGTGAGACTCCTCGTTTGTGGAGAAGCATTTGTACTCTTTGGAAAAGATCTAGAAAAGTGTGGATCCTACCAAATGGTGGATTTGTTCCTGGGCACTGTTCTGGGAGGAAAGGTTGCAGTGGTCAGTTTCTACTTTGTTTCCGTATTTGGATTTTCTTAGAGTGATAACCCCGTGTTTTCTAATCT
This sequence comes from Eira barbara, assembly GCA_020311275.1. Lineage (NCBI taxonomy): Eukaryota > Metazoa > Chordata > Mammalia > Carnivora > Mustelidae > Eira > Eira barbara. The sequence continues at coordinate 21,731,355 of JAHRIG010000067.1, read as the reverse complement.
CAAGACTGCAGCACGTGCCTGGAGAGGGAGATGGTGTTCGAGTCCTCACCCTTCAGATGACGAGGGTTCTCTCTGCCTGGACTAACTGTGAACTCACACAGTGACATGACACTGAACCTATAGTGCAGGGACCATTTGGATATTTTATGGCGGTTGCAGTTTCTGAATCTGTATTTCATACAACGGGTTTCAAAGAGCTAAAGAAAACACTAGAAGTTCCTTTAGGGTGCAACATCTGTTTCCTAAACACAGTCCCGGCTCTTAGGGTGGTCTTGTGAAGACAGCTGTTCTTGACTGTTCCGAAATGCAGTGACTGGGGGCTTTCTCGTCCCTACGCAGCACTGACTGGTGTGTGTGGCCCCGTGTATCTGAGTTGTGGTGACAGGTGTTTTACCGTGAGGCTGCCTTTATTTTAATCTCTTTTCAGAGGAACTGTGTGGTGCGGCTTCTGTGCCCTGATTTAGATCGAGGTAGGGTTCTCCTTCATTTTTGTAATGACTCCCGTTTTGTTTTTAGATACCTGGCAAAGAATTCGGCCGCCTTGTTTAGTGCCAGCGATTACGAAGTGGCGCCCCCTGAGTACCACCGGAAGGCCGTGTGAGGCCGGCGGCCCACACTTCGTCTGGATCTCTGTAAACACAGTTTGTTTAGTCCTTCTCTTGTACAAATGATGTACTTTGAAAATGTTAGTGTACAACAGAGTTGATGTTTGTTTTCTGTTTGACTTTAAACAGAGAAAAATAAAAGGGGTTACAGCTCCTTTTTTCTTTTCTTTTCTTTTTTTCATTTCAAAGTTGCTACCAGTGTATTCAGTGACGGACAACGGAGAGACATACTGTAGCCTGTTCTATCGCTAGTCGACAAAGCTGCTTTGAATGCTGGTGGTTCTATTCCTTTGACACTACGCACTTTTATAATATGTGTTAATGCTCTATGACAAATGCTCTGATTCCTAGTGCCAAAGGTTCAATTCAGTGTATATAACTGAACACGCTCATCCGTTTGTGCTTTTTTTTTTTATGGTGCTTAAAGTAAAGAGCCCATCCCTTGCAGGCCATCCATGTTGTTCTTAGGCATTTTATCTTCGCTCAGATTGTTGAAGAATGGTGGCTTGTTTCATGGTTTTTGTATTTGTGTCTAATGCACGTTATAACATAATAGACGCAATGCATTGTGTAGCTACAGTTTTCTGGAAAAGTCAATCTTTTAGGAATTGTTTTTCAGATCTTCAATAAATTTTTTCTTTAAATTTCAAAGAGCAATGTGCTTGTGTGGATGCATTTTGAAACCTTTTCGTGTCTAGACAATGATTTTTCAGGTAGGCGTGTAATTTTCTTGTTTGGCCTTTATGGAAGGAGGTGGGTGTCTTCAGCATCGACCCCTAATCCTCTCATCCTTGGCAGCTGGCTCCCGAGTTGTGGCCGAGTAGTTAGAGACCCACAGAACTGTTTCTCTACTTTTCCTAGGTGATTCCTATACTGCTGTGACCCCCTAGTTGTCTAATTATTGTAACGTGTTTACATCAACACAATGCCTGAAATCCAGGGTTTTCTTTTCTTTTTTCTTTTTTTTAAAGAAAAATTTGAATTTATTTGACACACAGAGATCGCAAGTAGGCAGAGAGACAGGCGGGGAGAGAGGAGGAAGCAGGCTCCCCGCTGAGCAGAGAGCCCGATGCGGGGCTCGATCCCAGGACCCTGAGATCATGACCTGAGCTGAAGGCAGAGGCTTTAACCCACTGGGCCCCCCCAGGCGGCCCCAGGGTTTTCTTAAGTATTCATTAACCTCTCCCCTCCTGTTGTGAAGAGAGTGTTGACAGGTTTGCTTGATGATACCGAGGCAGTAGTCTTCTCTGGACGGTAAATGTATTCAGCGTCTGTGAGTAGGTTTGCATCCAGTAGTGATCTTGGCGCGGCTCCGGAATGGGACGCGCGGGAATGAGAGGAGCTGGAGTAGGACGTAGTCAGGATGGTCCTGAGCGGACGGTTCTGCTGCGCTGATGTTTACCAAAAAATGAAATTGGATTAATGTTAAAGTCTTTAATTGAGGTATAAATGGCATAAAACATTAGTTTTACATGTGCAACATAATGATTCTGTATTTGTGTTTATTATATAATAACCATCACGATGGGTGGTTATATCAACTTTTTTTTTCTTAAGATTTTATTTATTTAGAATTTTTTTTTTTAAGATTTTATTCATTTACTTGACAAAGAGATCACAAGTAGGCAGAGAGGCAGGCAGAGAGAGGGGAAAGCAGGCTCCCCGCTAAGCAGAGAGCCCGATGCGGGGCTCGATCCCAGGACCCTGAGATCAAAACCTGAGCCGAAGGCAGAGGCTTAGCCCGCTGAGCCACCCAGGCGCCCCATGTCAACTTTTTAAAAACATTTTGTTTTTAAAACAAAGTGTGAGCTTTGTGGGGAGCAGAGAGGGAGGCGGAGGGAGAATCCCAAGCGAACTCCCTGCTGAGCAGGGAGCCTGATGCAGGGCTTGCTCTAACGACCAAGATCAGGGCCTGAGCTGAAACCAAGGGTTGGACACTTAAGGGACTGAGCGCTCAGGTGGCCCAGTGACGTGTTTTAATCTGGGTCTTTATTTTCAGATACCTGTAGGTGGTGGTATTGCAGGCCAGAGCCGGTGGCTGGGAGGCCCTGCCGCGTGCTGCAGGTGTGCGATCTAGAATTTTTAGTCTTAAGTTTATTCCTTGAACCAGCAATTGAAGCACATGAAAGGCAGGGCCGGAAGGGCAGGATGGAGCTCTGTCCCTGCCGAGGGTGCCTTGCCTGGCGCAACCCACCCATCTGCCTCCCTGGTTCCTGCTGCCGTTCGGGTAGCCGTTGCATTATCGCAGGACTGGTGAAAGGTCGCGCGTCACTTCGTGAAGTGCTCTGTTTGTGGACCGTCGGTGAGTGGCACGGTTTATGTCCTGCTGTAGCGTGGTCCCCAGAGCTGCCGGTGGTGGCCGTGGAGACCCAGCTGGCGAGGTGATGGGCTCGGGCCGGGGCGCCGTGCCCGCATCCCCAGCACCCAGTGCACCTGTGTGCCGGCAACTCGTGTCTGGGGTACTCCTGCTCGATCCGGCGTGCTCCTTAGGTTTGAGGACGGCTGGCTCCTCCTCAGCCTCCTCCCCCTGCTGCTGCTTGCCGGTCCTGAGCGGCGTCTCGTGCAGCTCTGTCGCCGCCCCCCGTCCACGTGCACTGGTTCCCGGTAGCGACTGGTGTCTGTAGTGTCTGTCCCCAGGTGCGCGGTTCAGCTCTGCATGGCACAGCCCTAGCGCTGTGCCAGCCCCCGGCCACACGGACCCTGCTCCGTGGCCGTGGGCGGTTACTGGCCTCTTGGGTGTTGGCCGGGGAGCGTCCTCGCCCTCAGCTGCTGGTGAGCCTGCCCCCTCATGGGTTCCTTGTCCTGCCGTCGCCAGTATTTAAGACGGTCCTGCTGCTTCCCTCCTTCGAGTGAAGGGCTTCCTGTTTGAGCGAGTTTGTAACCCAGCCCGACCGCACTTGGCGGTTCAGACCCGGCTCTGGAAGCGACAGCGCCCCTCCCTCGCCGCGCTGTGCGTCAGGGTGTCTTCCCAGGGTGTCGTTAACCCCCGGACGCTACATGGAGGACACCCTTAGTGACCGCCGGAGAGAAGATTTGTACACGGGAGAAAAGGAGCCTGGTGATTGAGCCAGCCTCCTACTGGGCTGCTTAGAGCCCGAGTGGGCACACGGCCTCTGCCGGAAGGCCCTGGGGGCCCGGGGGCCGCGGGAGGACGGGCCTGGGGCGCGCGGGGCCTCTATGTGGTGCTGCTTGGGTCCCGCCCCGTGTTTGCCCAGTCAGGGCGCAGAGGGCCTTGCTTTTGGCGATCTCCAGTTGGGCAGAGGGATGTGACTTCAAGTGTGGGGCTGCCGAGAACTTAGGACCCCCCCTTCACTTGAGGTCACGAGTGCAGGAGACGTCATTGTTTCTGCAGTAAGTGTTGTGTAAGTAAAGCATCCCGCACCTCGTCGTGAGAGACCACGAAGAATACATCATGAGAGGACGTGAGAAGCAGCCTTGGGGCAGAGGCTGTCGGATGCGGTTTACTTCTTCCACAGAACGAGCATCCTGAGCTGGCCCGAGAGGAGTCGTGGGGAAGTGGGAGGGACTGAGACACTTCCACGACAGCTCTTCCGGAGAGAAGGGTTGTGAATTCCAGCAGAGAACTGAAGGGAACCCGGTCTAGAACCAGGACCGCCAGTAGCTACAGCAGGAACTCGATGAGCAGGGTTAGCAGGTCGGACACCGGTGACGATGGGCGCAGATCGGGAGACAGGAGAGAATGTGTGCTGGGAGCGCTGGGCAGTGAGCGAGGGCCGGGGTGCCGGGGGCTGCCGCTGGGTACACCGCGTGATGGTGGGCGTGGTGGCGTGGGGCTGCTGAAGGAGGAGCGTCTGAAGGTTGATGCAGCCCTCTGAGAGTCAAGCGCAATGAAGAAAAACCTGTTTGAACCTCTGTCCTTAAAATCTGGAGTTGACGTGGAAAGCCTCTCGATGACGGCTGATGGGTGCAGGCAGCGGAAGCCAGGAGACCGTGGGGTGTTCCCGGTGACGGCAGAAGGCCTCGACCCAGCAATGTCCTTAAGCAGAAGCTTTCAGACGAAGCCAGAAGACTGTGCTGGAAAACCCGTAGGACCCATATAGGGTCAGGAGAATCCCAGCATCTTTGGTAACGGAAGTTGGACGTGGTGTGAAGCAGCGAGGGGCAGGCGCGGCATGAAGACGGCCAAGGTCAGGTGCGGTCACTCCGCTGAGCGGAGCTGCGCCACCACCATCCTGTCCAGCCCGCCGGGTCATCTCCAGCCCTGCCACGACCGCCCCCTGGAAGTTCTGAGAGGGCGGGGGTCAGGAGGGCAGGTTGTGGAATCCAGGGCGCCCAGGAAAGCGGATTGATCAGAGCACAAAAGGGAAGGTAGAATAAGGAGAGAAGTGGTCTGCCCAGAACCACACGTACTAGTAATCGTGCCACATTTACTAAAAGCCGATGTTCCGCTGCCACGAGGGACACTGCTGATGTCCAGGGTGACAGCGACGGGTGGGGTAGGTGGGAGCCTGAGTCAGCGCTGCTTCTGTGCACGCCAGAAGGCTTTTCTCTCGTGCTTGGGAGGCTCGCGGGGCTTAGCTGGATGGTGCCGCCGGCCCGGCCTGGGGTCGCAAGCCAGATGGGAGGTGCTGCCTCGGTGGGGTGTCCCGATGTCGCCGTCCCGATGATGACCCACGTGGAGCCGCCTGGAGCAGGAAGCCCGGCTCGGGGGGCTGCCCGCGCTAGTGAGGCCCAGACTGGCTCGGACGCGTGTACTCGCGAACCCGGAGGCCGGGGGCCGTGGGCTGCCATGGAGGACTGCAGCAAGTTCTCGTGGGCCTGGACCGTGTGTGTGGTTGTTTACTGACTTCGAAATCGAATGGAGAACTTTAAAAAGTGTTCATGAAAAAACAGGGTCACTGTCAGTAGCATATTTCTAATTAAAATGATTATTCCCCAAAGGAAACTCAGTGACGAAAAACGGCATCGTCCTGCAGTTTGCAAACACTAGCTGCCCCCTGTTGTCCGCATGCAGCCAGCTGCAGTCCCTCGGTTGGGCTGAGGCATGTGAGGACATCCGTCTCGTGTGGAGAAGGGGGCGTGTTAATTCTCGTCTCGGGTGGCAGAGGACATCCTTCGAGTCTACACCACAGCTGCAGGTGGTCATTTCGTTTGGCTTTTAATTGGCCACTTGAATTTCTTCTTTAAAGAACTTTATTATTGAAGTGTAGCTAACGTGTCATGTGTTAGCTTTAGGCCCACATGGAGTGAACGGACCGTTACAGACGTGACACCACGTTCTCCCCGGTAAGTCACCGTGTGCCACCAGACCACGTCCCTACATGGGGTTGACTGTTCCCAGGGCTGTACTGTTCATCCCGGGACGCTCGTATTTTGTAATGTCTTAGTCCCCTCCCCCTATTTTGTCTGTCCACGCCCGCACCCCTGTGATCTCCCTGCCTGCACCCCTGCGCCCGATCGGGCCAGCTCCGGGCCCTTTCCTGTCGTTGCGAGTCTGTGCTCGTGGGTCCTGTGTTTCAGGTTGCACACGTGAGGGTCCTGCAGTATTTCTCTTTCTCTGCCTTACTTTACTCAGTACAACGCCCTCCAGCTCCATCCACATCACAAATGGCAAGATTCATTCTTTTTTATGGCTGAGTAGTAGTAACGTATGCGAGTCCCCCGTGCCCTCTCTATCCAGTCATCTGTCCGCGGGCCTCTGGGCTCTGCAGAGTTTGGTTATTGTGGACGTTGCTGCTGCAAACACCGGGGGCATGTGTCTTTTTTTAAATTAGTGTTCTCATTTTTGGGGGTAAATACCCCGTAGTGCAGTTGCCGGATAGGGCAGCTCTATTTTCAACTTCTGGAGGACCCTCCAGACTGCCCACCAGAGCGTCTACCCCAGCTCGCGTGCCCACCAGCGGTGCACGAGGCTGCCCTTTCTCCGCATCCTCACCGCGCCGGTCGGCCCTCGACTTCAGACCGTAGCCGCCCTGACAGCTGCTCGTGGGTTTGGTGGGCGTTTCCCTAGGAGTGATGTCGAGCATCTTTTCATGGGTCTGTTGGTCGTCTGGATGTCTCCTTTAGAGAAGGGTCTTTTCAGGTCCTATGCCCTTTTTTTAAAGAGATTACGGTTTTGGTGTTGAGTTGTCAAGTTCTGGATAGTTTCGGACGTTAGCTCCCGGTGCATCACTGGTAAGTACCTTCCGCGTGTAGGTCGCCTGATCATTTTGCTAGGGGCTCCCTTCACCGTGCAAAAGCTCGGTGTTGTGGTGCGGTCCCAGTAGTTTGTTTTGCACTTTTTTCTTTTATCTGAGGAGACCTGTTCATAAATACGTTGCTAAGGCCAGTGTCCCGAGAGGTTGCTGCCTGTGTTCTCTTCTAGGACTCCCGTGGTTTCAGGCTTCACACGTAGGTCTTTAATTCATTTCGAATCTATTTCTGTGTAAGAAGCCCAGTTTCGTGGCTGTGCACGTGGCTGTCGAGCTTTCCCAGCCCCGTGTGTCGAAGAGATGGTCTTTCCCCATTGCATGTTCTTTCCTGCTTTGTTGGGGATTAACTGACCTTGTAATCGGGGGTTTGTGTCTGGGCTCTCCGGTCCGTCCCATCAGTCTGCGTGTCGACCTCTGTGCCGGGACCACACTGTTCTGACCTGTAGCAGGTCTTGACACCTGGGCTTGCGATTTGTCCCGCTTTTTTCTTTCTCGAGAGCGCTTTGGCTATTTTGAGGTCTTCAGTGGTTCCGTACAAGTTTTAGGATTACTGAATCTAGTTCTGTTAAAAAAAAAACCAAAACAACAGGTGCTAGTTTTCTGAAGGTTAATTACAAAGTGGAATATGAAACCCTAAATTTTTTTTACTCCGTTAAAATCCTTTAGTCTCTGAATGGATGCTGCGCTCATGCGTAGTTGTGTAACAGTGAATTAGTCCTTTGCAAAGGGCTGGTTCCCTGAGTCAGCACATTTCTCAGATGTTAAGCAGCTCTTCATACCACATGGAAGGTTGGTACCAGCGTTTCTGGGGACACGATGAAGCCGGGCCTCTGTGAATAGCTCAGGTAGGGATGTTTGGGCCCCTGAAGGTTCACAGAGGGCATCTGTGTGCCGCCAGGTGTCCTAGCCACCTTCAAGCCTTCTCAGCTGATGTTGAACAGGACAGAGATGAGCCGTGCCTTCCAAGATCTCCTGCCCAACCTGCAGATTTGTGAGCAAAGAAAAGGCTCCAAATATTTCAGGCGACTTGTTTGGCTGCCGTATGCTGTGCAGGGCTGGGTAACCGACAGTCCTGTCTGCCGGCCCCTTCCTGGCTTGCCATCCAGTCCCCCGTGACGGCTTGGTAGCACCGGGTCCTTCCCCACATCCCAGCGGGACCCCAGTTGTTCTTGCTGGAATAGAGGTGCATTGTGGATCCCTGGAGATGGGTCTGCCTTCCCCGCTGCCCTCTGGCCAGCACGGTTGTCTACGGACTCAGCAATGTCGATCTGCTGTCACAGTGGCCTGCACCACCGTGCTGCCCTCACCCCCATCGGCCCGAGTGTGGTGGGATGCACTGGCCAGAATGGGCTCTGCGTAAAAGGACCGCACAGCGCATGGCGGCGGCCTCTCGAGGGTGCATGCTGGGACCTTGTGGAGGCGTGGCTGCTCCCACACGCCATGCAGAACGTTTGCCCCCAGTCCTGTGACTTCAGACTCCGCTGGTCTGGAGGGCACGTCCTGCATGGGAGCCGGGGCTCTGGGAAGCAGAGGCAGCAGAGCTGGACGCTGGCGGGCAGCACTTGAGGACGGCGCGGTCTCTGAGCCAGCGAGGGCCTCCTCATGCATTTTTCCTTTTTTTTTTTTTTTTTTAAGATTATATTTATTTGGTAGAGAGAGAGATCACAGGTAGGCAGAGAGACAGGCAGAGAGAGGGGCGAAGCAGGCTCCCCGCCGAGCAGAGAGCCCGATGCGGGGCTCGATTTCAGGACCCTGAGATCGTGACCTGAGCCGAAGGCAGAGGCTTAACCCACTGAGCCACCCAGGTGCCCCAAAAGCTTTCTCATGCTCTGAAGCTCATCTACTGCAGTAACCTTTGGGTTTTTTTTAGATTGGTTGATGTTAGCGCGAGCAGCAGGGGCAGAGGAGACGGCATGTCAGGCAGACGCCCTCCCGAGTGCAGAGCCCAGTGCGGGGCTCCCTCCCACAGCCCTGAGATCAGGACCTGAGCTGAAACCAAGAGTCGGACCCTGAGCCAACTGAGCCCCCCAGGCGCCCCTGCGGTGACCTTCCTCTCAGGGTCTGAGTGGGGAATTCCTCCGAGGGGCGGCAGAGAAGGCTTGAGGTCTTTTGACAGTGAGTGGGTTTCTTCCTGGCCCCTAGGCCCTGTCTGAGAAACGAGCTTGCTTATCCGGATGTTCGTTTAACATGCCCGCTGCTTGCCAGGCTGTGGCCCTGCCTCACGAAATCAGAGAGGACGGGGGTGAGAGGGACCTCCCTGAAAGACACGCCCACCCCAGTCTACAGTGCAAGGGAATGAAGTTCCGCGAGAGCCCAAGGAGACTCGTGTTCCTCCGGAGGTCAGGGTGGGCTTCCTGGTGGAGGTGGTGCTGGGGCTGAGATCTGGCGCGGGAAGAAGGGCTAGCCAGCAGTGAACAGCCTGCGCACAGGCTCCCGGGCAGGAGGGGGCGGGGTGCCGGGAGGATGGCAATGCCGTGGGTGTGGTGGCGCCAAAGGGACAGGGCTGGAGGTGTGGTACCTGGTGTCCTCTTCAGTCCAGGAGCAGCTGGGACGACTCGAGTGGTTCAGGTGAGCCAAGGCAGCAGGGCTGGTGGGACTCGCATCTTGAGCAGCCATGGGAGGCAGGTGAGGCGGCTGCTGTGCCTCTGGGAGCGGGGCTGGTTGGGGTGTTTGGTGGTTGTGGCTCGGGTTGTCACACATGTCAGTTTGGAGGTGAGGGTGTGGGGACCAGGGGAGGGTCAGGGAGGGGAGAGGCAAGGTGACCACGTGCAGAGCTGGGGCTGGGAGGGCGGCTGACTGGTCTTGGCTGACCCTGTGGCACCCTGTCCTGGAAAGGGTCTCAGGCATGTCCCTGACTGTAGCCTCATACCAGTTGTGGTGGAGCCTGGAGAGGAAGTGGGGACCCTGGGGGCTGTGTTTGGCTCTCTACCCCCCGCCCTGGCGGTCTGCACAACGGGTGGTGCAGTGCGGGGCATGCTCGGGAGGGGCTGCAGGTGGAGGGACCTCCTGGGGATCCCTGGGCGGTGATGCTGTGCGGTCCTTCCTGGGCAGTCGCTTTGCTTACTTTGAACCTTAGTCTCTTCGTCTGGGGAAGGGGGAGCTGCTGATGGTGCCTCCACATACCCACGTGTCCCACTGTGGACAGGTGAGTCATGAATGTGATCAAGTAAAGCAGCGTCTGCTTCCCATGGTCGGGGAGAGACTGAGCCCTGGAAGGTTCCGTCCTGCAGGAGTTGGCTCGGGGAAGGGGGGGGCAGACTCCACAGGTGCCCCACGGGGGGGCAGGAGTCGCCACCATCTCAAAGACCCCTGCAGGGTCCCAGGTCCAGTGTCCAGCCCCCGTGGGCTCCCCCGCCCACTCCCAGGGGTCACAAGAGCTGGGGGTCACTGTTGCCCAAGGGGGCTGGTGACGTGTGGGAGGCCAGGACCCGAATGGCTCCCATCCCGCAGGATTGGCCGGGTGCACGCGGGTGGTTGTGCTGGCATGGTTTACAACAAGTCCTTCCCAGGTGTTGGTGGGGCAGGCTCCCCTGTGCCCCCGGTTCTTCCTCTCAAGAGGCAGCGAAGCGACCGGCCACCTGCTTCACGCTCAAGCCTCCCGACTCACCCCGCGAGACCCAGGCCACCGCCTTCTGAGTTGTCTGCTCGTGCAGCCTGCAGGAGGGCCGCGGCGTGGAGGCTGTGTGTCCACCCCGAGGCTTGTGGGCCTCTCCTGGGCCACCAGCGACCCTGGAGGTGCATTAGTCACATGACCCAGACGGCTGCGAGTTCTTTCTCACTCCCATGGACAGTGGGGTGCAGGTCCTTCCAGAACTCTCCTTGGGGATGGTGCGGGGCCATAGCCATCACGTGTATCAGGCAGGCAAGCTGACTGGTGCTGCTGGCGTTGAGAAGCCACTCGGGGGTCCCAGCAGCCTCCCGAGGAGAGTCCGGTCGGGGAAATCCTCAAAAACAAAACCAGAGTCCACCCATCTTGGTAAGTAAAGCCTGTCTCTGTCACGATACTTCAGATGTTGAGAATAATTAGGAAAATAGGATTCAAGGGTGCCTGGGTGACACAGTTGGTGGTGTGTGTGACCGTTGGTCTCAGGGCTGTGAGTTTGAGCCCCATGTTGGCTGTAGAGATTACATAAAAAATAAGAAATCTTAAAAGAAAGGAGTCGACCAGACTTCCAGCTCTGTTACAAAGTTGTCATCATCAAGACAGTATGGTACTGGCACAAAAACAGACACATAGATCAGTGGAACAGAACAGAGAGCCCTGAAAGGGACCTTCTACTCTATGGTCAACTAATCTTCGACAAAGCAGGAAAGAATGTCCAATGGAAAAAAGACAGTCTGTTCAACAAATGGTGTTGGGAAAATTGGACGGTCACATGCCAAAGCATGACACTGGACCATTTCCTTACACCACACACGAAAATAGACTCAAAATGGATGTAAGACCTCAATGTGAGACAGGAATCTATCAAAATCCTTGAGGAGAACACAGCAACCTCTTCGACCTCAGCCACAGCAAGTTCTTCCTAGAAACAACTCCAAAGGCAAGGAAGCAAGGGCCAATATGAACTACTGGGACTTCATCAAGATCAAAAGCTTTTGCACAGCAAAGGAAACAGTTAACAAAACCAAAAAACAACTGACAGAATGGGAGAAGATATTTGCAAACGACATAGCGGATAAAGGGCTAGTATCCAAAATCTATAAAGAACTTATCAAACTCAACACCCAAAGAACAAATAATCCAATCAAGAAATGGGCAGAGGACATGAACAGACATTTCTGCAAAGAAGACATCCAGATGGCCAACAGACACATGAAAAAATGCTCCACATCACTCGGCATCAGGGAAATACAAATCAAAACCACAATGAGATACCACCTCACACCAGTCAGAATGGCTGAAATTAACAAGTCAGGAAACGACAGATGCTGGCGAGGATGCGGAGAGAGGGGAACCCTCCTACACTGCTGGTGGGAATGCAAGCTGGTGCAGCCACTCTGGAAAACAGTGTGGAGGTTCCTGAAAAATTTGAAAATAGAGCTACCCTATGACCCAGCAGTCACACTACTGGGTATTTACCCCAAAGATACAAATGTAGTGATCCGAAGGGGCACGTGCACCCGAATGTTTATAGCAGCAATGTCCACAATAGCCAAACTGTGGAAAGAACCTAGATGTCCATCAACAGATGAATGGATAAAGAAGATGTGGTATATATACACAATGGAATACTATGCAGCCATCAAAAGACATGAAATCTTGCCATTTGCAATGACGTGGATGGAACTAGAGGGTGTTATGCTTAGCGAAATAAGTCAGTCGGAGAAAAACAACTATCATATGATCTCCCTGATATGAGGAATTCGAGAAACAGGACCGGGTCATAGGGGAAGGGGGGGAAATGAAACAAGATGAAACCAGAGAGACAAACCTTAAGAGACAGTTAATCTCAGGAAACAGGGTTGCCAGAGTGGAGGGGGACGGCAGGGATGGGGTGTCTGGATGGTGGAGGGTGTGCGTTATGGTGAGTGCTGGGTATTGTGTCAGACTGACAATTCACAGACCTGTACCCCTGAAACAAATAATATATGTTAATTAAAAAATAAAAAAGGAATTGAAAATGGGAAAGGAGAAACGAGAGATGGGGCGGATCCTGGTTTCAGAAGTGGAGGCGATGGGCTTCACAGGGCTGCCCCGAGCAGGGCGGGTGGGCGGGGCGGCCGGCCCGACCTCTGTGGGGGCGTGTGTAGGAAGGAGGGGAAGAGCGGCAGCCGCGGGGCCCGGGAAGGGGGGGGGGATGCTGTGGGCGGGCCGTTGGGGGGCCGTGGGGCCTGCGTCTCCAGGGGACCCGGCCTGCACTCCCTCTTGTGGATGATCGCTCCAGCCTTCAGCACGAGCGAGGAGCGCTGCCCCCTCGTGACCCCTCGTGACCCTGCCCGGCCGTCCAAGAGGTTCTAGAGGTCGGTTCTCAAAGTCAGACGTGACACTGATCTGCTGTGACCACAGATCTCTCCAGAGTCCAAGGCTGGGCCCATTTGGGGGGCACATGCACCAGTGGATGCTGGCACCCCAAATGCCCTAAAACGATGCCCCCCTTGCTCCCACGTCCTTGGGGCTTCGCTCAGCCCCTCCTGGTGGGGGATCTGCCCCAGGAGCCCTTTGATTCTGAACGGGGGACAGCTGCCAGGGCCTCTTCCCTTCCCCTCTGAGTGTCCCCTTCTTTCTGCCCCAAGCCTGCTTCAGGACCACCCAGACCAGCCCGTTGGCTGTCCCTGACCCCATCCTCTGGTCCCCCAGGTGGGCACCACCAGGCAGACTATGTCCCCCGCTCCCAGCACAGCTGCTGGCTTTACTGCGCAGGCGCGTGGGAGGCCGCGCAGGGTTTCCCAGAATCTTGTGTGTTTGCACACTCGACAGAGCCGCTCTTGCCCAACGTTAGACTACTTGAGTCATCTACCGAGGACCGTGGGGAGAAACAAAGATTTCTTCAATACCACCCTCCAGACACGGCCCTGGAGCAGCCAGGGTCACGGCGAGTCACAGGAGGAGGCCGGGCTCATGGTGGCAGCTGCTGACCCGTGGCCCAGCGGGCACATCCCAGGGATGTGGCAGGACTCTGGAAGGTTTGAGGAATTCTTAGGAAGGACCGTAAACCCTGGAAAGGCAGTAGAACCCTAGGGCCGGGAACGGCGTGGGAGCTGGGCTCCCCACCTACTGATTTGTGACCGGGGGATGTTGCTGAACCAGCCTGTTCCTCAGTTTCCCCATCTAAGGACGGGTCCTGACAGAGGCCTGCTCACGGGGTCTGGCAGTGACCCTGGCAGCTGAATGCGTCAGGGCGCTGGGCTGAGGGAAGCCGCTGCGTTCCTGGAAGGGAGGGTCCTCATTGGCCTCGTCCCAGGCCACACGCCGGCTGGTCCGGGGCCCTCGGACAAGGGCGACAGGGGAGGGAGTCCTGGTCCTCCCCCCGCCTTTCCCGCTGCGCCTGGCCCTGGGTTGGGGGCACCGGGACTTCCCTGCAGCGACGGACCCCTTCCCTCCCTGTCCCCCACGGTGGCCGTCCCCCAGGGATCCTCTGGCCCCGACCACCTCCATCAGTCCCTGCGGACGGACAGATGCAGCTTCTAGCCCACACTTATGTGTTGACTTAGCCGCGGCTGCCCGTTCTCTCCTGTTTGGAGCTAAAGACAACTATGAAAGGGTTAAACTGCGTTGGGAGTTGAAAACTGTCGGCGGGTGAAGTGGCGGTGGGTGAAGTGGCGGCTTAGGGGCGTCAGGGGAACCTCATGCTCAGCTTGACAGCGTGGAACCCTCGCGTGGCCTTTCGTGCCGGCGCTGGAGGACCCTGGGGTTGTCCCGACCGGATGAGCGCATGGCCTTGTTCAAGTCTTGGTTCATACGGCACGGGGAGCCCAGTTCTAAGGATGACTGGGGTGAGCGTGTTGGCTGGTGCCGGGGTTTTAGGGAGGTCGGGTCCCTGCCCCTCTGCTGTCACGGCTCTGATCCTGCAGCCAGAAACACTGTGGTCTGTGCTGTGCTCTCAGTGCTCACAACTCCCCCAAGTTCATCTGGGAACCTGATCCCTGATGTGAGGGCATTGGAGGGGGCCTGTGGGGTACCTGGGTTGCACTGGGGCCCACAGGGCAGCAGGACGTGGGCCCTTGCCCCACCGTGCCGCCCCAGGACGCTGAGCAGTGCAGGTCTGTGGTGTTCGTAACCACCTCAGCGGACGAGCTGCCGGTTTGCTTGGAAACTCTTGAGCGATGCCGCGGCATCTTTAAGAAAAAACACCCTGACCTTGAAAGGACAGGTTGTACGTCAACGGGGAGGGGAGAGCGAGCTGTTCTCTCCCATCTTACTGCGAACGGCGTGCGATGCTGGTGGCTTGCAGACACTGTCCGGAGCTGCTGGGACCCCACGGGGAAGGGGTGTCGTTCCCATTTCTGGGGCTCAGAGCGGGACCCAGTTTGACTCCCAGTGCCGTCATATTGTAGGTGTTGGGGTCGTGCTCTCACCTGCAAGGTGAGGATGACAGTGGACCCCCGGGCGGTGTTTGCGTTTGTGGGTCATACGTGTGGCAGAGTGCGTGGGTCCACGTCCGCTTCTGTCTGCCCGAGGTGGTCAAGGACAGAGTTGAGCTGGGGTCGGAGCCCGCCTATCCCGAGACCCATGCTGTGGCCTGCCGTCCTGTGTTTGGGTGACGGCTGTCCCGAGCAGGCCCCATGCACCGTTCCGAACACCGGCCGCTCCTGGCCGCAGGTGGGGGTGCGAGCTCCGTCTCTGGGCCTCCCCTTGCACGTTCCCTGGGCCTAGACCAGGCATCCAGGGGCCACCAGGAGCCAGCCTGGTGGCCCCATGGGCGCGTAAACGTGGCGAGTGCGTTAGGACACTTACTAAGCATGGGGACTCACCCAGGCTGCCGCTGGCCACCCTCCCAGCAAGCTGGACCTGCCTGTTTTCCTGGGAATGTCGTCACTTTGGCACTGAAAATTGCCGGTCTTGGGAACGTCGCCGGTGCGGGCCGACTGGGACGGTTGGTCAGCCGACACGGGAAGCAGGCAGGGCCCCCTCGATGTAGGGCCCCTCAGTGCCCCAAGCGAGAACCCAACAACCCAGAAGGAAGCTGCTTTGATTTGTGTACGCATGTCTGTCCACGTCTCTCTCTCTCTCTCTCTCTCTCTCACACACACACACACACACACACACACACGTCTGGGGAGGGGGAGGGGCTCCACACTTTCAGGACTGGGGCGGCCCAAGGGCTTCCTCTCGGCCCCCAGAAGGGTGGCTTCTGTGCATGGACACTGCTGTCCGGAGGCAGGGGACTCGGAGGAGGCAGATGCCCGCCCCCGCCCCCCTGTGCCCCTCCGCTCTTCCCGCACTACCCCTGCCCCTAGCCCCGGGAGCAGGTGTCCACGTGCTCGAGGTGGGGCTGTTTTGCAGGTGGCGCCCACTTGTTCTGAAGGGGAAGTTCCTCTGGTGATGAGCGTGGCGCTTCCCACGGAAGCCGGGCCGACGCACTCATGCCGGTTCCTCTCCCGGGACCACAGCTGGGGCCCCGGGCCACAGCCTCAGGTTCCCCTCTGCAGACAGGGCCACCTTGCCCACCGGAGGTCAGTGGGAGTCGTGTCATGGGACCCCCCGCCCTGGGCTTTCCACACACTCCTCCCGTGGAGGGGAGTGTCCTCTCTGTCCTCCGTGGAGGCCCAGTCATCCCTCCTCCCTCGGCTTGAATGTCTTCCCATCCGCAGAGCCCCCGGGGTCCTGGCGGCAGAGCCGGCGTCTGTCTGTTTCAGGGGCGTCCTGGGCAAACCCTCAAACACTCCTCCCCGGTCTGTGGTTTTCGATACCGTTCGCCTACCGTGAATTCCCCCTTCTCCCGCACACGGTGCAGATGCACTTCAGCAGAGGCACAGAGTTATGCCAACATCACCACGGTCTAAGTCCAGAACATTTTCAGACCCCCCAAAGAGAGCCGAGACCCAGAAGCTGTCCCTCCCCCGCCCCGCCTCCCCCAGC
The DNA here is from genome assembly GCA_020311275.1 of Eira barbara. Lineage (NCBI taxonomy): Eukaryota > Metazoa > Chordata > Mammalia > Carnivora > Mustelidae > Eira > Eira barbara. The sequence goes on along the minus strand of JAHRIG010000067.1, from coordinate 21,715,075 downwards.
CCCCTGCAGCTACCAGTCTCCTTTCCGCTTCTGCGGCTTTGCTTGTTTAGGACATTTCACATGGATGGAATTAGGTAATACATGGTCTTTCGTGCTTGGCTCCTTTGGCCGAGGGCAACGTTTCCAGAATTCACCCTGTGGTAGCAGGTGTCGGTGGTCATTGCTCTGAATCACAGCCCATCGCGCGCACAGACTCATCTGTGCGCCTGCTTCAGGAGACGGACACGGGCTTGTTTCCACGCCTCGGCAGTTACGAGCGGTGCCGCTCTGAGGGCGCGTGTACGCACTCCGGGTGGACGTGCTCCCCGTCGTTGGAGGAGTGGGATTGCTGGGTCACATGGTGAGATTGTTATTACCTTTTTAAAAAAAATTTTTTTTTTAAGATTTTATTTATTCATTTGACAGAGATCACAAGCAGGCGGAGAGGCAGGCAGAGAGAGAGAGGAAGCAGGCTCCCCGCGGAGCAGAGAGCCCCATGCGGGCCTCGATCCCAGGACCCCGAGATCATGACCTGAGCTGAAGGCAGCGGCTCAACCCACTGAGCCACCCAGGTGCCCCTAAACGTTTATTTTAAAAAAGAGTGGATGATGATTTAGGTCAGGTTATTGTTCCAAATAGTCGCCCAGTTTCCTAGCACCTTTCATTGAGTAATGAAGGCCAGTGTGCTCAGCTGCTTACACCCCGAGTTCTCATTCTGCGGCTCGGGGACACGGAGCTGCTGGTTCTTAGCTGGGGGCACTGTGCAGTGCGGACATCCGTCCCACCGCTCGTTCATCAAGTTTTCTTAACCGTCTTGGCCTCGTTCTCTCAGACAAATATAAAAGTATCAAACTATTTCACTGACATTTTGTTGGAAAGGCCCCAGACAAGACTCGGTGGCTCTGCGTGGACCTCCCACGCCCGAATGCGGCGTCCGCTCTCCGTATTCAAGCCCTGCCTTCGCTTCGAACAGGCCCGTCGTTCTCTCGTACACACACTTGTATTGGTTTTCTGGTAGGGACTCTTGGCCACTGGCTTTGTTGCAGTCGAGGGACGTGTTTTTTTTCTGGGTTTTGTTGACTTTCTGGGTTTTCTGTGTCTGGTCACCAGCGCCTTCTGGACTTCATTAGACACTCTTGGTGTCTCTAAGCCACGGTGTCACACTGTCCGCAGACGCCGGGCGGGTTTACCCCTATGCTCCCGCGGCCAGACCTTCCAGGTTGATGTCAAGCAACCGCGCTCGTCGCGGGCCTGTGTGTCACGCGTCTGGCTTCAGTGCTCCTGACCAAGGGTCTAGGAGTCTACATGTCAAGGGAACGTGCCTGTGTTTCGCAACTCTTTGTCTCGTGTTGCCGTGTCTAATGTTACTGGAATTTTCTAATAGATTAAAACCATACGGTTATTTTCTAAGTAAACCTTATCACAAAAACTTTTGTTCTTTTCCAAATGTTGTCAAGCCTTTAGTTGTCCAGGAGGCCCGAGTGACACGAGAGCCTTCCCCTGAAGGGAACCGTGAAGGTTAGGACAAAGCAGAGCCCCAGCTCGGCCCGTGGACCCCGCTTCCGGAGCCCAGATGCTACGGGGCGCGGTAGCAATGCAGGGCCGCCCTCAGCATGGACGCCCAGAGCTCCCAGGAGGGAAGGGGTGGCGGAGAGCTGGCAGGAGTGCCAGGCATGTTCAAGGGAGGGTTGGTGAGGACAGGGTGGGCAGTCCTGGGCGGAGGGCCTGTGTGTGGGGATGGAGGCCACACGGGCAAGTCTGAGCTTCCAGGCTGATGTCTGGGTCTGGATCCCGACTGTGGAGCCTGGCACATCTCCCCACCCCCAGCCCCTGGGGCGCAACCCGCCAAGCTCTGGGCGTCAGCCTCCTCCTCCTCCCGGGCGTCTCTTGGTGGACAGTGAGGACAGTGACCCCTGTGCCCACACCATCCTTCCCGCCAGGCAGCCCCTGGATGCCGCCCTCCCGGGGGACGGGGGCCTGCAGGCCGGCCGGGCCCGAGTCCTGTGGGGGCCCAGCACACACACAGGTCTGGCCCGGGGAGGAGTTCACCACGTGTTTATTGGATAAAGATCACAGAAACGATGGCCGTGGGCGCTCTCCGCTCAGGAGAAGTGGCCCCCGTGGGAAATCAGGAATATTCTCGGCCATGTGGGTTCAAGTGAGTTAAAGGCTGTTTAAGGCACAGCTGACAGCCGCCTCTGCGTTGGAAGCCGCGGGGAGGCTTGTCGCTGGGGAGACAGGGGACGACTCCTCTTCCTCATTTCCTCACGGCCTCCGGCCCGGGGCAGGGGTGAGGGCCCCCCTTCCGTCAGGGCAGGATGTCCATCGGGGACCCCGTTCCACCCGCGCTGGCTGGCGGCCGCTCACACCAGGGGGATGGGGTAGGAGGCGCAGGCCGCCAGGCCGCACATGTTCTTCCCACGCTCGATGAGGAAGTACCTGGGCGGGCAGAGCGAGCTGGGGCCTGGCCGGGCTCCCTCCCCGCTGTCCTCTCTGCGGGGCTCTGCTGCCCCCCGACCTGACTGCAGGGCCGAGGGCCAGGAAACCGAGGGCCTGACTCGGAACAGCTTTCCCTCCCCTCCCTCCGGCTGCCGTACTGTGTGCACTCCCACGGTCCCCACCATTTACCGGGGCTCCTTCTCAGCCCCCACCCAGTGATGTCCTTGTCACCAGGCCCCCTAGGGACACAGGGTCTGACGGCAGACGCGATGGAGCCCCTTGAGGGTGTGCACCAGGCCCCCCGTTCCAGCCCCTGGCCCCGGGGTCCGCGGGAAGCATGTGGCCTGATCTCGGCTGACCTGCCCCCACAGCTGCCCGCTCCGTCCGGCAGAGCTGGCTCCAGGCTGAGCCGCTGCAGTCCCACCCACTGACCCTTCTGGGACAACGGACCCCGTTCCCGACACGGTATCGTTGGGATGTGGGGCCCAGGACAGGAGAGGCTGGCACGGGGGCGTCTCAGGGGTGTGGGGGTTCAGCCTCAGGCCCCTCCCCCAGGGCTCCACGGGGGGCCCAGCTGAACCCCGGCTCCGACGCCATGTGTGTAAGGGGGAGAAGACCCCCAGGTCCCTAGACCCGAGCAATGATGCCCCTCCCCGAGCGTGGGGCCCAGAAGCTGCTTACCCATTCATCCCCCACTGGGGACCCCAAGAGTTCTTCACGATCCAGTAGGGTACCCCGTTTTGCTCTCCGTACCCGACAGCCAGGACCGCGTGGTTTACTTTATCCGGAGTTTTATGACAGGAAGTGCTGGAAACAGGAAATAAAAGACGGGAAGACCCAGGAAGGAGGACGCATCCGGACGGCTCAGCCCCATCCCCGAGGCCCCCCCAGGCTCTGAGGCATTGAGTCCCAGCGCGGGGCCTGGCGGCGTGGAAGGTGGGGAGCCTGATGTGCCAGACCCTGTCCTCGGGAGGCTGCGTCTGGGGGGGAGCGGCCTGGCGGGGGCCACCCATGTGGGGCGGCGACCAAGGGCTGAGGCGCCCCCAGGAGGGGCTCAGCCCAGTAGGAATGGGGGTCCCTGGGAGGGCCCCTCAGTGTGGGGGCGGCGGGCCCATCGGGGGTGGGGGCTGTTTCCCTGGGAAATGGGCTCAGAGAAAGAAGGCCCAGATCGCCAGGGTCCCCCACCCAGCTGACCCTGGACCCTGGGGTGCGGAGGACGCGGACGTGGCAGAGGCCGGCACGACCAGAGAGCTCAGCCTGGAGGACAGACTGGCGGGGACAGCACAAGGACACATGGGTGAGCGCACACTTCTGGGTGGCGGGTCTCGGGCAGCACGGGGACAGGGAGGAGCCTCTGCAGGAGAGGCCTGGGACTCTGCGGCTCCACTCATGATGCGGGACAGGCGAGTGCCCGGGGGCGAGGGTGAGGCAGGCCCATTCCAGACCTCAGTGGGGAAGCCCCCAGCCTGGACCCCGGGAGCAGCTCTTCCGTCCCCCCGCCCTCCCACCTGCTACTCACAATGGAGGTGGCCCCCGCCCTGCAGGCTGGGTCCTCCCGCCCTCTGTCTGGCCAGGCGGCCGTGGGGTCAACACGACGGGTGTGAGGGACCAGCCCTGCCCAGCCCAGGGTCGCCATAGGGACCCCGGCTCACCTGGAGTAGACGCCTTTCCTGTACATCATGAAGTCGCTGGTGACCTCAAAGGCAAAGCTCACGGGGTTGTACAGGGCCACGGCTTCCACCATGGCCTCCTCATCATTCTGCGGACACACACAGCCCCGTCACTGCTGCCCCCGCCCCCAAGGATGGCCCTTTGCCCTGAGGCAGGGATGGGCCCCCAGAAGGAAGGGAGAGAGGGCTGTGTCCACCAAACAGCCGCCAAGGGGCAGCCGCCCCCTCCTCACAGCAGGTGCGGGGCAGTGTGGAGCGGACAGGCTCCTCTGGGTTCCTTATGTGGCTACGGGTCCCTCCTCTGAAACCTGGCTCCCCCGTGACCTCCCCCCGCCATGCCGGTCTGCAGGCCCTCTCTTCCCAGGGACACCCCTGCCCCGACAGAGCCCCCTGTGGTTCCCCCCCACCCTGCCCCCAGCACCCCTGCCCCCACAGAGCCAGCAAAATCGACCAATCTGTCCCCCTGGCGGCATCCTAGACAGAAGCCAGTCTCCTGGAGTGCAGCCGCGCTTGCTGACAGCCCCGTCACGCGGGAGCTGTGAACGCCACACTCGGGGCTGTTCGTTACCGCAGCGTAACCGTGTGCATTCACACGCGATGAGTTTGCATTCAGTCCCTTCCACACACGTTGACATCACACACGTGTTCACACCCTCCCCCACGGGGTGGACCCCGCTGCTTGCATTTCACAAGGGAGAAAACGGACCTGACTGGAGCCCTGCCCAGACTCAGGTCTGAGCCCAAGTGCCCGGTGCTCGCCCTGCACTCTGTCCCTCCCGCCTGCTGCCTCGGGACGCCACGATCATCCAAGACCTTCCAGTCCCGGTGACCTGCCGCCGGGACAGGCTGCCCTGCCACGCCCACCGGCCATCCGACAGCAGTGGACACCAGGTTCCTTGTGGGAGCACGTGACCCATCACAGGGAAGGAGCACTACTCACGATGGTGATGTTGGCCACGTCCTTCACGAAAGCGATGGCCTTGCTGGGCTGGAACTTGCAGTCACTGTCCTGTTCAGGGAGCACAAGTCAGGGAGGCTTGGCCCCGGGCTGAGACCTCAGGCCTACCCCATGCCGTCCAGTGATGTCGGCGGAGCCGAAGCGCTGAGTGCAGGGCCAGGCGATGGGGTCACTCAAAAGGGGGTCAGAGTCGTCCTTGTTCTCAAGGCGCTCACAGGGGCGACATGGCCTGGCTCTGGCTCCCATGGAGGGGGGCTTGTGGAGCTTGGGGGACCTGGTGAGAACCGTAGGTAGACAGGAGTCTGCCTGGTGGGGGAAGGGAGCGCTAGTCTCGGGGCATGGATGTGCGCAGACACAAGGCAGGTGCAGAGCAGGTACATGGGGGCAAGAGGATGTGCTCCCGAGACAGAAGGTTGGGATGGCGAGAGGCATGACTTGGTGTCTGGCAGTGAGCCAGCAGTGGGGCTGGAGCCCAGGATTTATGGGGGGGGGCGGCACAAGGCAGGTGAGTGGTCAGAGCGAGGTCTGGGAGACCAGGTGTCAGCCCCGGGAGAGCTGGATGAAGGAGGCAGGGTCACGGATGGACCGAAGGAGCAGGTGTCGGGTCTGTGATGGCTGGACTCAAGGGAGGGTCTGGATCACCCCAGACTGTGGCCAGCAGGTTCTGTGGGGGCCGGTGGGGCTCATCAGGAAGGGGAAATGCTGGTGGAACCACAGATTTGGGGGGAAGAGACAGGGCCGTGGACAGGCCGGGGTGAGGCGGCAACAGGCCTGGGACAGAGAGGGTGCAGGTGCTGGAAGACATGATCAGCGTGAGAGTGACTGCATGGGCAGTGCTGATGGATGGGGAGGGCGGTGGACGCTGGTCCCCCGGTGCACCTGGCAGGAACGGGAGCCGCAGGTAGACGGGAGGCCGCCGGGCTGGTGAGAGGGGTGGGCTCCGGTCAGCCAAGGAGAGGAAGGAGTGAACTAGGGGACGATTCTGGTGGGAGAGGCCGTGCTGCGGCTCACGGGGACGGGGAGGTCGGTGCTCCCCGGGCTGAGGCGGGCAGTGCTGGGCAGCCCTGCAGGCCGAGGCCGTGAAGCTGCAGCTGTCTGGGATTACCTGGCCCTTGTAGGGGTAGCTGTCTTCCCCCATGATGCCCTTGTTGTAGCGGATGTACTCGAAGGCCTGGCTGGGGAGGCCCCTGCAAGAAGCACACAGAGACGCCCCCCTGTGCTGGCCCCGGCGGTGGCGGCTGCAGGGGCCGGAGGCCTTGACTGGGGCTGCACCCCACAGACCTGGGAGAGACACTGGAGTCCCCGGGCGGCCGCATGTGCGTCGGGGAGGTCTCAGGACCCTGGGCCAGGCCCCTTGTCAGGACAGCAGAAGGGACCTGCCCAGCAACGGGGATTCACCACCACTGAGCTCCCACTGGGCCCCGACCAGCAGGCGCTCAACAGACATGACTGCCGACCCCTCACGTCCACCCTGCGGGGCCGATCCCATCATTTCTTGGGGCTCAAAAAGGCTGAATGACTCGCCCAGGGCCACTCAGCGAAAGCTGGAATCCGCGCACGGCTGTCCGGCCACAGCTCCCAGCACCCCGGACTCCCGCGCCAGCTCCCGGCACCCAGCACCATGACCCAGGGCGCGCGGTTTCCGGTCAGTGTGGCCAGCCAGCACGCCTGGTCCTTGCGCCCAGCTGGCTGCCGCATCCCCAGGACCCAGCTACACAGCAGGTGCTCATGGAGCTGGGGCGCCCCTTCCCCGGACTGGGTCACGGGGGCCGAGGGGCTGGGCCCGGGAGGGGTGGGCTGGGTGCGTGCGTGGGCCAGGATACCGCCTCCGACTCCAGCCATACGAGCAGGGAAATCCCCGCGACCGTTTTAGGAATGGGCCAGGAAAGCAGGTGCAGTGAAGACAGGCCTTCAGGCATGAACACATCACCACCCCGACAGAAAGGTCCCTCACGGCCCCTAGTTCAGAACTCCCCACGAGCGGGAAGGCCAGCCAGACACCTGCGTGTGGATCTGGCCGCGAGCCCTGGGGCGGACGAGGTCTCCTGCACGGTGGAGGGGGGGCACCGTGGGGGAGGGTGGAATTGGGGACCACAGCTCGGTCCCATTCTGGCCGAGGGACCCCAGGCACGTGAGGGGACTGTCCCCTTCGGAGCAGCAGAACGGGGCAGTGGTGGGGCAGGTCTGTGGCTAGACCGGACGGGGGCGATCCGTGGGCAGGAGAGGGGCTCCAGCCACCCCCCGGTCAGGGACGTACCCTTGGCAGCCATGATTGTTGAAGTCCTGGGCACAGTCCACCAGCTGCTGCTCGGCCTGCAGGGGTACACGGAGGCCGTGAGCGGGGGCTCGGGCACCGGGCGCTGAGCCATCCCTGCAGGCGCGCACCCGGCCTCAACAGCACCGCGTCAAGACGCCCAGAGATCAGGGCCCCGAGGACGACTCCGCGGCCGTCGTGTGGCGGGAGGGGCTCAGTGGCGGGTGAGGGCTCTGCCGGCCTCCGTGTCCAGTGCCGCCAGTCGCGGGGCACGGGTAGGAGGCTCTCGTGCCCGCAGAGGCCGGTGGGGGTGGCAGCAGATAGGCCCAGCGGGAGACCCTGCTCTGCCTCCCCTCACGGCCCTTGCCCACCACCTTCTCTTGCTCTGGGGTCAGCAGCTGGACACACAGGCCCTGGCCCCTCTCTCAGGGCAGCGGGGGCAGGGCACAGCTCCTAGAGGCCTGGCTGCCGGGTTCCGCTCTCTCAAGGCCCCGGGGGCCCAACATGGACCGGCTGGACCCCCTGGGAACGAGCCCTGGGCTGCCCCCTCAATGGCCTCGTCCCTTTGCAGGAAAGCGTGCATCCAGTTTCACAGGCCGAGCAGCCACGAGGCAGGGGCGCCTGATGTCTGCTGAAACGGCATCCCTGCCTGAAGCCCTGAAGGAGCCCGAGGGCCCACTCGGCCCTGTCAGGCCTAGGGGCAGAGCGGTGACCGCGGCAGGTGACCCCAGTGCCAGACTGCTTACCAGAGACAGCAGCTTCCCAGTCCGGATGGCGATGGCAGACTCCAGGGCCCCCGTGGTGGAGAAGGTCCAGCAGCTGCCACAGCCGCCCTGGAGAGGCCGGGGTCAGGGTTGGGTCGGTCGCGGGGACACCAGGACGCAGGCCCGGGAGAGCCCCAGGCTCCCCTCCACACGTGGGCCTGTGCGGCCAGGGTCCTCCATCTTGTGGCTGAGGTGACCTGCTTCACCAGCGCCCACCCTGTCCCAGCCCCTGGCGGACCAAGCCCAGCTGCCGGGGGTGGCCGGCTTTCCTTCTGTGTCTGAGCATTCTGTCGGCTCCTCTCCTCCCCAAGGTTTCTCGGAAGGACTCACTCATCGAGTCCTGTTTCCATAGCCCTCTCTGCCACCACCCCTGCACCAACCTCATGCCACCCGCACCTCCTCGAGCCCAACACCTGCCTCTGCTGGGCCCACCCTCCTCCTGCCACTGTCCAGGGCCAGGCTCTGGACATGAGGGTGGGGCGCCGGAGCCCACCTGCCCGGTTCCGGTCACTGCTCTGCCACGTGCCAGCTGTACAAGGCAGGGGGTCCCCTCCCGCCTCCCATCCTCTGCTCTATCATCTGGAAAACGGGGCCGCGTGCCTGCCTCCCAGGGCCATTCGAGGCACAGATGTGGTCCTGCCCACTCATCTGTCTCTTCTCCCCGCTCGGTTCTGCTTCCCGAATCCCCATCACCACCACCCTTCCCTGCCCCCTGGAGGTCAGTGTTCTCAGCCTGCTGGCCTCCCTCCTGGTCTCTTCGTCGGTACAGGGACAACCCTGTGCAAAGGTCTCAGAGCGGTCAAGCCGTGGGCCTGGCCCGGCTGAAGGAGGCAGAGCGGGCCGAGTGGTGGGCGCTGGACCGGGAACAGAGCCCCCCGCTGGAGTCCCCCATGTCCTGTCTGCTGGATGCTGGGCCACCCCTCACCCTCCTTTGCTCCCGTAACGTGAGAAGTCCCTGAGGGGCTGCCAGGCTGACATGGCATCCCGCTGCTCTGTGTGCACCTGCACGGTGGCCATGGTGAGATGCCCCATGGGCCTCTGTCCAGCCCCTGCCCCTGGGTGGCTGCCGGGAACATTCCTGACGGACATCCCTGCCTCCCTGCCCAGCAGTGGGCAGGTTCAGGCTTCCTCACTGAAAACCCACTGCTCTAAACTGTCGCGGATCCCTGGGGCGCCAGTTGGTTAAGCTGACTCCTGATTTCAGCTCAGGTCATGATCTCAGGGTTGTGAGATCGAGCCCCGGTCCGGCTCCCCACTCAGCAGGAGTCTGCTTAGGATTCTTCCTTTCTCCCAAATAAATAAAATCTTAAACAAAAAACCCCAAAAAACTGTCCTGAGATTCTTAAATCGTCTAAAAACTATGGCTGGGTAATGGGGGAGAGGGCGGTTCTGTCCTGCCCCTGACACTGGGAGGGGACATTCACTGTGGCTCCGGGTGCTGGTGTAAGCGTCCAGCTCTCGCGGGCTCCAGGAACCCCGAGCCTGGGAGGATAGGACACTGTGCCCCGACTTGAAGGTCAAGGAGAACACGCTTCTCAGGGAGACTTTCAGTGGGAAGGCCAGTGTTTCCAGGAGGGTTCACCTTCATCTCACATGTTCTGGGTGTGAGAGGATGGCAGTGTTCTGGAGAAGGCCACTGCCCTCTACCTTCTAGGAGAGGGACGCAGTGGGCAGGGGGGCGGCTGGGGGCAGGCTCAGACTCCCGAGAGCAGAGCCGGCCGCCCGGTCCGCAGTTTGTGGGTACAGAACACGGGACACACGCTGTTCCCCGTGGCCAGAGCGCATCTCAACGGCGGGCGTCTCTGCTCAGTGAACACCAGCCGCCGTCCGGAGGGAAGCCACCGGGAGGGGGCCTGGGCCCCACCGCTGACAGGCACAGGGAGGAGGACGTTTCGGGTGACCCTGAGACGGGGGGCCAGTGGGAGCTGCGAGCACGGGGGCGCAGGTGAGCTGTAGTCCAATAAGGGGGTGTCTCTTCCCCCAGAGCATGGGGCTAAGACCTCCCACCTTGCCGAGGAAGGCGGCAGCTGGAAGGATGACGAGGGAAGGCAGTCGGGGGCTCTTCCGGGCTTCGCCTCCTGCTGTGTGGTCTGTGAATGTGGCTATTTTATGGGAAGGACCGAGGTGGCTGCCCTTACCTGATTTTTCACTGGCGACACGAACTTTCCTTTCTTCCTCCAGTCCACGGAGGGCGGGTAGGGACCCCTCCCCCGAAGGTAGTTACCTCTGGTGGCGGAGCAGTTCTGAAAGGACGAAATACAATTTTAGGGGCATGAAAACCGTTTTGACAGAAGAGAGTGCAACTAAAACGGAGCCATCGCGAGAGCATTGGAGAGCCTGCGGCTGTAAGAACCGCTGAGCGCCCACCTGCCGGGTCAGATGCTCTAGGAGCCTCGCTCGGGGCTGAGGGCCGGGAGCCAGATTTGACAAGTCAGAATACATTCACCCGGCTCGATTTTAACTTCACACAGGCAGCGAGTGACTGTAGCAGGACTACTCCCCGCACGGTATTTACAGTGGATTTACCCTAAAAGGCTACCTGTCGTTCACCTGAAATTCACTTCTGTTTCGGAAATTGTTTTAATTGTGCATCTGTATTTTCTCGGGCCACCCTAAGTTCAGGGCACCCGTGGCTGAGGCCAGGGGCGTGGACTGAGGGACCGTTGGGAGCTGCCTCTGGCCCCCCAAGAACCCGGGCCCCCCTGAAGCCGGGCGGACTCTGAACTCTGTCCCAAAGGTCCGAGCGGAAAGAGCCAGATTTGCTCGCAGGGAATGACACTTACCTGAGGCTCTGACCAAAGGTACTTGCTTTTTATTTCCGCAAAGCTCAGGTCTGAAAACTGGTTCAGCCCCACTGAAAAAGAGAAGGAAAAACAAAAAAACCGAAAGAGGAAAAGAGGCACTCAGTGAGGCTGTCCTGAAGAAACAGGGAAACCGAGAGCCCCCAAGTCGACCTGTGTCCTACTGCCGGCTGTGGCAGCTGCCCCCCCACAGGTCTTACACGGAATTTAACGAGTGTGCCAAGGCCAGTGCTCTCTGGGCTTCAGAAGTACACACGGCGGGGCTGGACCAGGGTGTCCTGTAAACTCCGCCACCGCCCGGAGCCCTACCAGCTACACTGAGCCTCAGAGGAGAGCAGCGGGGCCAGAGCCGAGGTCAGCTCAGGCCGGCCTCGGGCTGGGGCTCTGACCGTCCCTCCACCCTGAGTCCCTGGCGCGCCCGCAGTCATGGCTGGTGTCCTTCCAGCTCTGAGACGCGGCCGCGAGGAGCCCGGAGGAAGGGCCAGCCCACGGTACTTTGAAACGTGTGGTTCCCAGCGTTGTGGGCCCTTATCCTCCTCCAGTTGCCGACAAAGGTCTGCAGCCTGTGCTGGTACTCCTCTGAGCTGTATTTCTTTTGGTGCTAAAACAGAACACAGCAGCGGTAAGTCGCAGAAGCAAGGTCCAGCTCACCGGGAGACAGCGCGTTCTCTAACGGGAGGGACGGAGGCGCTCCTTCCAGCCCAGTTCTGGAGCCCAAGCCGCGTCGGGACACGGGACACGGTGGCGCGTCTCGGCTGCGGAAGTCAGGCGGTTACAAAGCCCAAGCCCGCCTCCGGGGACCGGCGGGCAGCTGACACCACAACACCACGCACGCAGGTGCCCGTGGTCGCCCGGCGGTCCCACAGCCCCTGGTGGAGAGACATATGCCAAGTGCAGGCCGCGTCGGGGCGTGGCTCCGCTCCCCGGCAAAACCCCCTTTCGCAAAAGCACGCGCACCGTGCCCTCCAGCTAATTCGGCGCCAGCATGCGGTGTCCCTGAATACAAAGTATGGACGCGGATCCCAGGCCGGGAAGGCTGCCAGCCGGCTTCATCTCCAGGGACCACGGTCCAGAGGGCGCCGACCCAACCGGACCCTTCCCGCTCAGGCCAATTCCCAGTCCCCAAAGCCCCAGGGCCGTGCGGTGGGAAAAGCCTTCCCCCCGTCTCTGATCCGGCCCAGTCGGGTCCGACAGTGCGCAATGAGGCATGAAAAGCGTCAGGAGGAAGCAGAGCACTGACCTGCGCCATCCACGACTTAAAGTGAACTTTCTCTGTGAAAAGAAAGAGAAAAGAAGAACGAAATGAGGCCGGGGCACCTGGCCGCGAAATGGGACCTTCCGCCAAGCAGGCACCTTGGAGCCAATTTGCATTTCAGAGAACGGGGTGACGCGCGGAAGGCACTAAAAATGGAGTCGTCTGGTGTAGAATGCAGCAGGCGCCCGGGCGTCCCGCGGGGGCGGCGGGAGCGAAGGTGACAATGGACGCAGGCGGGGGTGGGGGGGGCCCGCACCCTGCGGCTTCGTCTACTGCGGCTCACACGACGGCGCCCGGACAGTTCAAATTCACTGCAGTGTGTGTTCTACAACCGTGTAGTTTTCTGCAGGATCTATTTCAGTACAAAGTCAGTTTAAAAACCCAGACCCCGAGGGTCTGCATATTTCTTCAAGGGACAGATAACGAGTACTTTGACTTCCCGGTGTCCGGTGTCGGGGCCCTCTGTCCCAGCAGCGAGATGGGTGGCAGCAGCGGGCTGGCCGGCCGCTTGCGGAAGGGCCCCTGGTTACCTGCCCTTGTGTAGGTCTGACTTATCTAAAACTTCACGCTCAATTTCAACGGCCACAAAGAATGTACTCCAGCTTACGGAAATACCGTCATTTCAATTAAAAACTAAAAACAAAAATTTTAAGTAGGCTCCATGCCCACCGTGGGGCTTGAACTCATGATCCTAAGATTAAGAGTCGCATGTTGAACTGACTGAGCCCGGCACACGCCCCCTAAACACTGTCACTTTAAAATAAGACTGGCACATCCTCCTCTTAAAGCCAGCCGGGGGGGCCCAGGCCCCTGGTCCGACACCCACCATCAGGAACACGGACGTCAGGGCGCGTGCGTTCACACCTGATGCCCGACTACCCTTTCACACAAACACAGGGGCAAAAAGTAGACACTGAAATTATTCTTACTTCCTGCGAGTCACGCATCTCTGAACATTGTATGAATTCCTCCTGAACTGAATACCCATCGTGAACACCCCGACTGATTAAAGCATTTCAATATATTCTACGTTATGAAAAGTAACGGTCAAACATAAAAAGGACACTTGTATCGGAACGCATCCCTGGGGCCTGGGGGGCTCTGTCGGCCGAGCTCACCCCGTTCCGGCTCAGGTCCCGATGTCAGGGTCGTGGATTCGAGGTCAGCCTCGCGCTCCGTGTGGAGTCTGCTTGGGAGCGTCTCTCCCCCTTTGCCTCTGGCTCCCCCCCCCCCATACTCTCTCTCTAAAATAAAGAAATCTTTGAAAGAAGAAAACAATGCATCTCTTAATGAGGTCAATACAACTTTATGACCAAACCCTCACAGACATACAGATTCATGGGTGAATATTTCCTATTTTTTTAATGGGTCAGCATTAATTCTGGTCTTTGCTGTTTTTTTTTTTTTCTTTTTTAAGATTTATTTGAGAGAGAGAGAGAGAGAGAGAGAGAGCGCACATGCAAGCGTGCGCGGATGAGTCGGGGGGAGGGGAGGGTCAGCAGGAGAAGCAGGCTCCCCTCTGAGCAGGGAGCCCCGTCCAGGACCCCAGCATCATGACCTGAGCCGAAGGCAGATGCTTCAGTGAGCCACCAGGCACCCCAGCCTTTGTTTTTTGGCAGGTCAAAGGACTCAGAAATCCTGTTAAATAAGCAGATCCCTAATTACTTATTGCTTCCGGGAATGGGAGGCGATTTTTAGAGCAAGGTTTCTCAATTCCTACGCCTCGAGCACATGACGCCTTGAAACCCCATCAGCTGATCCCGCGGGGAGGTTCTCTCCTTCATTTTCAGTTTCCCTGAAGAACCGACCACAGTTTCAAAGACTATCGCCGTCTGTCTTTCTTGCTGCCTCTGATGTGCTCAGAACCACGCACTCAGATTTAGAAGGAAAGAGAGGCACAGAGCAGGTTTAGCAGAGGATGTTTGTGAAGGGGCTGGACACGAATCCCTTCTCTGTGTCCACGGTCACTTGGAGTCTCTCCGTGTTTCTTCAGGGGCTCCCCCTGCTCTCCAGGCTGGAGTTCACGCACTCAGCGCTCTGATTTCCGTTTGCGGGTCACACGCCCATCCTGGGAACCAAGCTACATCCGTTCACCACGGGAAAGAAAGGCCCTACCCAGAGCACGATCCTCCTCTGATCGTGGGGTCCCCAATCCCGGTTACTGGGCCCTGCCGCGGCCGATGGCTGCAGAGGAGGACAGACCTCAACCCAGCGGGATTTCAGGCAACCGAACAGCCTTCACCTCTGGGATATTTCAAAAGCCACAAGCAGGTATGACAAGCCTGGACTATTTCTCATTCACAGGAGGTCAGTGGAAGAAAGAGCCGGAGATGCTCCTGGGCTGGGCCAGGCCAGAAGGATCTGCTGGTGGGCCCAGGGCCCCGGCCTCACACAGACCTACTTCAAATCCACAGGAACTTCTGGAAGGAGGATATTTGTGGATGCCTGCTCTGGGGGACTGTGTGGGCAGCGTGGAGAACGGGGTCAGCAAACGATGGCGAGCTGAAAAATGGTTTTCTTTATACTTTCAAATGATGGAGGAAAACATAGAACATTTGGTAAGACCGGAGAACAACACTGAAATATCAGGGTCCACAAATACAGGTTTAGCGGAAACTGCCTCGCTCCCTGGTTTGCACTCTCTGTGGCTGCTCTCAGCGTGCAGGTGGGGAGCTGCTACGCACCCCGTGTGGCCCAGGAGGCAGACGGTGCTGACCATGGCCCAGCCAGAGAAGGTTCCGGAGCCCCTCTCTGGAGTCAGGATGCCTTTGGCGCTGACACACCCAGGGTAAAGCCGGGGCACTGGGGTTCCTTCCCTTAGGTTGGGGACGGCCTGGAGCTGCCCGCCTCCTGCCCCTCATGTCTGCAAGACTGAGCACCCTTCTTGTACCAATGAGTAGAGGGGAGGGAGGGGACTCTGAGCCTCAGTGACCTTCGTCCTGTCCACAGGCTGTTCTCTGACAAGCCTCGTGGGTGCCCAGGGTGAGTAGGGCGGTGGTCCTGTGAGCTCAGAGCCTGCGGGTGGTGGGAGGAGGGTGGGCAGCAGCTGGGAAGGAGGAAGACCCACAGGGCAGAGCCTCTGGGCTGGGGGGGTGCCTAGACCCCCCAGCAGGGGGAGGGGTGCAGGGACAGCTGGACCCGGCAGGGCACACGTGGCCCGAGGGGACTCCTGGTGTCTGAACTCAGCCAGGGGCGCTTGGGAGAAGTCCCTCAGAACAGAGGTGGCTCCTGCAGCAGTCCAGACATTTCACAGAAAGACTCTCGCGGCGCCCATGGGGATCCCCAGGGACCTGCCCGAAAGGCTGGAAAGCCCCTGCTCACCCTGGCAGGGGGCATCAAAGTCCTCTATGTCCCCAGGCTGCGCGAGGACGCAGCGGGGGCTGCGGGCTTCTCTGGCATTCCAGGCCCTGCAGCCGCCTGCGCCGGTGGGACCCCGGCCCCCCTCACCTCCCCCCTCCCGCCCCCCCCTCCTCCGGTCCGGCCACGCGAGACGCCGACGGACACCTCCCCCCGACCCCTCCTGTAGGGCGGCTCACCCTCCCGGGTCCCCACGCGCGGAGGCCCCGGTCCTGGGGCCGCGGAAAGGCCCTGCCCCGCTGCGCCCAGCCGGGTGACCCCCACCCCCCAGGCTTCCACGCACCGAGCCGCCCTGCGAGGCCCCTTTCCCGCGGCGCCCCCTCCCCGTACCTAAGGAGCTCGCGTAGACGTCGGTGGCGCCGCAGGCCGGGGGTCCCAGGAGCCCCGCGGCCGCGCACAGCAGCGGCAACACGACCCACATCCTGGCGGCTCGGCCCGCGGACTGGCTGCGAGCGCGGGGAGCCAGGCCGAGGCGGCGGCGGGGGCGGGGCTCCGCGGCGGCGGGGGCGGGACGGAACTCCGGAGGCGGGGCGGGGCTCCGGGGGCGGGGCTCCGGGGGCGGGGCTGGGCTCCCGGACACACCTGCGCGCCGGGCCCCACCTGCGCTCCGCCGCCGGCTCCTGCTGCGGTGCCAGGAAAGCCGCCGTCGGGCGGGGGTGCTGCGGGGGCGCTGCGGGGGCGGTCACGGCCTGACCTCGCCCTCTCCCTGCCCGCCCTGGCCCCCGTCCCCGGTGTCGCCCTCTCCCTTCCCGCTCCAACCCCCGGAGCCCCCCTCTCCCTGCCTGACCCCGGCCCCGCCCCCACCCCGAACCCCCATCTCTGGTCCTCCTTAAGCACGTTCCTCTTGTTCCTTGTTCCTTGTGCCTTGGAATGAACTTACAGGTAGAGGAAGGAGACGGCCGCTTTTTTTGTGAGGCGCCCCCTGACCCACCCCCCCAAACAGGCATCTTATTCTTTCTGATGGGAAAGTCCTATGATGGGCTTCGGGGCTGTCGGGCAAATCTGCAGAAAGGAGGAAGACCATGTATGAGTTTGCGTGTGACAGAAGCAGAGAAGGAGGAACCAACATTTCAGGCTAAGGGCGCCAGCCCTGTGGTTGCTGGGTGGGGGTGGGGGTGGGGCGTTCAGACCATCTGCAGTGGAGCACCCAGGGCCAGGATGTTCACCCACATCCTCACCCAGCAGAGCGCAGGTGGCTGACCCTCACCCCCACTCCCATTTTGCAGATGGGAAAACTGAGGCTCCAGAGCCCATGGTAACTGATGCTGGAAACAAGCAGGGAGCTCCCTCTGGGAGTACGGCGGCCTCACATAGACACTCTGCTAAGGGCAAAAGGCAATCTTAGCTTAACGTTATCGGGACCCCACAGGGGCCTGTGAGTCTACTTTAAACAGAGAGATTCCTTTCGAAACTTCCTTTATCTCAACCCTCCAAGATATATGTTAGCAATCATCCTCCAAGCATATGGCCCCCGATACACATCTGAAGGGTCCCGTGACTAGGCTTTCACTAGACAGTAATAAATGACCTTTTCTGACAACAGCAGGCCTCCTGAAGGTCCTGGAAACCTTGCTTCCAAAATCCTTAGTGACATACACGGTCCCTAACCCCTACCAAATTGAAAGTGTATAATAGGCCACTCCTCACGACCCCACGCAGCTCTTTCTGCCCACAGGTCCTGTCCCCTTGCTTTCACAAAACCACCTTTTTGCACCGAAGACGTCTCAAGAATTCTTTCTTGGCCATGGGCTCTGAACCCCAACATTTTCTTTTTTTTTTTTTTAAGATTTTATTTATTTATTTGACAGAGATCACAAGTAGGCAGAGAGGCAGACAGAGAGAAAGGGGAGGAAGCAGGCTCCTTGCGGAGCAGAGAGCCCGATGCGGGGCTCGATCTCGGGACTCTGGGATCATGACCTGAGCCGAAGGCAGAGGCTTTAACCCACTGAGCCACCCAGGCGCCCCGCAAACATTTTCCCATAAGCTTAACTTCCCTAGTAAGTGTGCAGACGGGGGCTGAGCCAGGTGTGATCTTTCTGCTTTTTTGCAGCCAGAGGCATTTTGGTGAGGCCGGTTGGAGCCCTTGGGGCCACTTGTCTTGTCTCCGTTCTCCGCCCCTCCCCCCGCCCTCCAACGGAAGTTTTCTCTCCCAAAGTGCCCAGCCCCACTCTGCCTCTGAGGCCCTTGGGGAGCAGGTTCCCCAGGCTCTCTCCTGGGATCTGACCGGTGGATAGGGCCCAGGAATGCTCACTTAAAGGGCCTCTGGGTGACCTCTCCATGCAGCCCTTGGGCACTGACCCCGCTCGAGAACCAGCAGTCCGTGCTCAAAGACTGTCTTTGCAGACAGAGCATGGTCTCTGACCCTAGGCTTGCCCCTGTGCTGGGTCCCCCGTGACCCTCTTGCATGGGTCACTCTAGAGGGTCTGAGCTGCAGTGTGGATGGCACTGGCTTGGCCAGCTGGAGAGTTGCATTCGGCTCTTGTCCTACTGCAGATTTGCTGTGGGACCTAAGCCGTGGTTTGCACCGCAGCAGTGACGCACCCCAAACCTGGGCTCAGTCTTGTGCCTCGGCCGCCTGCACCCATTTTCATGGTGTTTATCTGCATGT
Organism: Eira barbara; assembly: GCA_020311275.1. Lineage (NCBI taxonomy): Eukaryota > Metazoa > Chordata > Mammalia > Carnivora > Mustelidae > Eira > Eira barbara. Next base: position 21,696,990 of record JAHRIG010000067.1, on the reverse strand, counting down.
CTGGGTCCCGCTGGGCACCACGCGTGTGAGGGCTTCTCCATAGTTCTGGCGCTCTGTGCTCCCACAGAAGTGAGGCTGAAGACTGGCGCTGGGGACACAGCCCTACTGGGCCAGGGTGGTGGGCGGAAGCCGGACGGTTCTGTCCTGGGCTATCCAGTCTGGCATGGTCCGGGCACTGCCGGGAAGGGACTCTGCAGGGGAAATTAAGGTTTCGAGTCAGCTGGCTTTAACTGGGGGTCCTGGGTGGTTGGAGGCCTCCAGTTCCATCACGTGGGTGCTTCAAAGCCAAAGAGGAAGGCAGGAGAGTCAGTGAGATGAGCCAGAAGAGGGCCAAGAAAGAGCCGGAATCCCGAGCAGGGCTTTGCCCGCCATCACCACCTTCGAAGGGGGTCAAGGGCCAAGGCACGTGGGCGGCCCTCCGGAAACAGAATGGCCCCAGCCGGCGGCTCACGGGGAAGCAGGGACCTCAGTCCCACCTGCCAACACCTCTGCCACCAACCTGAGTCAGCTGGGGAGCCGACTCGTTCCCTCAACCCCCCGAAGGAGGACAGTGTGGCTGACACCATGAACCTGGCTGTGTGAGGCGGGGAGCGGAGGAACCCGCCAAAGCCTCGAGGACTTCTGACCGTCCGAGCTGTGAGCTCGTGTGTTTGTGTCGTGTTAAGACCCTAAGTTTGAGGTAATTGCTATGCAGCAGGGCGACACCAACGCACCGGGTGACATGCTCAGGTAAACTGGTGGCAGGCGAGGAGGCTGGGACATGTTTGCACTTCTGGGGCCTGGGAGGCTAAGAGAAGGGGAGCAGCTTGTACCCTCCCCACTCAGGAGTCATTACTGCCTTCGTGGACGTGTCAGACCCAGTGCCAACTGCTTTAGGTGAGCAGACTTTTCTTAATGCTCACCATGTATCCCCATTCTACAAATGAAATGACTGAGGCATGTAGGCAACTTGCCTAAGGCCACACAACCAAGGGACAGAGCTGGGGTTTGAACTGCTGGCCAGCTGAATCCAGAGTCCTACTCCTCGGAGGCAGGCATCGGGCCCCTCGGGGGCAGGTGGGCGACAGAGAACCCCAGGCCTGCTTTCCTGACCATTCAGGTCTGCACTCCCCGCAGGCGCCAGCAGGGGCCGGGCGCCCAACCAAACCTCAGCTTCCCGATTCTGGGGTGACCACCTGCCGCCTCAAGCCTCCCACCTCCTGTTCGTGGGACTGCTGCCTGCGGGCCCCCCCCTCCATTTATCCGTTTTCTTTAGCTCAAATCTGCTGCTCATCCCCAGCTGTTAGCTACAGGTTTAACTGGTTTTCCAGATCACCTGTCAGAAGTCAACCTCTTAGCAGATACGCGGGGCCCTCGCCAGATAAATTTCTGTGCCCGCCTCTGGCATCTTGTAAGAGTAGAAACTGTTAACAATACGATCTCACAGCTGCCACTGACACGGGTCATGTTGTCCCCTGTTCATAACAACCCCGTGACGTTTGTCGGAGTGTACATGTACCCACTTCCCAGATAAAGAAGGTGAGGCGTGGAGTTCAGGAGGTGTGCTGGCAGGTGCTGGAGCTTCCCCCACAGCCACGTGCTGATTTTGCGCAGTAGAAAGACAGAGGGCTGGTTGGCTGAGTGGTTGGGTGGATGACTGTAGGGGTGCATGTACGATGGCTGAGTGGATAGAAGGGGCCATTGCTGGCTGGCTGGATGGAGGGATTCATGGATGCCTGGATGGATGGTAAGGAAGGGGTGGGTGGATGGATGGTGGATGGGTGGATGGATGGATGGTGGATGGGTGGATGGATGGATGGGTAGATATACAGGTGAGCGACCCAAAGGCCTGCTGAGTGGGAAAGGTAAGGGATATAGGAGGAGTGTAAGTCCACATCAGGAGGGTTCACCAGGAACTCAGACCTCTTGCTTGTACCATTCTCCATCAAGAGACACTCTGCTTAGTCCTCTTGGTTATTTCCTGTGCTATGGGTCCGGGAAATGTCCTCTGACTGTAAGAGAAGTCACTGTTTCTGTGCCGAGACGTCAGCGCGCACTCTTGGCTATGCCCCGGAGAAGCCACAGCCACAGCCAGGAGAAGTGTGCAGACTTGCAGAAAACTCCAGAAGCCACGTTTCATCAAGGCCAGGATAGGGGTGAAGGCAGTGGGTTACACTGTGGAAGGAAGGGTTAGATCCCATTGTTGTTTTAGTTATTAGTGATACTTCATTCGTCATAGATTTTCTGCATTAATTTTTTATTTTTAAAAATATTGCACTAAAGTGTAATTTATCTTGACTACTCTGTTTTTTTGGCACTCCCTTCCATTTTGCACCCAAGGGGTATGTACCACTTTGTTCACCCTAGTCCTGCCCTGGGAGGGAGCAGCAGTTTCTAGACCTTTCTACAAGCTCCCACACTTATGAGGAGTGAGAGCTTACCTCTGCACGGTTGGCTTTCCTCTTGCATCTGGGGGAGGCAGGAGCTCAGCAGCTGGAGCCAGGAGCATGTCTGCCTCCAGCCGTTTTTCCTACAGAGCCTCCTTCAATCTCTTGTTCACAGATTCTCACTGTGTACACTCCTTTGCCTATCACTTAAGACCTCCTATGATACATCCCTATTCTGCTTGTAATGTCTCCACCACTGCACACCTCATCAGTCCACAGGTGAGCTCCTTGTCAGGCACAACCCCCAGCTCCCTCTCTGTGCTCCTGTGTCGTCCTTCCTCCTCTACAGAAGTGTTCTTTTCCAGGACCCCTGAATTAATAATCTGCACCACATGCGGTTCTGCTTTCTCCCTTACTGTTCTGGAGAGTGTCTTGCAGAGCTGGTTGATTTTCAGGCAGCTTCCCCGAGGCTGTTGGTCTGAGTGGTCAGTGCCCATGCTATACTGGTGGTTAAAGATTTTGAAAGTCAGGTTTCCTGTATCTTGCCCTCTGCGGTAAAAATGCCAGGTGCTGGAGCCCGAGCTCAGGGCCTGGCATACAGCAAGCACAACATAAATGCAGCCATAGCAGCTAGAGCTGACATCATTATCCTGAGTCCGGTGCTGACAAGCTGGGGCATTAAAGGTGACACTGGAAGGGCCATAGGTCCCGGATGAAGGAGGCCGGAGGTGCTGGGCTCACCCTCTGGGGGCTTGCAGTCCCCATGAGAGGAACGAGAATGGGCATATGGGTTTGTGGTTGGGCTTGAGGCTCAGTGGACGGAGGGAGAGGAAGCAGCAGGTGGGGCCGGCGGAGGCCGCAGACCCAGAAGAGGACCCACGGGTCGGCCTGGCCCCTGACTGTGTGAGCAGAACATTCCTGCCCTCCCTTCCTGGCAGCGAGAGACGGCCTTGCCTGCTTCTGGCATGAGTCACTTGGCCTGAGTGTGGGCCACGTTTGCACAGGAAACACGCACACTTGCAGGTGCACGAGGGCTCACGTGGCGCTGCCCGAGGGATGGGACTCACGGGGCGAGATGGCGGCCGTGCTTGGTGCGTCTGGGTGACCCCCGGCACCCACCTCCCCAGCACCTGTCCAGTCCCCGGGGCCCCTCCTGCCATCACACAGACCCTTCCTCCTCTGACACCCGGCCCCCCTCTCAGCCAGACCCCTTGTGTTCCCTCCCCCGGAAGGCCCCGTTGGAGATACTTCCCCCGAGAAGCTCTCTGACTAGACCCCTTCTCTCTCGTTACTGCGTCTTCCGGCCTCCACCCAGGGAGCCCACGACCCCCGGCTCTGTGTCCCCTCAGCGGCCTGCCGCTAACCGGCCTGAAGGGCTCTGAGCGCAGCTGGAGGGCTTCCCGACGGACTCGGGCGTTCCGTTCTCTCTAATTGTTAATAGGCTGCACGCCCCACGCTGGGCGTGCAGCCAGGTGCCCTGTCTTGCTCTCATTTTTTTGAGCCGAAATTCAAATAAAATGAAACGAAGCATTTGAGGTGTGTAGTTCAGGGGCACTTGGCCCGTTCATGGCGTTGCGCAACCCCGGCTCCGTCTGGTTTCAGAATGTCCTCGTCCCCGTGAGGGAACCACTGCTCGTGCCTCCCCCATGGCCACTAAGCTGCTCTCCGTCTCTGGGGATTTGCCTGTTCTGGACACTTTACATAAAGGGAATCGTATACCAGGGGACATTTTGTGTCTGGCTTCTTAGTTTCATGTTTTTGAAGTTCATCCAAATTGTAACATGTATCCCTATGTTTAATTTGATTCTTCTGAGAGAGAGAGAGAGAGAGAGCGCGAGCGAGCAGGTGGTGCGGGGTGGGGCAGAGGGAGAAGGAGAAGCAGGCTCCCCACTGAGCCTGGAGCCCGACGTGGGCCTCGACCTCACCACCCTGAGATCCTGACCTGAGCTGAAACCCAGAGTCCCACACTCTACCACCTGAGCCCGCCGGGCGCCCCAGTTCTTGTTTAAGGCTGAGTAACCAGTCCGCAGTATGGGTAGACCACATTTTGTGTACTCATTCCTCTGTTGGTGGACACTCGGGCTGTTTCCACCTTCTGGTTGTTATGGATGCAGCTGCTGTGAACGTCCGGGGGGAGACCCCTGGCTGGGGCACCCCCAGATCCCATGGGAACCCCGTGTTAACTCCCTGAGCATCTGCTGGACTGTTTCCTCTGGAGGCTGCGTCCTGTCTCAGTGCCTGGCAGAGGGCGCGGGACCCCCTTTCTCTTGCGGGGCCCCGGGATTTTCTGGACCATCTCCGTGGGTGCAAAGCATGGTCTTGTTGTGTCTGTGATGTTTACATTTCCTTCGTGACTAATGTTGTCAGACGTGTTCTCACGTGCTTGTTGGCCGCTGTCCATCTTGTTTGGAGAAATGTCTATGCAGGTCCTCTGCCTGTTTTTAGAATTGATTTGTTGTCTTTTGTTGAGCTGTAAGTGTGCTTTCCACGTTCTGGATACTAAACCCTTACCAGACGGGAGATTCGTGAGAATATCTGCCCCTCCTGTAGGTTGTCCTGCGGCGTCCTCGGTGGCGTCCTCGGGCGCAGCCCACTCGAACTGTTTCCTCTTCAGTCCCTGCCTTGCAGCCTTACCTGGAAGCAGACCTGCCCCCGGAGCAGGGCTGGTGGGCCAGCTGTGCTGGGAGCTGCAGAAGGACGCCAGGAGTCCTGCTCATGGGGGTCTCGTGGGAGGGAGGTGACGCAGCTCTGTGGCATGAGCCGGAGGTCAGCCAGAGATGGGACAGGTGGACCCTTGGGACAGAGAAAATTAGGAAAAACTTCCTGGAGGGACATTGCAAAAGGGTGGGGTGGGGGAAACTGGATGGTTTTCCCCGTAGAAGTAACAGCGTCAGTGGGGGTGCATCGGGGGCGGCAGCCCTGACATCAGAGCCTGCTGCAACCTGGGGCTGCCACGCGCCCTGTGACACCCTCGGTCCCTTCCCCGTGTGAGACTGGTGAGGGCACCCAGAGCACTGGAACTCACAGTGTGGGTCACTTTCTGTTGCTGCCGTCACAGACGATCGCGACCTTAGGGTCTTAAAAAACAACGCCAGTGTATTGGCTCACATTCTGGTGGTCAGTGCTCAGGGGAGGACACTGATTCCTCTGTTTGGGTCTCAGACGGCCAGAACCAGGGGGTCTGTGGGCCTGGGCAGGCAGGCATGTGTTCATTCATACACTCATGCATTTACAATTTCATTCATTTTGAGAGAGGGAGAGAGACAGCAAGCAGGGGCAGAGGGAGAGGGAGAAGCGGGATCCCTGTTTCCGACTCGGGGCCCGATCCCAGAACCCTGAGATCATGACTTGAGCTGCAGGCGGATGCCCAACCAACTGAGCCACTAGGCACCGCAAGGGCCCAGCCTTTTATGTATAGATTCGGGGGAGACTCTTTCCCACACTCATGCTGACTTGGGCAGAGTTCAGTTCCTGCAGCTGTGGGACTGAGGGCTCTGGTTCCTCGCTGGCCGTGGGCTGGGGTCTCACAGCACAAGGCTGCCTGCGTCCTTGTCCCCCCGTCCCTCCGTCTTCCAGCCAACGGGAGTGGGGAGTCCTCATCTGCACTGTCTCTCTGCCGCAGCTGGAGAAAGGCCTCCACTTTTAACGTATGTGGGATTAGACTGGGCCCATGATAATCAAGGCTGATCTTCCTAATTTAGAGCCATAACCTTAATTTCAATGGCAAAATCGCTTTTGCATCAAGCTATAGTCACAGGTTCTAGGGATGAGGGCATGGAGGGTCGTCCGCCTGCCCCAGCCCTAGGTGACCCTGCACAGGGCAACCGTGACTGATACCAGCCGGCCATGCGGTCCCGGGGGGCGCGTGTGAGATCGGGGGTGATGAGGTCGTAGCCGGGGTGGGAACGACATTTGCTCGGCAAGGCCTCGGTGTTACTCTCTGGTCCAGTGCTCTGGGACAGATCAGCTCGGGGTACACACACACATCCCGGGGGTGTTGTTAAAATGCGGATTCTGAGCCGGGAGGCCTGGGGGAGGGCCCGGGATCCTGCGTTTGTGACCAAGTCCCCGGCAGTGCTGATGCTGCCGGCCCGGGGGCCCCATTCTGAGTGGCAGACGGCCAGTTCACTCCTCCAGCTGCTCCACTGGGCCGGGCGCCGGCCAGCGGCCATGAATGCGTTCACCCTTGTGCAGTTCCCAGGTCAGTGGGGAGGACAGGGACGTACCAGCAACTGGGTGATGGGAGCAGAAACGCTCTTCATAGTGACGCTGTAGGGAAGAACGTTAGGGTTCCAAGCCCACGGCTGAGAAAGAATTCTTGGGACGTCTTTGGTGTAAAAAGGTGGTTTTATTAAAGCATGGGGGCAGGACCCGGGGGCAGAAAGGACTGGCCCGTTACGTACTTTCAAGTTGGGAAGGGGTTAGAGAGAGCGTAGGTCTCTAAGGGATTTTGGAAGCAAGGTTTCCAGGACCTTGAGAGGCCAGCTGTTGTTGGGAAAAGGTTGTACATTACTGTACAAACTGTAAAAACTCAGTCATGGGGCACCTGGGTGGCTCAGTGGGTTAAAGCCTCTGCCTTCGGCTCAGGTCATGATCTCAGGGTCCTGGGATCGAGCCCCACATCGGGTTCTCTGCTCAGCAGGGAGCCTGCTTCCCCCTGTCTCTGTCTCTGCCTGACTCTCTGCCTACTTGTGATCTCTGTCTGTCAAATAAATACATAAAATCTTAAAAAACAAAACAAAACAAAACAAAACCAAAAAAGTCATGAGACCCTTCAGATGCGTATCGGGGGTCATATGCTTGGGGGATGATTGCTGACTTGTATCGGGGGGGTAGACATAAAGGAAGTTTCCAAAGGAATCTTCTATGTTCAAGTAGACTTACGGGATCCCGGGGGTGGGACTAGGATTGTCTTTGGCCCTCAGCAAAGTGTCAACATTGAGGCAGCTGAGTCCCTAGAGGAATGTCACTCTGCCCGTTTCAAGGACTTGTCGATGGGCTGTAGGTAGGCGGCAGATTTCATCATTTTCCTTCTGCCTCTGTTCCCACATCAGTAACACTAACATACTGTGTGCCTTTCCGACTCTGACGTCTCACGAGTGCACTGCAGGGTCCCCCGGCGTCCACGTCACGTGCGGCAGATCGAATGCAGAGGCAGATATGGGAAAGCAATGTTTCTGTTTCAGCCAGACACAAAAGAGAATTGCAAAAACGTAAAGGATGCCATTTTTCCTCTCACTGAATTATTCTTTTCAATCCAGTGATTTTTCATTAAAACACGGGGTTTTTACGTCTGTCGAAACACAGAAGTCAGCTGAGCCAATGTGAAGATTTAGGGTTTATGCGGAGACTCCTGCGTGGGGCACATGCCCCCACTCTCCGGCAGGATGGGGGCTGCGGCAGGAGGGAGGGCCGGGAAGTCGGCGGCAGGGAAGGACGTGCGGTTTAGGGCTGGCACCCGTTTCTCTGGACAAGGGACCGGCGGAGTACTTATCCCACAGACGCCCCCCGCCCTGCTGGTCTGGAACTTTCAGCCTGTTCACAGGTGACGTTCTTGTCTAGGGACTAGATGGCGAGCCCACGGGAGAGAGTGGTGAGGAAGCCCTGTCCCCGGACCCTCACCCCAGAGGTGGTCTGTTCCCCTTGAGGGAAGCCTGGTCGTCCACGTGTAGTCTGTCCCCGGTGCGGTTCGACGATAGCACCTTCCCCCGCCCCCCGGCCAGCCTGCACGCCCTGAACACGGCGCAGAGCTCTGGGGACCAGCAGGTGCCCGATGGAGGGCACGCTCTCTGCCAAGGTTTCCTCCACAGTCCGGCTGGTGCCTCTTCCCTGACCCCGAGGGGGCTCAGGCGTCAAATTCCAGGATGCAGCCAGGGTGATTTTCAGGGCACAGAGTGGGCGACAGAAGGAAGCGGGGCTCACACCCCTTGGGTCTCGGTGCTTTGTGCTGGGCTGTGTGTGTACGTGTTGTATGTGTGGGCTTGCGGAGTCGTCAGATCAAAAACCCACTGCCCGCCCACAGGCGCCCGTTCCGCACCGGTCCGTGCTCATCCTGCCCCTCTTGAGAACTCCGGGGGTGGGTGGGCTGCGGGCCCTAGAGCCCCCGAATCTGTCCCCCACGGTGACGCAGACAGCCAGTGGCAAAGCGGGGATCAGAACCGGCTCTGTCGCTTGTGGTCTGTTTAGCTGGTTGAAAAATGTAAGCTTCTGTTAAATCTTCCCGAGTGTCCTGTCATCTGAAAGAAACAGTCATGAGGGGGATGCGAAGGTCGGGCTCGTGCCTCAGTAATGTCGCAGCTTAAATTCCAAGTTACGCATAGTGGAATCGTGTGATTTAGGCTATCATGACGCCCCTGGGTTAGCAAGACAGACACACTCGGTGATGCGAACCACTGAGCACAAAGGAACCATCTACATTAAACAACGTAATTCAGACCTTCGCTCGGCCTGGAGCTCATAAAATGTGATTCCGTGTTGAATCGTGTCTCCATTTACTGAGAGGACCGTCCCGTCAAAGCCACTTTATTGTTACAGAAGTTAGAGGTAGAAATGGTGGGGGGAGGGATGGGGGTCCCTAAAAGATATCAGGCCCTGGTCCCTAGAGCCTATCAGTGTCACCTTGCAGGGAAAGTTCCTTCGTATTTGTTTTTCTTTAAGTCTTTATTTAGGACGCCTGGGGGGTTCCGCGGAGCAAGCGTCCGCCTTCGGCTCAGGTCACGATCCTGGGGATCGGGGATCGAGCCCCAGGTTGGGCTCCCCGCTCAGCAGAGAACCTGTCTCTCCCCCTCCCCTGCTCATGCTCTCTCTCTCTCTCAAATGACCAAATGCAAATCTTTAAAAGTAAATAAATGAAGTTTGGTTTCCATCTTCCTTGGTGGACGTACCGTGCAGTATTGGTTTCTGGAGCAGAACTCAGTGGTTCGTCACCTGCCTACAATGCCCAGGGCCTGTCACAACAGGTGCCCTAGTGGATGCCCATCCCCCACCTAGCCCGTCCCCCGCCGTCTCCCTCCATCATCCCTCAGCTGTTCTCTACAGTTAACCGTCTCTTGGTTTGCCTCCCTCTCTCCTCTTCCCCCCCGGCCCGTATGGTCTTGTGTCTCGTGTCTTACACTCCACGTATGAGTGAGGGCATATGGTCTTTGTCGGGAAGAGGTTCTTTGTAGATGGGGTTCAGCTAAGGGTCTTGGTTTCGGGAGACTGTCTGGCTTAGCCCAGCGGCCCGAGCCCACTTAGCTGAATTCCTCCGAGAGGGGAGCCGCGGGAGGCACCTGGTCCGTGTGTCTGGCCGCAGCCATGAACACGGGGCAGCACGGGGCGGAGGGAAGAAGGTGTGGGCAGCAGCCGGGGGGCGAGAGCAGACCGTCCCCCGAGCCCCCGGGCACAGCGACCTTACGGACAGACACGGAGACTTTGGGTGGGACTTGATGTCCCCGTAACTGTGGGCAAACACATTTCTGTTGTTTCAGGGAGAAAACAGAAGGTGATGTTCTTGGGAAGGGATGAGACTGGTCAAGTCCTACGGGTGAGTGGCTGCCTTTTGGGTGCGTTGTTTCTGCTTTAACGTGTAAATCCATCACGGTTTCTCGTTGTTTAGTGGAATCCTACAGATTGCGGTAAAACACACATGACACTGGCCTTACCGTCCTGACCCCCGGGAACCCAGCGGTAGGAAACACATGCAGACTGAGTGCCACCGTCCCCGACCCCTGGACTCTCCTCACCCTGGGAAGCCGAGGCTCTGTCCCCACCACTCAGCAGCCCCCCAGCCCCCAGCCCCCGTCCCCCCGGCCCCACCATGGACCTCTGTCTCTGTGAGCCTGGGACCCTGGTGCCTCATGAGAGGCATCTACAGCATCTGTCCTTCTGTGACCGGCTCATCTCATGGGCGTCCATGTCGCAGCGGGTGTCCGGGGTCCTTCTGAGCGAGGACCTCAGCTGCTCCATTCTGAGCTCGGTCTGTATTTGCCGGTTATGTTCCTCTTTCTGGCTTATGTCTTTTAACTCGGGCAAAAGACCAGAGCATCCTATGGTGGGAACAGAAACCGCCCCCTCGAGCAGCCAGGACGGCCCTGGGCCCGTGAGACCCCGTGACTGACCCCGAGACCGTGACGGACCTGACCTTCACCGCCCACCTGCCCGCGTTCTCCTCCTGTAGGCCTGGAGCTGTTTCGCACACTTGGGGGATGGTCTTTGAGACGCTGGTCCGCGGGCTCCCCGGGGCCTGGCTCCCTGAAGTGAATGCTGTCCTGTCTCACCCCCGCTGTCTCCCCGCCTTTGATGCTGTCAGCGGCATGTGGCTGAGCCTGGTCCGTCTGGGACCCCACCCCAGCGCCCCGGCCACACTTGCCTTTCGAGGCTGCCTTGCACATAGAGCACGCGTGTGTACATCCACCGAGGGGCGTGCGGCCGCCGACTCCTGCTGGCTGCTGGGAACCTGGGTGTGGTTTATCTTTGGGAACCTGCTTCCTGCTCTCTGCGCACACGCCCAGGTGTGGGATTGCTGTGGTGTTGGTATTTTTAAATGGATTTAACAAATCATGTTGAAAGACTTCCCTGAAGTTTTAGTCTTGAATGCACTAATCAGTAATTACAATTATAGTGCCTGATAGAGACCACTTACGTGGGTTTTGGGGGGAAATTCTCGAAGGAGTTTTTAAAAATAAGGTATTTATTTTTTTGAGAGAGAGAGAGGGGTGGAGAGCACGAGTGGAGGAGCAGCAGGCAGAGGGGGAAGCAGGCTCCCCGCTGAGCAGAGAGCCCGATGCGGGACTCGATCCCAGGACCCTGAGATCAGGACCTGAGCCAAAGGCAGACGCTTCACGGACCAGAGCCCCCGAGGTGCCCCAGAGTTCTCAGCAGTTTTGAAGAGCGTGGGAGTCCCGTGGTTGGAGAACGCTGGCCCAGGGGACGGGCAGGGGAGGGGACAAGCTCCCACGGCCTGGAAGATAATTAGGAGGTTAACAAGGACAGGACTATAACCCTGTGCAAGTGGGAGTCAGGGATGACCTCTGGGTTTCCGGCTTACACAACCGGGTGGGGTGCTGAGGAGGCCGGGGTGGGGCGGGAAGCTGCTGAGGTCGGTTTGGTCCAGTTGAGTTCCAGGTGGCAGTGGGTGACCCCCAGGGAGCCGGCTTCCAGGTGGTCAGCTGCAGGGTCTGAAGCGGGAGGGCACGGCTGTCACTGGAGACCTGCGGGTTATCGGCTGTGGGCGTCCTGTCCCAGCGGGGTCAGGTGCTCCAGGAGGTCGGGGACGGGTGGGAGGCTGCTCCCAGGTATGCGCCCGCGGAGCTCTGATGAATGCTTGGAGGGCGTGTGGGCCTGGGCGGCACTGTGGCCTCCCGTGACGACAGCCCTCCTCTTCAGGCTGCCGCCCCCGCCACCCTCGGGGCTGCCGCTCCTGGCCCTTGGGAGCCTGGGGCCGCTGGAGGCATCAGTGACACTGACCCGGTCTGCATTGCAGATGTCCTCGTGCTGTCAATCATGGATGCTTACGTCGCTTTTGACGTTTTATTTATTTATTTATTTATTTATTTTTGCTTTTGACGTTTTAAAAGCATTTGAATATCACCTTTCCTGCAGAGGTTTTTGGCAGCCCCTTAAATCTGTCACCTGGTGGGGGAGGTGTTCCTCTGGCCGCTCTTTAGTCCTGCCCCAAAACAGCTCTGAGCGCTGCCCAGTGCCTGACTCCGGTCCCCACCGCCTGCCTTCATGGGAGTGGTGACCTAGCAGCGGCTGGGACCCCGACGTCACCCCTTGTGTCATCTGGGTCAGGTCAGGCGTCTTGGCCTTCTCGCCACCCCCTGCCTAACCTAAGCGTCCTCATGGCGCTTACTACCGTGCCATGGGCATTTCCAGGACTTGTCCACTGCCCCCACCCAGCAGAACGTGCGCCTGGCGGGGGCTGGGGACCCCGTTGCATGGCTCCTCCCCGAGTTCGCAGAGTCCGAGCGTTCTGTGACTGTTTCAGGAAGGGTTGACGGCCAGGGGCTGTGGGGCACGTGCTTGCCTTGTGCTCGTCATCTCACCGAGTCTTCCCGGCAACGCTGCAAGGCAGACAGTAGTGCTGACCCGCTTTACAGAAGGGGAAACCGAGGCACAGAGCCCTACATAACCTGCCCAAGTCCTGCGGCTGGTGAGGGGCCAGGGGGGACTTGAACCTGGGTAGTCTGGCTGCACGCGGGGCGTTCTGGGTAACTGTGGGGAGCAGTGCACCGTGCCGTGTAGAGCTGCTGCCCCCTCTCTACCCACGCCCGTGACCCACGGTGACGCCCCGTGGGGAGCAGCGCTCTTGCAGGAAGCCGCCTTCCCCGCAGGGACGGACCCACTCCGAGCCCCGGTCCGGAGCAGCCGCCGTCTCAGGGTCTGCTCTCAGCGGGGAGAAGGGCAAGGTGGTCCCCGTCTGAAGCCCGGAGGCCGAGGACACCCAGTTGCCTTCCTTCATAGGACACAGAGGAAGGCGACGGCCTGGACCTCAGGGACGCCCCTGTGGACAAGGCCCATGGAGTCTGCTGCAGCCTCTGACGCCAGAAGGAGTAACGGCTGCCGGCTTGGATTTAAAGAGGTTCCCACCCATCCTCCTGTGGGCCCCAGGATGTGCTGGCTCCTCCCCCCGTTAGCAGTTCATCCCGTGCTAAGCGCTTTCCCCGTGTGAGCTCGCTCATTCTGTTCTAGGATGAAGTGTTCTCACCCCCTTCTTCCGAGAAAGACGTTGAGGCTCAGAGAGGTCGAGGGACTTGGCTGGGCTCACCGGCAGGTGAGTGGTGCAGCGGGCAGCCGCAGCCAGCCAGGTCCCCGTGGAGCCGTCCTCCTCGGGTCACTGCGGAAGTGGGATGAGGAGCGCGGGCCGAGGCGGGAAGGGCAGGTGCACCCCGCAAGCCGCGGGTCCCAGGGAAGGCGGCCCTGGGAGGGTCCGCAAGTGGGTCTTGCCTTACTCTGGGCTTCGTGCCTGTAACGGAGGGCAGCATGCTGGCCCCAACCCCCATGGGAGACAGTCAGGGGTGCTCCCAGCTGCTCCCCTGGGGCACGGGCGTGGAGCTCAGACCCCTCTTCTTCGGCCCATTCCGGCTCGCCCTCCTTCGGGTGGTGGCTGGGCCATGGCCGTACCCCATGGCTCCGCTGGCCCCAGCCAGGAGCTGTCCTCCCCTCTGGGATTTCTCATCCCCAGGGCTTCCTGTGGCCCGATGTCCCCATCTCACCTCCACCCCTGTGTTGCACACTCATGCGTGCTGTTCTGGAGCAAGCACACTCTCTCATGCTTCTGGGCTTTTGCTGGTCTTGGCCTGGGGCGCCCTCCCACCAGCCCTGCCTGGCAAGTCACCCTCGCCTATCCCACCTCCTTGTAACCCTGTGCGGCTTTCTCCAACCCCCCACCATGTGCCCTCTTCTCCTCGGGGTCCCCAAGGCCCTCCCGGCCCCATCTGGCAGACGCTGAAGTGGTCTGTCTCCACGGACCGAAAGATGCTGCTGACCCTTTGCTCCTCTTCCTGTTAGGAGGAGAGCTCGGTCCCCTTCCCCCTGTGACCCAGCCGGCCTTGGCGACATGCTGGGTCCCGGGGATGTTGTGGGAAGTCTGAGGGTGGCTTGTAAGCAGCCTTGCAGCTTTTGCCCGAGTCTCTTGGAAGGTGGCTCTTGGGACCCAGTAACTGCCCTGGGGAGCCCAAGCCGCAGGGAGAGGTCGGGTGAGGGTGCTGGGCGGACAGCCCCAGCTCAGCCCCCAGCCAACATCAACTCCTGGACACCCCGCCCAGTCGAGCCTTCGGGAAACCCAAGCTGCTGTGGCCGTGACCTCAGGACAGCCCTGTCCTCAACCCCCAGGACTTGGAAACCTCACAGAAACTGTCCCAAGCCGTTCACGCATTGGGGTGATTTGTCCCAGAGGCAGCAGATCCCGGAAACGGTCTCCCTCATCAGACCGCGAGTCCCCAAGGGCAGGGTCCGTGTCCTTGTCGCTCTGGATCTCTGGCCCCCACTAGGGGTCTGGTGAGGAGCAGGGGGCTCCTCAGATACCCCGTGAGTGAACGAATGAAACCCATCAAAACACACTGTTCACCCTGAGATAGAAGAGATTTATTAGCAAGAGGTAATCAGGAAACATATATTTTTACAAAAATGGAAATATCTTTTTTTTTCCAAACAAGCTGTAAGTTGAAATATTATAGGACTTGAAATAGAATTCTCACACCACTAGGTATTGCTTACAGCAAAACTGTCTCGTCGTGAGCCCGCCTGCCGCTCGGGTGAGCCCGCATTCTCTCGGCTGTGCGGTGCAGGAAGTCGGGGGTGGCGTTCACAGAGTGAGCACGACGGCACCGCGCTCAGGACCACGGTGGGTGCGAGGAGAACACTCGGTTAGCGGCCCCCTAGCTCGACGGCGTACGACTTTCACAAAGCAGACGGACTCAGGGCATCTCAACGTAAGCTTGTAGAGACCGTTAGGCAGCTAAGAGAGGAGGAGTGACGTGTTCTGTGTCCCCGACTTGCCGTGGAGGCTGCACCGCGGTCTGCGCAGGCCGGCGCGACCTTGTGTGGTGACTCCGTGTCCCCGGGGACGTGTCGGGGCCTCGGCCGGGTTCACGGAGCGGCTACTCATGCTACCTGCTGTGAGTCCTAGAGCGAGGAGCGCGCGGTGCCGGCACGAGGTGGCGGCGCTGGTGTCGTGGGGCGTGGCTCTCGGCGCCGAGGACGCCCCTCCGTCCGGGTGACTGGGAGACGGGGGAGCTCGGACCCCTGGGATTTTGGCTGAAAAAGCTGCTTTGGAAATTGGCATCACCGTCAGCGGGAAGATCTGTGAATGACTGGACTTCAGGGTGCGGTCCCCTCCCGCCTCCCCCCACCCCCCCAGTTAGAACAACAACATGAAACATGCTGGGAGGACGCCCGGGGCGGGGGGCGGGGGACACAGCGGCCCGGGCGGGCCGGAAGCAGGATGGTGCCCAGGCTTGCGTCCGCACGGGGTCTGTGCCCCCTTCCGAGAGACCGAGGGGCCGGGAAGACTCGGACGCCGTCGCCAGAAGGAGCCAGGCGCTGTGGGACGCGGGGAGGGCCGACGTCGGAAACGGAGCCGAGACGCCTATTCCGGTCTACGGGAATCTAAGAACGAGAACGGACTGGCGTTCTTGGAGAAGCACATACTAAAGAGGAAAGTCCAGGAACCAGGCGACTATGTACAGCGGCACACAGCGCGTGTCTGTGGCGCGGCCGTGGCCTGCGGCCCGTGTCTGTGGCGCGGCCGTGGCCTCAGGTGGGCAGCTTCGGCTCCATGCGCAGGGACGACTCATACAGGCTGTCCTCGTCCATCACGAAGGACCGGTCCAGCAGGTACTGGGTCACCTGAGGGGAGGAGGACACGGAAGGAGAAGCGGCCGCAGGACCCCGGGAAGCAGGCCCTCCGAGGGGTGGCCGGCCGGCTCACGGGCCTTACACTGGTGTCTCGGCGGTGTCGTTTGGCAGCGTCCTGACGGTAATGCTAAGTCACAGGCGGTCAGCATGACCCTTGGCTGCCGTTGCTCTGGCGGAACACTAGATGTCATGTTAGAGGCTTTTTAATTTTAAGGTTTTATTTATTTATTTGAGAGAGGAAAGCATGAACAGGGGGAGGGAGAGGTAGAGGGAGAAGCAGGCTCCCTGCAAAGTGGGGAGCCTGACGTGGGGCTTGAACCCAGGACCCCGGGATCATGACCTGAGCTGAGGCAGACGCTTTACCAACGGAGCCACCCAGGTGCCCCGATTTTGAAAAAAAATTGGCCATGTCAAGTGTAGAACCTAATGGTGGGTGTCTGGGGGTTCCCATGTTGCAAAGACAGGTCTGAACACTAGGTTGACAAAGCACCAAGCCCCGTCCACCCCAAGAAAGGAAAGTGGAAACGCGCTGCGTGAGGGCCGGGCCTTCCCGTCTGGCCTCGTGTGACTCACCCTGGGGCAAAGCCTCCTTGTGCACAATCGGAGGCCCCACGCCTGGCCGGGCTCATTCTTCCCTCGTCCCTCCCCACATGAGCGGCTGGGCTCCTGCAGTCAGAGCTGCCCGAGCGACCAGAGCCCAGACCTCCCCGGGCAGCCCCAGCTTCACCAAGTGTCTTTCCAAGGCTCATTCCTCTGTCAGCCACTTGGAACCAAAGGTTCATTGTTTTCGCTCAGAAACCCCAGGCAGAAGGAAGACCCCATCACACGTCTTACACCGTGTTTGGGAATCTCCAGGTGACTGCTTGAGGGGAATCTGGTCTCCGCCATGAACAGCTTGGCTCCTGGACCCCGTGCAACTGTGGGGACGGGAGCGGCTGACACGGGCCCCTAGTCGCAGATACAGTGACGACTGTGACTCACAGCTTTCGCCGGCATCTCTAGAAAGTGGACTCCAGATATCACAGTCTGGGTCGGCCCACACCAGCCTCCCGCAAACACCCCTTTCTGGATAAACCTACAGAAATCTGGACCCTCCAGCCCCCTGGGCACCCACGCGCGGATCGGCTAGCGCTCTCCGTCACGAGCGTGCTCAAGGTCGAGCTCCCTGCACAGTCCTGCAACAGGAGGGGGACGGGCGGCAAACAGCACCCCCGTGAAGTGATCAGGGACAGGAGTCTGTTAGGCGGTGACATGTCCGTGTGTCGCACATCGGGGCTGGAGGTGGAGTTTTGAGAGAAGGAGCCAGTCCCAGGCCCGTTCCAGAGCCTGGCACGTGGCACGTGTTCAAGACGTACATGTGCAATGACAGAATGGGCACAGACCCAGGGGAAAGGGAACCCATCGGTAACCCCACTGACTTCTCTCATAAACAGATTCTCAGAGGGCAAGTCTGCCGCAAAGGGAAGTGCAGCTTGACTTTCTGGGGTCCATGGGGGTCAGTCTGGGGCTGGACACCGAGAACCGTGAGCTAGAAGGCTGAGCGGCTGTGGATGAGAGGGGACGCATCTCTGGGCAGAGAAGAGGTCATAGGATCAGAAGCCAGAGTCTGGGTCTGCAGGTCTCAGTGACTTTATCTGTAAAATGGGGCACGCGGTTCAGCGAAGTGAGCGCAGTGAGACCAACGTGCAGATTTGACTAGTTCCATGAGCTCCTTTCCTGGCTTCCCACGGTCCTTAGGACCAGGTTCCGGATCCTTCCAGGAGCCTGGGCTCACATGGGTCAGGCCCGCCTGCTGCAGCCCCCCCCCCCCCCCCCCGGCAGGTCCTCCCCGCCCCCTGGAGCCAGTCTTGCCCGCAGGGGCAGCATCGTCCTGCCGGACCTGCGTGTGCTCCCTCCCGGCCTGGCGGTTCCGGCCAAGGTGGGACCAACCTACGGGCCCATCACGGCAGAGAGCTGCGTAGACAGGTCTCTCTGCCGCTGTCAGACAAACGCTCTCGCTCTCAGAGACGTGCTGTTGAGGAAGGGAGGCAGGACTCGGAGCAGCGAGGTGCGCTAGGCTGCGACGTCACAGGGAAAAAGCTGGGCTGGGCTCACTTTTGCCCAGAGATGGGGATCCCGCTGCCCCCGCGGGCGACTTTTCAATGCTCATCCTTCCCAACCGTGAGCTGTGTAACTAGGGGACGTATTCCTTTCCACAAAGATGTTGTAAACGCCGCCTCCCTTGCCTGCGGGCTGGGGGGGGACTGGACGGGATCATTAACGGGGTGGGGGGGCCGACATCGGCCCAGAGCTGCATCCGCGGCGTCAAGCCCAGGGGAGCCGGCGAGCGACAAGGGAGGAAGGAGGGTGGTCCAGACGGAGCCCCTGTGTGAGCGCCGAAGGGCCGGGCGGGGCTCTTACCTTCACCTGGTGCTCTATTTTATACGCGGTTTGTTGAAACTGGCGAATCTCTCGGATAATGTGAGATATCTGTGGGAAGGAGGGCAGTTTAAGAAGAGTTTGCTGTCTCCGTGCCCCACCCCCCCGCCACCGCCAAGCCCCTCCGCTTCGCAGCACAGAAGGGGCACCAACAGCCGAGCCTGAGGTCGGTCTCCTGACCCCCAGACACGCCACCTCGGGGAAGCCCCACTGAAGCAGGTGCTTTCCTTGGACCCAGGAACCTGTCCCCGTGGGGGCTGTGTTCGGGACTTGTGGGGCCCCACGAAGCAATGGCCGTGTGGACAGTGAAAGGAGTGCAGATGAGACACAGGGCTTGGCTCAGACAGATGCGGTTCTAGACCCAGCTCTGCCCTTCCCCTGCGGGGTGACCGTGCTAGGTCGCTGACCGCCCCCTCCCCGAGCCTTGGGCCGCTCCTCCGGCTTGTGGGACGTACCCTGCCACGAGCGCCTACCCCTCGGCCTGTTGGCCTCATCCAAGGGCCTGCTGGATGCGGCCTGTGCCTCGGGGGGAGCCCTGGCTCTCGGGGGAGCACGTGCCCGACGGAGCAGGCCCGGTGGTCCTGGACTCGGGTCTGGGCTCGGAGGCCCCCGGACTGCCCCGGGGAAACTCACCATTCTCATCTTGGAGAAGTTGACCAGGCCGTCCTCCGTGTAATTGGGCGTCCCCTCTTCGATGAAGGCCAGGTCGGTGAGGTACATCCCCAGGTAAGGGACACAGGGAGGGTCACAACTGTGAAGCGAATGGCATTAAACAGAAGTTTTTCATTTAGAAACACGAGGCAAAGTGGTTTCTCTTCACCGAGAATCCTTGGAACTCTCGGGCCTATAGAGTCAGCTGGCTGCGAGGCTCGGTCTTCTGGGTGGGTGTCATGTCAGAGGTCACCTGATGGGTGACATGGTCCCAGCGGGGCCTGGAGCCTCTCCACAACAGTCCCCTCCCTCCCTGAGCCACAACGGCCTCCCCTACCTCTCTGCCCTGTCCTGGAAGAGCCCCCTTCCCATCTCTCCAGTGAAGCTCTCCAACCAGTCCTGCTCTGGGGTCACCTCCCTGAGAGCCCTGCAGCTGTCACCCCATTCCGCCAGCCATGGACCCAGCCCCCAGCGTCCTTCTGCTCCTTGAGACTTCTCTGCCTCCACATCCGGCCCCACAGGATGTCCTGCCCGCCCAAGCCCTGGGGCACCCAAGCAAGAAACCCTGGTCCTCTGAGGTCACCCTCCTGCAGGTAGCTTCTGGGCAGGGGATTGGGGGACAGTGTCAATGACAGGTGATTCTGGGGGGACATTTTTGGGCGATGGACCACACCGCTCTGATCCGTGACTTTGGGTGCGGCCCTATGGTGGTGCCCCCGGGTAGGGCTGGGAAAGGGGCTGATTTTGGGATGGGTCCTGGGGCCCCCACCTTCTGGCAGAGCCCCAGGGAATGCCCTCAGGGGACCCTCACTGTGTCCCGAGGCTCCTCTCAGCTTAGCACATAGGTGCCGGGGGCTCTCTGCATGTGCCTGCAGGGACAACTGACCCCTCCCTAGACCCTCTGACCTTGGTCTCCTCCAGGCCACGTGACACCCGTCGCTCTAGTTCCTCTAGAACCAGGGGCGGCAGGGAGAACGGTTGGGGGAGGGGCAAGAACAGAAACCCAGCCTCCCCCGAGCCTGCTGGTTGT
The DNA here is from genome assembly GCA_020311275.1 of Eira barbara. Classification (NCBI taxonomy): domain Eukaryota; kingdom Metazoa; phylum Chordata; class Mammalia; order Carnivora; family Mustelidae; genus Eira; species Eira barbara. The sequence continues at coordinate 21,677,184 of JAHRIG010000067.1, read as the reverse complement.
GGAATCCCGGCTGGCCGGGTCTCTGGGTCCCGGGGCTCCCCTCACACCGTGGAGCGGGTTGGGAAGGCAGTTTCAGGAGCTCAGAAGTTGAGTTTAGGGGATGCCTGGACACTATCAAATCACATGGATTCCTGTGGTAAGAAACACCCGATTTTCATCTGGGGTAGTACGCTTTCGGACACGGGCCATTTCCTCCCCCACTTCTTTCTTTTTTAAACAAGTAGCAGCAGGTCTCAGGGTGAGTGTGGGCAAACACCAGGATCCCTGGGGGGGGTGAGCTCAGCAACATTGTGTCTATTTCTGGCAGTAACTTTGTATCACGGCCAGTAGCGTGATTTTCCATTTACTGCCCTGATACCGCTTTCATTCTTGTTCACATTTATTTTGGGGAAAACGTGAGTCACTTAGAGGGAAACCCGCTCAGTGAATGTGGGTGCAGTTGGCACGCAGGTGGGAGGCGCGCCCTTGGAGATGCGGAGAGCGGGCATGGGACAATTGGCTTTTGAGCTGTAGGTGTTGACTCTTTCTTGGGCATTGAAAATAATTTAGCAAGTGTTGATCAGATTTTTTTTTTAAATGAAAAAAAAATCAGAATAAAAAAAAATCTGAGTTCATTGCCTGGACCAAAAGTATACGTTGTTTTGTGAAGTTTTGTTCCTGTTACGTGCACATGCATTTCTAAACATATACGTATGTATGTTTTTACTGTGGGTTGTGATTTAAAAAAAAAAAAAAAAAGCCAGACCTGAGCAGGTCACTGGCAGGCATCTCTGGGTCCCATCAGACACAGGATCTGGGACTGTTAGAGTCCCGGCTTTCCACACCCCACCTGTCACGCCGTGAGCCTGAGGCACAGGCTCGGGGGCGGATGGGGACAGAGTTCAAAGATAGAGAAGGAAATCTGGGGCCGGCAGGGGCTGGTAGCTTGTGGGCCAGCCGTCTCTGATAGGGCTTCCCAGCTCGCCCTGCTGAGTCCACACTTGACCCGGGAACTTGGTAACCCGAGGCCGGGAAGCACCTCTTGTCTGGGTTGGGGGTAGGGAGGGAAGCCAAGTGGCCACAGTGTTCCTGGAGGCCTCAGACCAGTGGAAAAGATTGGGGGTTCCTCTGACCACAGGGTACCAGCAACTGAAGGTCAGATGTGGCTGCCTGGTGGGCTTGCCACTGTGGGGTCACCTGTCCCTTCTCTCTCCTCTGCCCTGCCCCAGCAGGGGGGCGGGCCACTTTCCCACACGCTCTGCTGCCTCCAGCTAAGGATCTCCTCTCCTCGCCAGGGAGGGTGTGAGGGCCATTCGGGCGGGGCTGTGTGGTCCTGAGCCCCCGGGGCCAGGGTCCAAGCCTCCCGCATGCAGATCAAGTGAATTAGGTACTCGGATTTGGGGGAAAATACTGCCGTGGGGCAGAAGTGGGGGTGGAGCTCAGAGTCCAATCCTGTCTTTTGCCACCTGGACACAAACTGCTCTGTCGTCTCATTAGCAGGAGACCAGGATTTGCTGGGTGGTCACGGGCAGAAAATCAAAGTGGGAAGAGGTATCTGGTATGTTGGAGCCCTTGGACGTCGCATAGCCCCACGGACGGATGGATTTCCACCCCCGTGAAGGGGGTCTGGGGAGGGGCTGGACCAGCTAGCCGCCTGGTGCCCCCATGGCTGTTCCCGTCCCTCGCACACGGGCAGCCGCCTGCAGGGGAAGCCCGGCCCCGGTTCCTCTAACGGAGGGCTGCCTATTCAAATTACAGCCGACGTGTAGAAAGGCAAATGTGGGCTGGGTTAAGACTGGGCCAAACCAGAAGTGACCCCCAAAAGGACTGGGGACAAAGTTTTCCTGACAAATTTCCCAGCCAAACGCTGCGGCCTGGAGCTGGGGGAGGCTCTGAGGGCTGGCAGGCTGGCAGGAGGGGACAGCCTCACGGGGCCTGTTAGGGTGTGGGTTTGGAGAATGAACAGGGCAGCTGCGGCTGTGCTCTGGGTGTCTGGGCGGGGCACTGGCAGGTGCCCATGGCAAGTGCCGCAGGTGGACCCAGGGGGATTTGAAAAGGTGGGCGAGGCGAGAGGCGTCGGATGCAGGGGTGAAGCCTTGGCTGGTACAGGTAATAAGGCCATTTGCTGAAACAGTGCTGCGGGCTGGGACCGACTCGGTAAGGCTCAGCACGGCTCCTTGTGCTGCCACTGCCCCCTGCCTGATGAGATGGACCCCAGGGTTTCACACAGCACAGCTCTATGGGGAAACCACAGCGCCTCCAGAGGAGGGATGCAGGGCACCTCCGCCCCGGGTCTCCCCAACCTCTTTCCCTTGCAGTGCTTGGCCCCCACATCCATGAAGCAAGAACCTGGTTTGCACGAAGACGTCAGTCCCCAGGATGCCCGGAGACCCCATGTCCCCGCTGCCCTGCATGGTGGGAGCAGAAGTGCCTGGGCCAGGCACTGACATAGGCCCATGGGGAGGAGGGAAGACAGCACAGGGTCACTGAGACAGGACAGGAGCCGTGGAGGCACGGAGGTGGCGGACGGACGAGGAAGCCATGGGAGGGAGGTGGATGGAGGGCTGCCCGGGCGGGCAGACAGGCTAGGGAACGCACAGTGGTGCGACCCCCATAAACGCAGCCCGGGGGCACCAGAGAGACGGCACAGATGTGGGTGGGACATCTGAGTGAGGACGTGGAGGTGAGTACAGCAATGGCACACGGAGCTGGTAAAGGATGGAGGGTGGGTGGGGCTGGCAGCTTGGTGTGCGGGCCTGCCGGGGATGAGGGTTTGCCCCGTCCCCAGGCTGGGGAGCAGTGACCATGCTATCTGGCATGATGGCAGGACAGCGCTTGTGGGCTCTGTAAGCAGCCGGGACCCTTTGGGTGGCCCGGGGTCCCTCCATGGTGTTCAGGGAAGCAGGGGTGAGGCCAGCCTGGTGGCCCAAAGCGCACAGCTATGGGGGTGACTGTAAGCCTGTCTCGCGGGAGTGCGTGGCCAAGGTGGCCACCAGGGGCTGGGGCTCTCCTGTGCTGGGAGAGCTCGCCTGGAAGCGGCGATGGGCAAACCACGGAGCGCAGGCCTCGCAGGCCACTCCATGCCACGGCCCCAGGGCCTCCATGTCCGCTTCTGGAGGAGCAAGACAGGAGGTTCTCCGTGCCGCGGTGATCTCCGGGGGGTGGTACCGCCCCACGGGGACAGTGGCAATGAGCGTGGGAGTTCTGGGGGTCAGAACGTGGGGAGGGGCCCTGGCATCTTGTGGATGGAAGCCGGGGCTGCGACTGACACCCTGCGGGCACGAGACAGCCATGGACACAGGACGATCCTGTCTAAGGGCAAGAGGGCCGAGGCGGGGAGGCTCTGCAAACGGTAGGCGGCTGGGGGGAGCTCTGCCAACAGTGAGCAGCAGATGTTAGGAAAACGGCCTTTCTTTGATTCCGAGGTGCCGTTTTCTGTACAATGCACTCTGGTTTTGAGGACTAATTCTCAGTAAAGAAAGGAGGCACAATCCCATGAAACAAACACACTGACATCAGGGCACATCCTGATGTCAGAAATACTGAACGTTGGGGCCAGGGGGCGCATCGGCCTGGAGACGTCTGGGGTCACGGCTGGTGGCTCCTGGGGACAGCAGCCCCCTTCCAGGGCCCCCTCCCCTCTCTCTTTCCCGGGAAATGCCACCATGACTCCGAGATTTCTCCAGCAGACTACGGAGGGCAGATCTGACCCACCCTGGCAGTCTGGGCTGCCTGGGGGTCTTGTGGGTAGATGGACGGACAGACAGACGGATCTGCTCCAGCCACTGTGGCCAGTGAATGTGTCTGCCATGCGGTTCTGCGATTCAGACGGTAACGGCGACAAAATGACACACACTTACTTTTTCAGAGCTTCTCTCAGATTCTTAAATCTGCCCTCTGATGACACAAGCTTTTGGAGTTTATCAATCAAAGCTTTCGTCTAGAAAGAATTAGAAGCATTTACTAACACGCGGCACGCCCCGAGGCCCACGCGCCGGCCCACGCTCCACGGGCTGCCCTTGGGGCTCCAGGACCCCAGCCGCTCTGCCCGTCATGGGGCAGGGCGTTTCCGGGGATCCCTGGAGTCTGGAACCTCACCCCCCACCTCCTGAACACTCATACACGGACCCGCGTCCTACACATCCGTCAGCGTCCGCGCACCCTTCAGAAGCACAGAAGTGGGGCGTGGGGGACCTGGGGACCCTGGGCACCCCGAGCCTGGGGGGTGGGGGTGGGACGTGGCCACTGCAAGGAGCCCCCCTCCAGAGCACAGCCTCTCTTGTGCACCGAAGCCCAGGGGTGCGGCCGAGGGGTTCTCCTTCACCTGTAGCTCTCAGGACCCCACGCCGGTATAACAATCGAGAAAGACGAAGGCAGATGGGCTGATCCTCTAGAAAAACAGGCCTTCCAGGGGAAGACCCCTCCCCTCTGCCAGCCGAGGGTCCTGTCCGCTGCTTGTCAAGCTGGACACTGGCATCGGCTGAAGCGTGTCCAGCCTGGGTCTGGCTTGGCGCTCCCTTCCCTGCGGGGCTGGGGGGCCTGTGCCTTGGGGGCCCCCAGCTCCCACATTTACACGGCAGGCGGTGGACTAGTGAGCCCTCTTTCCAGCTCCCATCCCCCCAGTCCAGACCGTGGCTGAGGGCACGCTGGCCGCACCCATAATTGGGCCAGAATTTTCTGAGCAATCTGCCCACAGAAAACGACAGCATGTTCCTTCTGATGGGCAAAGAGACCCAGATGTGCTCCCCAAGGGGCGCAGCAGGCAGGGCACCCCATTCAGGCTGCTCGCGGACTGACGGGAAGCATCAATCACCCGTTTGCACCAACTCCCCTCAAAGCAGAAACGTGTTCTGGATCCGGTGAAAGAGACACATGCAGCCAAGGGCACAGGGTTCGGCTTCCTCCCGGGATGGCTGCCCTCACCTATCTGTCCTGAAGCCTGGACGCCCAGGCCACCTCCGTTCTGGCCTCTCAGTGTCCTCCCTGCCCTTTTCCAGAATTTTCTGCTGCCCCACTCGCCTCTAGAGGAAGGATCTGAGGTGTGGGGCCAGATGTGGGGCTGAGAGTCCTGGACGGGGACCTGGCTGGGCGCTGTGACCCCCTCAGCGAGCCCATGGGCCAGGCAGCACCCGCAGAGTGCTGGGCGTCCACGCTCACATCTGCAGAACGGGAGGGGAGGCCCGGGTGTTCCCTAAGGGCAGCAACAGTCGGATATCCTGGGACTGGGGGCCCCACAGAAGCGAGGTCAGGAGGCCCCGGGGGCCCCGGAGCTCCAGGGGAAGGATCCCCTGCCAGTGGTCGTGAGAACCCAGGGAGGATATTCTGGGGGTTTGGGGTATACACTTGGGGCCAATCTGTGGCTCTGAGATGGGCACTTTGATTCCTTCCACATCCGTGTTCTTCCGGGGCGTCGCTCTGTCCAGGAAGGATTTTGCAGCCTGGGACTCACTGCGTTTCCCCAGCCACTGCTTAAAAAAGTGAGTTCTGACTTGAAGCAGCTCCAGCACCTCCTGGTGGGGCCAGGAACTCAAGGGGACACGGGGCCCGGGGATCTGGGGCATCTCTGCCCGCGAGCAGAAAAGAGGGGCCCCTGGAGTATGTCACTAAAGCCAGAGGCCAAGCGAGGGGCTTGCCTTGGACGTGGTGTTGAGGACAAAGGTGATCACGGTGCCCCGAAAGTCATCTCTTCCTGTCCACCGTCCGAATGCTTCCGGATGGCCAAGGCTGCTCCCTCCCAAGGAGGCCCAAGGTATCTATCGTTGGTCAAAGAGATACGTCCATCCCCGCGAGAGTGCGACCATCCTCCGGAGGGGACACACAGATCTGACGCTCAACTGCACGTGGGGGGGGGGGCTTTCATGAGGAGGGCGGAGGATGGGAGAACATGGGGAACCGAGCCAGAGGCCCCCGCCTCAGCCTGGCTGCTTGGCTCTGGCACGGGCTGGCCTGGGCTTGGGCGGAATGCTGTCTGGCTTTGGGCCAACACTGTCAAGCCGACGATGGAAACCTGCTGCTGGGCCTGTGTTTCAGGCCCTTCTGGTCTCAAGCATCCAGGGGACACCAGCAGAGGGACAGCGACCATCCCTGGCTGGGGCTGGCCAGGTGCCATGTAGATGCGTGGAGCCCGCGGAAGGGCTGGGAGAAGCCAGCAGGACCCGCTGGCCACACAGCGTGCAGGCCCGCGTGTGCTTTCTGATGTACCTGTGACGTTCGGACCCAGGTCCTGAATGGCATCCAAGAATGCAGGACAGGCCATGCACCTTGACCTCTAACTGCCCTCCATTTGTACTCCCCTAAGAGAACAGAAGACTCTGGGATGGTCAAAGTGGTTCCCTCCCAACTCCGGACCAAGGGTGATGCTGGAAAATGAGGCCAAGAGAGGCTCGGAGCCCCCAGTGTGGAGGGCAAGCGGGTCTGGTCTGAGGGCAGGAGGAGAGAGCCACAGAACCGGACTGGGCCGTCTGACTCCACTGACAGCCCTGCCTGAGCCCTGACAGGTCAAGCCAGCTTGGATGACTCCGGGGTCCAACAGCAGCCTGCTCGGCCCCCTGCTACAGGAGGTCACAGCACCGCGGGGCCACGCATGGCCAGATGGGCCTACACCCCTGAGCTCCCGAGCTCCAGCCTCTGCTCTCCAGGAGCCCCTGTTCTTGTCCTGGCCCTGGCGTGTCTGTGTTTGGGGAGACAAGAGCCCCAGGCTTGCGGGTTGGGCTGCTTAGATAAGGAGGAGGAACGGAGGGACCTGATGGCTGCCTGGGGAGCACAGGATTGTGTCCCGCTATTGGCATGAGGATGGGGGGCAGGCAATAAAGAGAACATGAGGGGCACTCAGTGTGCAAGTCCAGAGCGGTCCAGATGGGACGGGCCTCTTGGAGACCCCGTGCCCCCCAGAGCCCACCCAGCAGCAGGACAACAGACACCGCTGCCGAGGTATCGGCGCCTGAAGAGGCTTGTTCCTCGCGTCGGCAGAGCCTGTCTGCCTCCCGCATCTGTGAGGGCTGGGGCCGGGAGCCCACCATGTGCACCAAGGAGGTGGCCTCCGTGTGATCCTCTTAGGAGAGCTGCCCCCTCATGACCTCAGTGTAGGGAACTTTATTCCCGAGGAAGAAGCCACATTTCAGAATCGTGCTCTGAGCGGGTCAAGATCAAGCCCACGTTTAAGGTCACCGACTCCCTGGTGGCCGGGAGGGCTGGTGAGTCCCGAGTCCCGGGAAGGAACCTACGGGGCCGTCTGGCCACCGTCTCGGCAGCCCTGTAGATCTGGACTGGCATCCACATGAAGCCACCACTCTTGTCCCAGCTCAAGGAGAAGAGCATGGGGACCAGTCGTCACTGTCTTGCACGTCCCACTTTGCAGTGTTAATTGTTTAAGTGGCATTAAAGTGCCGTGGGTCCCAGGGCCACATTTGTGGGCCAGACACCTGGTCCCGGTGATACAGGAGAAGAGGTTCTGCTGGGATTGTTGGCCCTCGCCCTGTCCTTTGCCCACCTACGGATGTCCAGAGGCCAGCACTCCGGTGCCCCAGCCCAGCCCAGCCCCAGGCGGGCCACGGTGCCTGCCTCCCGCCCGCACCTGCTTGGAGACTTTTAGCCACGTCTTTTTCAGCCGGAATATCGCACTGCGGTTCATGGACGAGGTGATCTCCAGCACGGCATTGTAGTTGTGCAAGCAGCGACAGATATCGGCCACGGCCACCCACTTCTCGATGGCGCTCACTCTTGCATTGATGTCCTCATTGCGGATGATTTCTGAAGCAATCAAGTTACTGATCTTGAAGCCCATGCAATAAGACAAGAAAAAATAAGAGGCATAAGTATCGCAAGGCTGACAAATCCCGACAGTGCGCTGAAACGTTACCAGAACAACTAACAGGAACTCACTAGGGCGGCCGCTTAATTAACACCAAAATGGGAAGTTTTCCTACGTATCAGCTGTGCCAACTAGAAAACACCATGACAAAGACCTTCACAATCCCAACGGGAACGTGTGAGTTACCTCGGAACCTAGACTGATGCGAACCTTGGAAGACCCTACACGAAAAAAACTTATTGAAGGTTTTAAAGGTTTGAATTGTGAAGAAAAAGATCCAGTTCCCAAATGGGAATATAAATATGCCATTTTCAATACTAACACATGACTTTAATGCACTCCAGTAAATGAGCGACGGGAGTTTCCCGACAACCCGACAGAGCAAGTCCACGGTTCCCCTGGAGGAAGACAGGAGAGCCCAGCTCTGCGAGAGTCTCCACCGTACAACTGGGGCTTGGCGAGGACTCACACTCTGTGGCATCCTGGTCTCACATATAAATTCCCCAGCACACGGGCACAAATCCCATACGGGTGGGACTGGGGGTGGTCAGGGAGCCGGGGCGTGGGACAGAAGCATCGGTCCAAAACATTCTTTGCAATTTCCTGTGAATCTCTAATTACTTAAAAAAAAGGTAAGAAAAAGACTACTGTTCATTAAAAAAATTAAGGTAGTAAAAGGACGTTTATAGATGAATAAAAACTGTAGGGCCTGACTGCCAAGAACTCTTCTCAAAAATAATTTCTGGGCACCTGGGTGGCTCAGTTGGTGAAGCGCCTGCCTTCGGCTCAGGTCATGATCCCAGCGTCCTGGGATCGAGCCCCATATCGGGCTCCCTGCTCAGCAAGGAGCCTGCTTCCCCCTCTGAGCTTCTCCATCTCATGCTCTCTCTCTCTTTCTCTCTCTCAAATAAATAAAAAAATCTTAAGAAAAGTAATTTCTGAAGGATGTACATCAAAAGGGTGGATTGTAAAACTATTTAAGAACGGAAGCCGCTGATGAGAGCCAGGAAGGACGGACAACGCAAAATAGTACGTATGTTAGAACGTCGCTGCTGCTGCTGCTTCTTTTTTAAAGATTTTATTTATTTGACAGAGAGAGACACAGCGAGAGAGGGAACACAAGCAGGGGGAGTGGGAGAGGGAGAAGCAGGCTTCCCGCGGAGCAGGGAGCCTGCTGTGGGGCTCATTCCCAGGATCCCGGGTCATGACCTGAGCTGAAGGCAGAGGCTTAATGACTGAGCCCCCCAGGCACGCCCATATATTTTAACTCTTAAGTATGTTGAAGTGATAAAGGTTTTTTTTTTTTTTTTCCCTCCAATCACAGACACTGAACCCAAAACCAGTTTTATGTATACGTTATACAATTTTTTTCTGAAGGAGTAGCTCAGTGAAATCTTCCAGAACATAGAGAAAAAAGAGGATCTTCTAACTTATGCCATGAGCCCAGTATAGTCTCGACACCAAAACCAGAGATGCACAACAAGAGAAGGAAAATCACACACCTGTTCACTTAACACACCACGGCTGTGTTACTTTGTCCCTGGAACGTGGGGGTAGTCGACTACTAGTGACCGCCAGAGAGAAACCTGCCTTCCTACCTCCGCAGACTGAAGGGCGTAGACAGTTCGCCCAACTCAATAGATGCAGAAAGAATCATGGATAAAATTCATTGTTTATCTGCGGTAAATACCATCAGCAAAGCAGGAAAAGCATTTCTTTCAGCCGACAAACCACTGTCACCCCAAACGGGAAAAGAGGAGAAGCAATCGGCACCACCGGATCAGTACAGAGAAGCACCAGAGAAGCACCACCCAGATCAGTACAACATCTGCATCCCAGCCTGTCCTAAGGGGCCACGGGGGTGCACGAGGGCTGCAGGGGTGACGCGGGCACGGGGGTGAGTGCACCCGGGCACCGCCGTCCCTCGCCCTCGTTCTAGCCCTGATGTTGGAGAGCCCAGTCAGTACCACTCAACCAGGCAATGCGATTACAGGCCAAAGGTCAGAGAAAGGTCTAGAAACATTTGCAGGTGGTGACGGTCTCCTCGGGGAGGCACACGGTCCATGTCTGCCAAAATGACAGGTTTTTAAGAGACATGGCCAGATGCCAGGTGGTGACGTGGGCAGCCCTCAGAGGTGGACCGCGTGGGTTCAGAGCAGGCTGTCCCACTGTGTAATGTCGGGGATGGAACTTAACGCCCTCGGGCCTCGGTTCACCCCACCATAAAGCAAGCGAGACGGGGTTAAACGAGTCGGTGATGATGGGGCCCACGGCACCACGGCCGGCGTGAGCCAGACAGGCAGCCAGCGCTGACGTCGCATCCCGGCCCTCGGCTCCCCTGGGTCCCGGGCACGGCTGCGGGGGGGAGGGTGCGGGAAGCAGCTTCCGGGACCCGCCCACCTGCTCCACTCGGACACAGGCCCCCTGCTCTGCTGCTGGGTTCCCTCCAGGGCTCCCCTCCCGAGCTACAGTGTAGGGGGTCTCCCACCTTTCCTCCTGGGGCCCAAGGAGCCTCCCCGGTGCGGGGCATTGGCCAGGGAGCCCCGGCCAGGCGGTCAGGACAAGCAGAATCACGCGCTCCTGCGTCCAGCCATCAGGGGCCTTCGCTTGTGCCGCGACACTGCTCAGAGTGCCCTCGGGGCTGGTACGGAGCGGGCAATGACGGGGCCCTGCGTGGGCGGGGGCTGGGGCCGGGGCGGCCGTGGAGGAGTCGCTGGGACACGTCTGGATCCAGCCAGACGCTCGGCAGGAGACCGCAGGTGTCCGTCCTCAGAGCCCAGGTCTGTTTGTGTCCACCACGCGGGCTAAGGGTTGGTGTGAGATTATGACGCCTACAAAGCCTGGGTGTCCCCTGCCTCGCGGGGAGCCTGCTGTGCACCCAGCTCCCTGAGGGTCCGGCGGAGAAGCACCCGGGAGAGGCGGGCGCTGCCCCGGCCCCCGGACTCACGTCATTGAAATGCTTGGTGGTCTTCATGATGTAAGGGGTCCTTTCGTTCTTCTCCAGCTTCATCCAGCCCTGCCCGAAGAACTCCCTGTGGGAAGCGAGGACACGCGCGCCATGAGCTCTGTCCCGCTCAGCCCTTTGCTGTGACGGCTCTGCCTCTCGGGGAGGAGCCTCCCGCAGAGCCCCAGACAGACAGGGACGCTGCGCTGGCGTCTAGCTCGGTTTGGCCCGGCTCAAGGCCTCAGCGGCCTCACCTGTGAAACAGGAGCGTGGCCGCTTTCCCCCCGGGGCTGCTGGCGGGCCGAGGCCAGAGCCCGCGTGTGGGAAGGCTCAGCATCTACCGTGGAGGCAGCGTCCAGGGGGCCCTGTCCGGGGGCTTGGGCCCGATGGGGAGCACTCCCGCCTCAGACTCAGTGTGCAGAGAGGCCGGTCTGCAGCCTAGGGGCGGAGGGGCGAGGAGCCTGCAGGCCAGTGTGAGTCCTGGTGAGGAGGACCCCGTGGGAAGGCCACGGACAGTCTGGGCCTCCCGGGGAAGCTCTGCATTTGGCAGGGACGGTGAGGGGCCCCGGTCGCATGCTTTGGGCAGGACGGGAGCAATTCTCTGCTTCTGCTCCCAGAGGAGCCCAGCAGAACCATCAGGCTTCACCGGCGGACGCCGCCGCTGCCCAAGATGCAGCCACCCTCTCCCCGCTGACGACCGGCGGAAGTTTCCGGAAGCAGAGACCAAACGCCCTAGAGTGCGTCAGAGCCTCAGATCTCAAGGTCCCAATTTGGGGAGACTATTCCCGGACACTTGTCAGAAACACCGAGAAGTACTTCCTTACAAGGCGGTTTACATCAGCTTTAGATGGAAACGTGAAAACTGCAAACCACCCTGTGGCTTCACGCCTTGCGAGGGAATTCCGTGCACTTGCCGAAGGCGCTGTTAATGCACGCCGCAGGCACACTGTGCACGGAGGGAGGCTGGCGTGAGTTCACATAAGTGGTGCGATTACCAGTGGCACTTGGGGCGACTGGCTACAGTCTGGGTGGGGACGCCAGGCCTCTGGGCTCCTGCAAGGTCCAGAGCTGGTCCTGCCCCCTGCTCTGGGGACATGTGTGTGTGCACACTCACACGCAACCAAGCACAGGTGTGCACACTCGTGTATGCACACTCACACACCAATGCACACGTGTGTACACTTGCACGCCTGCACATGTACACAGTGTACAATGTAGCCACAGCACACAGCGCATGTAGCCACGCACACATGTGCACAATCACTAGCAGGTGTGCACACATTCACACACTCACCCATGCACATGTGCACATGCATACACACGTACACAGTGCACAACCACATTCGTGCTGTGCACACCCATGCAGTCACACACATGCGCACTCACACCCACACACGTGTGCAATCTCAAGCATGCGTGCACGCACTTACAAGTTCACGCACACACACACACTCATGCATGCGTGTGCACACTAACGCTCATGCACACACACTTCTCTTTTAGAGCTCTGGAGTAGGAGAGCTGAGTGGAAGATGCTTCTGGAAAAGCATCTGTGTCTGCGTGTGCACGTGCGTGCAGAACTTGGGGCCAGGGAAGAGAACACATTCCTGTCCCACATCCCTGTGGACACACATGCTTCTGATCCGCCGCGGTGGAAGCGCGTGGCTCTGGACGTCCAGGCATGGGTCCCAGGGAGGCCACGCAGTCAGCTGCCGGGAGGAGAAGGGGGGGCCCGCACCCGCGCCCACTCACTCATAGGGGATCTTCTTGAAGACGAGGTGGTCCAGCAGGGTGAGCTGCTCCGCGATCTCTAGGGCCGAGTGGTTTTCAAAGGGCTCTGCCTTGACGCCTTCCGCCTGAGGGGAGCAAGTCCTGAGTCAGGCCCTCCTGCTTTCGCGCCTCTCTGGTGCGATCTCCACCTCCTCCTGGGTGGGGGCGGGAAGGGCACGGTGGGAGCGTGTGCGGGCCGTGCTCCGTGAGTCAGCACTCCCGCCGCAAGGAGGCTACCTTGTCCCGGACGTGACCGAGACCACAGAGGCGTCGGGAGGACTGTGACTGGCCCACATCAGTCGGCAGGACACGGGCCGCCTGGGCCTGGAGCCCGGCCGTGAGTTCGGGCTCCCAGCGACCTGTCCCTCCCCCCAGGTTCTGTCTGGGCCCATAGCTGGCTCCAGAACATCTCATTTGGAGCCCCATTAGCAGCGTGGGCTCACAGGGGTGATGACCTCCCGGGGTGTCGAGAAGGTGGCTGGCTGGCCCTTGTGGGGTTCCCGTGTTTCTGGCCCCTAGGACCACCATGGGCACAGCCTTTATGGCTGTCTATCGCCTGGCATCCCCGGCCGGGGAGAAAGCCTTGGGAAACACTTGCCAGGGGACCAAGGTCCCGGTGGCAGGGATTTGATCAAAGGTGGACGTGGAAATGCCGGTGTCCTTGCCACAGAGGCCCCCTGTAGTGTCTGGGAGGGGAGAGACGGGGCTGGAAGGGAGAGCGGAAGGAGCCTCAGGGCTGGCCCTGGGCGGGGAGGGCTGTGTCCAGGAGCAAGGGGTCAGGAAAAAGAATCACCCCGACCTCCAGCTAGGCTGCATGGGACAGAGGGCCAGCTACCCTGCCCAGAGGCCTCAGGGGCCGGGCTGAGCCCCCCAAGCCTGAACTGCTCACAAGGGAAGAGGGTCCACCTCCTGTCAAGGGGGGCAAGCCCTCTCCTAGACTGTCTGCCTCCCTCCCTCCCTCCCCCACTCCCTCAGCAAACAGCCACTGAAGGTCCCTGCTAGACACTGGACGCAGAAGGACCAGAAAACAGTCCTGGCCATCAGAGAGCTCCAGCCACACGACGGGGCAAACAGCACGCAGGGAAGCAGACGAAGAGTTCCCACGCGGTCCCGGGCGTAGTGACCCCGGACCAGAGGTCTGGATGCCACAGCAGGGGGCATGATACCATCAGGGAGTGATGAGTGGTGACTTGGGGACAAGAACAGCAGGGGCCACCAGGACACCTGGGTTAAGGTCTCTCCTGGGGGCCCAGGACGGCTGCTAGGCCTGAGGGCCCGTGGCTGGCCTGGGCTGGGGAGAGACCCGCGGGGGTGGGCCACAAGAAGGCTAAGCCAGGGGAGGCAGGGAGCTAGCCCTGCTCCCTCTGGGTCACCTTGGAAACAAGGTGATCCCGGAGGAAAGGCTGGAAGCACAGCTTGCCCGCTTGCCTTGGGGCCCGTCTGAGTGTCCCCGTGAGCAGCCCTCAGGCTCTCTGGCGAGGCCACTGGGGCCTGTGCACACAGGATATGCCCCCACGTGCTCTCGGGGCTCCGGGAACAAGTCCGGGCTGGAGGGCGGCTCCGCTCAGCGGTGCTTTGTTCTGCAAGAGCCTCAGGATGTTTGCCCAGAAACAAGGGGCTCTCGTGCTCTCAAGGGCTCAGCACTGTGGTTGGTCCCTGCCGGTAACCGCTTGGGGAAGGAGCCCAGACTCCCAGGGCTCAGCCAGCGTCCTGCCCCAAGGGTCCATGTGGCATCTTTGCGCGAACACCTTTCCTGCCCCGGAGCCCAGCCTCAGTGCCGGCTTGGCGGGGGGTGTCAGTGTGTGGGCCCTATGCAGGCCGGAGCTGCCCCAGGTGCTCCCTGTGGGGGCCCAGGCCCCGGAGAGCTGGGAGGGGAGGGGAGGGGAGCAGAGGGCCCAGAACCCGGAGTCCTCTGTCCTCACCCTGGGTACGGCAGCGCCCGGAGCTCAGGCAGCCAGTGTGGGAAGTGAGCCAGCATGGGGCTGCGGGGCAGGCAGAGCCCATCGGCCTCCAGCTTCCTTGCCACCACGGTGGCGGGGGCCCCGGACTCTGGGGTGGCTTGCGGTGGCATGCCGGGGCCACTTCGCTGACCTGGAGGAGGGCGCGGGCCCGCGGGGCCCCAGGAGCACATCGCTTCCCCCCCTCCACTGTGTGCCCCGCCGCCATGAGCTCATATGGCTCGCGGCAGGCACAGTGCTCCCCGGGGGGCGCCCGCGTAGGTGGACGGCGGCTCCTGGGGACGAGGCACTAAACCTTGCTCTCGAGTTGGAACTGAGCCGGATGAGGACCCTAGCTTGGACCCTGCGGCCCTGGGTGGGGCCCGTCACCGCCCCCGACCCTGCTGCTTCATCCTAAGCGCGGGGCTGGCGGTGTAGACGGGCTGCTGTTGAAGAGAGCCTGGCTGGGGGTCAGCGCTCAGGAGCAGCCCCCGCCAAGCCGGAACCCCCTAGCCTCCTCCAGGGACCGCGGAGCAGAGAACACCCGGTGGGGGCGGGACCGGGGCCAGGGACGGGGGGCGGCGAGCAGAGGATGAGGGAGGGAGGGGCGGAGGTGTGACAGGGGGATTCCCTCCCTCCAAAATGTGGTGCAAGTCCTGCTCCCTGGTGTCGGGGAACGTCACCTGATTTGGAAATAGGGTCTTTGCACACGTGTCCTGCTTAAGAGAAGGTCATCGGGGTGGGTCCCAGTCCAACAGGACTGGTGTCTCCACAGGATGGGGGAGCTTGGACGCAGGGAGACATGCTTGGGGAGGGTGACGCAGGAGTGAGGACAACCCGGAACAAGGAGGCGGAGAGCAGAGGTTCAGGCGCACACGCCGAGGGCCACCCAGGGCTCCAGGAAACTGGAAGAGGCAGGAAGCCCCCCCGGGAGCGTCTTCCGCCGACGCCTGACTTCAACCCCCCTGGCCTGCAGAACCGGCAGAAGACACGTTTCTGCTGCTCTGCGTCAGCGGCGCTGTCTTCCGGCCGCGCCCGGGGACCCGTGCTGGAGGGGGCTGCAGGGTGCGTGGGGCCCGGCTCACCAGCTGCGTGATCTCCTCTAGCGTGATCTGGTTGTCACCCGGGTCCTCCTGGGTCAGAGTCCTAGGGCACGAGACAGCACGGTGAGCCCCATGAGCAGGTTCCCTGCCTCCCTCCGTGTCACCCCGCCCCACGCAGGTCCCCGCGGGCTGCCCGGCTCTGCTCTGCACTTTCCCGAGCCGGAGCCCACTGCCCGTTGGTCACGGACATCTCCCTGATGGCCTGACCTTCAGGATTCAGCTCCCTGCTCCTCCGGCCTGGGTGAGGCCTCTCCTGGGGCTCCCTCAGCCTCAGTGTCCTGGTGTCAGGAAGGGCCAGGAGCCTGAGAGTGGGCTGATGTCTGATCTGTCCACCCCCGTGGCTTGGGCCCCAGCACAGGGTGGGCCTGTGTCCAGCGCCCGTGACATGACAGGAGGAACAAGGGGAAGCAGCGCCAGGCCTGGGGGCATGTGGGCAGGAGAGCCTTCCAGACGGAGGAGCAGAGCCAGTGGGAGGCCCAGAGGTGGCCCGTGTGTGGGGGCGGGAGGTGGCGGGCAAGTGCAGAGTGGGCAGCAGGCCGTGGTAGGGCGTGAGGACGGACCCTGAGTCAGACCACAGTGCGTGGCCCACACTGTGACAGCACGGTGACCTCTGGGGATGAGGCGGCCGTGGCGCATGGACAAACAGGCTGTCCACCCCGCAGGAGGCATTATCAGGGAACCTGACAGCCAGGTGACAGTGTACAGAGCGTCTGGCCCGGGGTGCCGTTGCCGGCCATGGCGAGGGCGCCATTCTACGCAGGGCCACCCGACGCCAGCCTGCTCTCTTCGTGGCAGTGGAGGCAGCGTCCGGGACAAGCTCCCAGGCTGACGGAGCTCCGTCCGTGGGCTCAGGGGCTCTGCGCCCTCCCGAGGGAGGGACACTTGGCCCCGGGAAGGCGAAGTGGATTGTGTAGCCGTTTAAGTCCCGCACTCGCCCCCGATGCCCACAGACAGGAGCCAGCCAGTCCCGGCCGCTCGGCTCTGGGCAGGGGCGCCCATGCTCCTTATCTGGGCGTCACATGCAGCCATGGCTGCCACGTGGCCTATGTGACTGAGGAGCTGAACTTTCAATCCATTAAGATGTAACAGCCCTGGGTGGCTGGCGGCTGTCACCAAGGGCGCCGGGACCAGACAGGAGCTGGCGGCTGTGCAGGGGGGGCAGGCGTAGGTCCTGCCTCAAGGAGGTCAAGGTCCGAGCGGAGGAACGACATACAGATGCCTGCCCAGGGGCCCGTCCGCAGAAACGGGGCACACAGCCCTCTGGTGGCTCAGGCCCCCCCGACCCCCGCACACCTGCTTGAGGCCAGCCCCCACCTGGAGGGAAGCCCTCCCCGGCTCCCTGCCCCTGGCCGGCTGTGTGGGGACAGGGCTGGGCCCCCACACAGCAGCCGTGCCCAGGGGGCCGGGGCTGCCCAGACCTGATGATGTTGGCTGCGGCCTTCCTCTCCTGGGTCAGCAGCTCGGGGTCGTGCATGACCTCCTCCAGGAAGATGACCACCCTGCATCTGAGCTCGTCGTTGGTCTCGAAGTCCTGAGGGGGGAGACGTGGCGGCGGCTCTGGCCATTGCTCGGGCTGCCTGGAGATGGCCCCCTGGTCCCGCCACAAGCAGGGGGCCGCCTGCCTTTGTCCTGGGCGCGTGGGCGGGCACCAGGGGAGCCTAGAGACCCTTGGGTATAAAACTTTGGGCAAGACCAGGGGTCAACTGGCTGGCTGTGCCCCAAGGCCAGGACCCTGGGGGTGCAGATCTTCTAGGTTCCCTCTGCAGAGAGGTGGATGGACACAGGCCCCAGGGCCCTGGAATGTCCTTGGTGCCTTCCCAGGGCAGGCACCAGAGCGGCCCCTAGGCCCCTTCCCGCTGCCCCGTGGCCGTCCTGCTTGCGGTCCTGGCAGCGGCTCCTGGGGACCCGCACGGGGGGCGCCCTCCCACCTGAGAGTGTTTGGAGACCCAGTGGCGGAGCACGTTCAGGACGCGGTTGGTGGCCGCTCGCCGGATCACGAACTCCTTGTCCCCGTTCCTCTGGTCAGGGGGAAACCCTGCGGCACAGGGGACACAGGGTACAGGAGAACAAGAAATGGGGCTCGGCGCTCGTCTGGATCCAAGCCCTGGGTCCGGGTCAGCCGGGCCGCTGCTGTGCCAGCGGGTGGGGCCTTCAGGTCGGGGGTCAGTGCTGGCCAAGGCCGGGGGCAGCGAGCCCTGAACACCCGGGGGAGGGCACGGTGTCCGGGGCTGCGGCCGGGCTGTGCCCGCAGAGGGCGCAGACCCCTCCCGCCTACCTGCGCTGGCCAGGGACATCCTGCGGTACTTCTCCTTGTTTGGGGCGCCCTCGTTGGCTCCCGCCGTAGCGATGGCAAAGGCAGAAGCCGCCGACAGGGCGCTGCGCGTGCTGTCCAATTCCCGACATGAGGTCATGACGACCCCGTTGTTGTAGGAGAACAGAGGGAACTCTGTGGAGGGGACGGAACCGACCCTCAGCCTCCTCTCAGCTGCCAGAGAACCGGGGGTCCCCACACCGGAGCAGCCCCAAGACAGCCAGCCGGTCCTCATGGGCCCCGGAGCTTAGCAGGCGGAGGTGGGGGGCCATTCCCCAGGGCGGTCTTGGGGTAGGGAAAGCCCCGCCTCCCTCCGCCTTCTCCATGGAGCCGCGCCAGTCTGCGGAAGCCCCCAGCTCGCACCCTGTCCACGGCTCTGCTTTACTCCCTGGGGCCCGGCCAGCCCACACTGCTTGGGGACAGCATCACGAGCTTCCTTACGCTCTTGGGCTATTTGGGATGAACACGTAACCTGTCCAGCGGCTGACGGGCTCATGGGCATGATGGGGTGACGGGCGGGGGACGGGCTCGCTGCGTGGCCTCGCATGTGTTAGTTTCTGAGTCCCACCTCTCTGCGCAGTAGGGACAGTAACATCCACTCCGAGCGGCGGGTGTCCCATTAGAGGAGAGGATGTGGCCGCAAGCCCACGGCCTCCCACCGTGGGATGCCCGGGCTGAATAACACTTAGTGTTTAGTGGTAGCAGCCACAGCCCCTGACTCTGGAAACGCATCCCACCCTCTTTGGGTCTCCGGACAGCAAGCCACAGTCAGGACGAGCTCATGGTACTCGTGCTGCAGGAAGCGAGCAGCTTCTCTCAAACCCTCCAGACTCAGTTCTGATGTTTGCAGCGTGGTCAGTCTGAGAAGCCATAGCCATGGGCCCAAGCTAGGTGGCCGTGGGACCCATGGGGTCTCCTTGGGCAGCCTGGACGGCAGGGGGTCTGTGGGCCGGGGCGGGAGGGGCCGTCCTGGGATGTGAGGTGAGCAAGGGCTCGCGTGGGGACCTCGGGGGGTAACTGGGAACCACCTGGCCCCTGAACCCTGTGGACGAGCCCCCCCCCACCCCGCTGGTCCCTCCTGTGTCGGCTGCACCTTCTGGTCTGGAGTCTGGGTGACCGTGCTGGGCGGAGTGGCCCGAGCCCCGCTGTTGCCCCGCGGCTGTGACGCTCGGCAGCGGTCTTGCACGCGGGGTCCCTCGTCCCTCACCTGCACTAGTGAGACCGCCCCCTCCCCCCGGCCGGGGCCCCCCCGCGTCCTCTCGGGATCTGTCTGTAACGTCCCGCGGCTGAGCTGTACCTGAGGAATTTTTGCTTT
The DNA here is from genome assembly GCA_020311275.1 of Eira barbara. NCBI lineage: Eukaryota > Metazoa > Chordata > Mammalia > Carnivora > Mustelidae > Eira > Eira barbara. The sequence goes on along the minus strand of JAHRIG010000067.1, from coordinate 21,658,015 downwards.
TGACCGACTTTGGCGTCGTGGGTGATTTGGTCGGTGACGCCTCGGTGTCCCCATCGTCACTCTGGTGTTGGTCATTGTCGGACTCTTCCCTCACTGAGACTTCTGAGGCTGGAGAGATAAGGGACGACGTCATGTGTCGTCAGCCGTCCCTCGTCTGGGAGTCCAGGCCTCTAATTGGCGGAAGGGGAACAGAGTGGGTTTGGGGTCTGCCCGCCAGCAGAGGCGGGACGGCTCTAGGGGCCATGAGGGCTGTGGGCCCCTCCTGTGCCAGCGGGGGTGGGGAGTCTCCAAGACGGCTCTTTTCTCCCCGGGCTGGTCGGCCCCTCATGGGCTCCGATGAGGACTCGTTCGGATGTGAGCGTCGACTCGGGGGTCTGGAGGGGGCTGCACAGCGCTCATACGCCCCCAGGGGAAGCGCGCGAGGCCGGTCGCGGACCACACTCTGAGCGGCAAGGGGCCGTGCCCTGCGCCCCCACGTGTGCGCCCGCGTGTGTCTGAGTGTGTACGCGTGTGCACACACGTGTGCATGAGTGTGTGTGTCTGCTCAATGCGTGTGCCTGTGAGTACGAGTCTGTGGATGAGCCCGTGTACATGTGTGTACGTGTGTCCGTATGTGCACGTGTGCGTGCGTGCACGGGAGTGAAGCGTCTCAGGGCGACCATCGGGCCGCGCTGCCCAGGGAGTCCTGCTCTGCACTCGCACTCCCGCGCTTCTGGTCACGATCATGTGTTCTGGTTTCGGCAACAGCTTACAGTCTCCCCAAGCTTAGCACACTCGTGGTTTACATACTTTGGAGAAAAGTGATGAATTGTGTTAAAAGTGGGGTTTTGGTCAAAGACTCTGAACCCATCTGGCCCTCAGCTTCCCCAACTGAAAAGTGAGTGAAATTACACATGAAGACCCGCGCTGGAGTTACACGCTGGAAGACCCAGGCAGCTCTTCTCTTTAGAAATGAGGGTCTGCACGCACGCGCATTCACACGCACACACACGATTTGTGCACAGTCGGGTTCAGGGGCTCCTCAACCACTGGCCGAGAAGCCCCTTGTGAGATCACTTTGCGGGGGCAGGGCCGAGGGGGCAGCTCGCCCGGCATCCACTCACTCTGCTTGCTGAGAGCTACGGGCTCTTCCGGCTTCTCAGCGGCCGTGTCGCCCTCGTCCGGGATCTTGTTGGCAAGGCTGCTGGACACGTAGAGCTTGCTGGTGTCCAGCGTGGCCTTGCTGAAGGGCGACACGGCCGAGTACAGGCTGGTGTAGCCGTTGGAGCTGCAGCTGAGGGCGGCCAGGTCCAGGGCCTTGCCGCCTGTGATGATGGGGATGTTCAGGGACAGCTTCCGCCGGCGGCTCGGCGACGACGTCTTGGTGATGGACAGGGGCGGTGGCGACGAGAACTTGCGTGTGGCGCGCGGGGACTTGGGGGGGTCGCCGTACAGCAGCTTGTTGCTCTGGCCACTGGCGAACAGGAGCTCCAGTGACCTGCGGGGTGGACGGGGGACGGCAACCAAGGGTCAGCATGGGTCTGGTGGCCTTCTCAGGCCTGGGGTCCCCCTGTCTCTGGGGGTGGCTCCAGGGGGAGCAGGACACAGGGGCCCCGGCCACATCGGGGTCTGCACCCACCCGGCACCGCTCGCCTGAGCCAGTCCTTGCAGAGCCGCCCGGGAGATGCTGAAATTGCAGGACAGACCCCAGGGCGGAGGGATCTCAAGGGAACCGAATAACAGCCTCGTTATTTCAGGGGCAATACGCCGGCGCTCGTTCAGAAGTGCAGACCGACCTGACACATTCCTGAGTGAACCCTGCTGAGCACCCACACCCAGGATCAACGGGGGCGCGGGCAACGGACACCGGCCCCCGTAGGCCTCACGACCTTGCTCAGCTGGGACCTGTGCTCTGCCCACTCAGGACGGCTTTGCCTCAGTTCCGTGCTGAACTCTGGCTCGCACGAGCCCCTCCCTCCACACGCGAGTGCCCTTAACCTAAAACTCCCCAAGATTGTTTCTGGGGGGACGCAGCTCTGGGAAACGTCCCTGGTGTTTTTGCTACTTGTTGCAAGGGAAAGCCTTCTCTTTCCCACGCTGGCTGGTTCTGTCCTTTGGCTCGATGCCTCAACAAGCGAAGCCAGTTTAAGTGACGCTCTTGGGACCCTGGCAGCTGGGCTGGTCCTCTGAGCAGGTGCATTTGAGGGGCAGGGGACAGTGTGATGACACCGCCCATGGCCAGAGGTCTGCGAGGTCTGCACCTGCCAATGTCCCCTCTTGGGTCTGGGCAGGGGCGCGGGCTCTCCATCCACAGGGCCTGATGGATGCCCCCATGCTCTGATCTCACCCTTACCCAGGTCCTGACCGTGTTTACAGACAGGGAGGCCTAGGCTCAGAGATGGGAGTGGGGGCAGGCCTGGGGCAGGGAGCGGAAAGTGGGTGTCCCAGCCGTCCCGGTCAGGCCCCTCCCTGTGCACGCCGGGGCCCACCTCTCAGGGCCAGGCTGGAAGTGGATGACATGCTCGTAGTCACACATGCAATCACTCACATGTGTGCAACGTGTCTGTGCTGTGTTCTGCGTGGGACAGACCCCTGGGCCCCCAGGAAGGGTTTCCTTAGTTTGCATGTGGGAACCCAGCCTGCACAGGGTGGTCTGACCAGCTTTCTTGGGTTGGGAAGGTTCCAGAAGTTCAGAGCAGAGAAACACGATCTGCCCCGCCCGGATACGGTCAGAGCAGGTGGACAGGGAGCCAGTGTGGGCAGGTGGGGGGCTGGGGCATCAGGGAGAGGGCACTGGGCGGCTGACTGCTCGGTTGCAGAGATGGGGGTAGGGAAGAAGGGCGGTTCGAGCCTCCAGGCCTCCTGACCCTTCCTTACGTCCCGGGCTCTCATTTGAGACCAGCTTGGCCTCCCAGTGGCCCTGGGAAGCTGGTGGGACGCAGCAGCTCTGTCCCCGGTCTCCCCGGGGGTGGGGGGCATTCAGTGGGGCTCTGAGGCTCGGGATGGGCCGGCCTGGCCACCGCGCAGGTCTGGGCAGAAAGGGAAGTCACCTGCTGGTCCCTCCCATTCCCAGAGCAGTGACCTCCCTTGGGGGCTTGGATCCGGTCTCTGAACTCGGACGACCACAGGGCAGCCCTCATGATGTGGCCTCGCCGTCCCCGGGCTAACTCCCTTCCCCATGCGTCTCTGTGGGCTGCAGGCCCACGTGTGGTCACTCCCTGCCCGGCCTCGCTCCGTGCTGCTCTCGCCCCGGAAACTTGTTGGGGGGGGAGCTGGAGGCTCCTGCTGGGCTCAGAGGCTGGGTGCCCGGCAGCCGGACCGACCCTGTGGCTCCCAGGCCGGCTCTCTTGGCTGCCCCAGGCCTCTGCCAGGCTAGCCCGGACCCCCTGACATGGGCTGCGCCTGTCCGAGTTCTCACCTGGCAGGGACCCAGGGCTCGCGGTGACCCGCCGGGCCCCTCGAGGCTTGGCCAGAGCTGGGGGCGGGCGGATGAACAGCGGACGGAGCAGGGCAGCAGGAGGACAGGAGGGAAAGGAGAGTGAGGGCCGCCGCCCGCTCCGCCAACTCACGGACGGGCCCCCACTCAGCCCTGACGCTTGGGGGCCTGGGGACGAGTCTCCCGGCCTCTCCGGGTCCCAGCTGGCCCGACGGCAGGGCCATGCTGTGGCGCTGGGGCTGGACGGGTGGTCTTGATGTGAGGTCAAGGCGGACTGCCTCCCAGAGGCTGCACCGGCCCACGTGCACCTGAGAGGGCTCCCCCTCTCTCCACAGTGGGTTGGGGTCCCAGCAGGGAAGGGCTGAGGGTCTCGGCCTCTCTCTGTGTCCTTCCCGCCCCCCCACCCCCACTTTCTGAAATGGGAAGGCGGGGAAGCCCCGTGCTGTGGGGAGAGCCTCGTGCACCCTTGAGACGCCCTCCCCACCCCGAGAGCCCCCGGGAAGAGGGGAAGACCGCGGGGCCCGGGCAGCTCAGCCCTCCCTGCCCCTGCACAGAGGGTGGGCTGGTTCCCGGGGAGCCCGCATTCCCCCCACCTCGCCCCTGACTCAGGTCGCAGCCTCAGCCTGGGGCCCGCGCTTGGCTTCCCTCCCAGCCCAGACGGCCCGGGGCCCGGCGGCGGGAGGGGCCTGCCCACCTGGCGGGGATGGCGCTGATGGGCTGCCTGTAGATGGTGATGAGCTTGTCCAGCACCACGACGGCCGTGGTGAAGACGCGGTAGGAGTGCAAGAAGGTGTTGAGGAAGTCGATGCTCAGGAAGCGCAGGTCGGTCAGCCTCTCCAGCAGCCGCCCCACGCTGGCGTAGCGGATCTGCAGCACTTTGCAGGAGTTCATGGTCTTGCTGAAGCGGATGTCCACGTCGTCGCAGTAGAGGGAGGCGTCCGACCTGCGGGGGAGGCAGGGCCCCGGGGAGACGGCGGTCTGCGCCGGCGAGCCCGCGCACGGCTCCAGCTGCCGCTGCCTCCCCGACGCGTAGCCGCCGCGGGCAGATGGACAGACGGACGCACAGACACCTGCTAGAGGCTGGCCGGCCTGCTCGGGGGCCCCGGAAAGGTGGGAGGGTGGCCCTGAGCAAGAACAGGATGCCGGGACGCCGGATCTGGCTCCCAGCAACAGCCCCGTATCCGCCTAGAAATTCCGGACAAAACCTAACAAACTCACAGATGGCGTGTTGCTGGGCTAAGAGGAGGGCGACTGTCCTCGAGCATTCACGGCCCCGCTATTCCTAAAGCCGCACGGGAGAGGTGACCCCGGGGTCCGCGCGCTGCTCATGGAACAGCCCAGTGGGGCGCGTGGAGGGCGGCTCGGCTGGGAGCGGGCGCCGCGTGCGGGGAAGGGCCCCCACCACGGGTCTGCAGGACACGCCGAGCGAGGGAATCCAGGAGCCAAGTCCGCACACCCTAGGACTTCGTTTCTACGACGTGTCCCCAACGGCCCGGTCCACCCACACGGAGAGCAGGCGGCTGGCTGCTGGGGAGGTGGGGGAGGGCATGGACCGCCAACACGTGGCGGGGGGTAATGGAGACATTCTGTAATCGGGCGGCGGTGAGGTTCGCACGACACAGTGATGCGCTGAAGTCCCAGACCGCACGCCTAAAAACGCCGAGTTTTATGCTACACAAATTCCATCTCAGGAAAAACCAAGCAGGAACAGACAGCTCTAAGGGCATTCCTAGAGGAATCTGGAAACCAGCAGATGCTTCATGGGTCTTTGGGGCATCGGCCGCTTATGCATATGGAGCCCTCGGGTTTCCACTGGGAAGGGCCAGGCCTGGGTCCTGTGGAGGGGAGGCTGTTGGGGTGAGAACCCCACAGATGGCTGAGGCCCTGGGTGGGGGCCCCGAAAACTCTACCCACTGTGGGAGGGAGGGGTGAGTGTCCTGGGTTAGCCCGGGCTCCAGGGAAGGGAGGACGGGGCACAGACGCTCCTGAGAACATGCCCTTTGTCTCCCCATGGCTTGGGCATACAATCGCATACCACATTGTGCTCAGGGACCCCTGAACCGTATGAAGAGTGGTCCCAGGCTGTGGGCCCGCCAGGGCACTGCCCCGCCAGGCTCTGCAAGACCTTCATGGACAAATCCCTCAGGAAAATGAGCTCACAAATCAAAACAAAGAGCCGTACGAGGAATCAGGTCCGCATGAGCGAGCGCGACACACGGACGTCGCCGAGTTAGGTCCCCAGGGCTCTCACATTTTCTGACAACCGTACTGCCGTCTTTCCCTGTGATTTCTCCACCAGCAGCCCACCCACGGCTGTCCTCCCTTCAGCTCAGGACAAAGCCAACTGCCACGGCCGTTGGTGAGGAACCCACAGCTGGGCGGGAGGCGGGAGGGGCCTGCCTAGCAGCTCCGTCCCTTTACCCTGCCGGCCTCTGCAGAGGTCATGCCCACCTTGACGCTCCCCAGCTGCCTATTAAAGTACGAAGGTCAGTCTTCAGCCAGCAGATCGCCAGACCTCAGGTCCTGGACCACAGTAAGACACTCAGGGCTGGACAGGGGTCCTGGACCTTCCTGAGTCTGTATCCCAGGCCAGAGTGATTTCCGGATGGCGTGGGATCCCAGCAGAGCAACCTGGCTTTTCTGGGACCTTCCACGTTGGCTCTGGGGGCGGGATGCCTCCGTCCTCTGGGACAGGTGTCAGGGGCAGCTGACCCGGCCTCACAGGTCTGATGACCCGATGGCGGGGCTTGCACAGCCACACGCCTCTCAGCGGGGAGCCTGAGGTCAGGGGCCTCTCCCGGCGTGGCGGTGGCCGGCGGTTCTGACTGCTGTCCCGCACGCAGCGCCCCCACCCCCGCTGGTGGGGAGACCCGAGAGGGGCGTTCTGTTGGTCTCACGGGGCGGTCCTGTCCTGTCTTGGCAGCTGTGGTCTCTCGCTTCTGGACGTCGAGAATCTCAGAATTGTGGTCTCCCTGTTGGTGCGGCAGCCGTGAGCAGCCTGGTGTCAGACACGGTGTCCACTCCCAGCGGGTGCCCAGTGAGGGCACTTCACCCCTGGGGCCTCAGGTCTCCTTCCTCGAGCCGTCTTTGCCCTTCCTCTGTGCACACGGGCCACCATGCTTCCCTACGCAGGCAGCGGCTCCTGAAGTCTCCCTTGTGTGCCGCTGGGATGTGACTCGGACACAGAAGGAGCAGATAAAGGAAAAGCCTGGAAATCTTGTCAAAACAAGCTTCTGGGGAAAAAGCCCCGAAGACATAGGAATTCAGCTCCTACAGGTTGTCACGGCAAGAATGGGTGTCACACCCGTGGTCTGGTGAAGGACGCGAGGCTTGGAGTCAGAATGCATGGTTTGGAATGACACCTGTCACCTGTGTCCCGTGTGTCATCGGATACAAGACTTACCTCCCTTCCCTGGTCTGTGACGTGCAAACAGGAAGGTCTACCTCACAAGGCTTTAGCAAACACTTAACAAAGTGAGTGGCCTCCGGGACCAGGCATGGGTGGTAAATGGGGTCATGGGTTCTCCTGGGGGGGGTCTCCCGTCCAGGAGCGCTGACGCTGTCTTTCCAGGGCCCTCTCTGGACACATCCCTGGGGTTCAAAATATTCCTGGGAAAGGAAACCACCTTTATCGAGTGCCATCAGCGAGCAGGGATTCTCTTCTCAGGAGGAGGAAAGAGCCACAGAGCCCGCGAAGACACTGCCGTCCAGACGGCCCTTCCTGAAGAAACAGATGGAACATCTCCTTCCAGGGAAACTGCCGCAAGACACAGACGCTATACGAGACCTCGGCTTCTGGGTCCGCCGTGACTCGGGAAAGCACGGGATCATCTGAGATCGCAGAGGTTTCCTGGACGAGATCCTGGTGTCAAAGGAGCCAGAGGCCTGGGCGCTCGGACGCCAGCGGAGGGACGCCCCATACACGCCCGAGAAAGTGTCCCAGCTCTGACAGGCAGCGGCAACGGGGTGAGGCCGGCGAGGGAAAGTGTAAGCCCCACGGGGGATGCAGAGAGGGACCAGCTCCGTGCTGGGAGTCTCCAGAGGAAGGGACGAGAGAGAAGACCAGGCAGGAGATGTGTCTGCAGGAGGGGGCCCTCCCAGTCGGCGGTGTCCAGCCCGCGGCCCAGGGGCTCCCATGTGGCAGTCTGATCTGTCCCCAGAGCAGGGACACCTTCTGCGCCTGGGCCCCAGCGTGTCCAGCCCGGGCCCGGCATGCTCACGGGGACCGTGTCGGACTATGCTGCTCACGTCGGACCCCTCTGGCGCCGTTTGCTCCCAACACCTTCTCTCCGGGCTCCTTCTGCCTCCGGACAGGTAGAGAAGGCTGGAAACACTTCCCGTCACCTGCTGCCTCCGTTCTGAACCGGCCGCCACTGTTGGTCGCAGGGCCTCCATCCCCTGCGGGAACCCATGCTGGACTGGGGCTCTTGTCAGGAAGATGGGGACTCGTGCTGCAGGGATGTCCGTTGCGAGATGCCTCTGGGCGTAGCTGAGCTGCCGTGATTCTAGGGAGGGCGCTCCCCACACCCCGACCCCGGGACCACCGTCCCCAAGGCCACGTGTTGGGGCTGCTGTAGTGCCCTGGGACCCAAGGCGGGTGCAGCGAGAGTCCTCAGCTCCCTGCATGGCTGGACCCTCCTCTTGCCCGCGTCCACCCGCGTCCACACACCAGAGCGCCGGGACGCGCTGTGCCTGGAGGCAGCATGGGGCTTCGTGCCTCTTTGGGCTTCAAACCCCGAACTGGGCCACTCCTGAGTCCGTCTGATGTGGGGGCTGTACCAGGGACTCAGAGGCTCGTGGGCACAGATGCAGGGACGGTCCCCGCCCACTGGCCGTCCAGCCAGGCCCTCGGTGCCCACGTGCTCCCCGTCAGAGTGGCGCCTGGCGGAGACCCCAACCCTTCACCCGTCACGTTACCCTCGTCTGACTCCTGCCCCCTCTGCCCCATCGTTCATGATGCAGATCCTGTAAGAAATCCCAAGCGCGCTATGAAAAGTGAGAGGAAGCTGCGAGCAGGACAGATGAGGGGGCAGCGTGTGGGACACGCAGACACACACAAACTCAGTGGAGCGTACGCGTGCCGAACCCACGGATGGGAGGGCCCAGTGGGCGCCACTCAGGACGCAACGTGCCCGAGGCACGGGGATACTCAGTGCTCATGCCTGCGACACCCATCCGGCCCTTTACCCTCTGCCTGGGGCCACACACCTGCCGGGACAGCTCAGTGGGGACAGCAGGGGTGCGGCTGGCCCGAGGGCTTTCCTCCCCGTCAGGCCTCCTGCCGGTCCGCGCAGCCCATGCACGGGTGGGGAAGGCTGCCGGGGCCAGAGATGTTGAGTGACCAAGCGTGACGCCCGCTCCGTCCCCGGCTCCTCACACGTGTTCAGAACAGACACGCTGGGCTGTGGCTCAGCTCCTTCCCGGGGTCCATGAGCCTTCCTGTTCCAGGACCTTCGTCTGGGCAGGCGGGTCTGGTGGTGGACATGGAGGCCAGTCGCCTCCCCCTGTGACAGTCCCTCTGCCCATCCTGCCGCCCCCGGGGCTAATCATCATTCCCAACACTTGTGCTTTCCTGCCTCTGCACCTCTGTTCACGCTGTTCCCTCCTCCCAGAGCGCCCTTCCCCGCCCTCATCCTCGCGGTCAGCCTTGGCATCCTCTCTGCGGCCCCACCATGCCAGGGGCCGTCACCTCTCACCTCTGGACCCTCTCAGACCCACGAGTGTTTCTCTCGCTAAAGGGTCAGGGAGCGCAGAGACCACGCCTGATGGCTTCTGCTCCCACGGCGCTCCCAGGACCAGGACGCCGCGCTCGGCCACTGCTGCCTGAGCCTACGGCTGGCGGGTCCTTGCACGGTCCCTGTGCTGTGCGCACTCCTTCACTCTGTCGCTGTCATAGTTAAAAACACGCTGTTTTTCCTTTGCAAGGGACGCCTGGCTTCCTTTCGCTGCTTGGATGACACGTCCTCGGCAGAGACTATGAGTGGGCACCCGGCTCACACTTAACCGTGACTCCACACGTGGCTGTCGTTTTCCCGTTCGAACATATCCGCCCTGGGCCTCGCTGCATCCGAAAGACGGGCGCCTGCAGCGGCACCGGGGCCGCCGAGAGAATTCAGCCGGGTTCCCGCTCCCGCCGCCCGGGCTCAGGCCAGCACGGTCGTGTCGGGGATGTGGGCTCAGGGCACGCCTGGTGACGCTGGACGTTGCTCCGTGCGCCTCCCGAACGGGTCGTGGGAGGCATCGCCCTGGACCGCACAGAACGCTAGCTCTTTGTGCGGGAAACAAAAACCACATGCACGACCTCCCGCTGCCCCCGAGCAAGAAAACACGTCCTCCCGGTGGGGTGGCGTCACCCTCTCCCGCTCACAGCGCAGGGTCTGAGCTCGGAAACACCAAGGGACCCGTCCGCCATCACACGCGGAGTGTGGCCGGGGCAGAAAGGAGGGCGAGGCGGGGAGAGCGCACCGCGGGCGAGCAGCGGGCCCGGGGGCCCCCAAGAGTTCCGACCACGGGCTCAACGGACGCCCTGCCTCGCCCCTGCAGTTGCTTAGACAGATGCCGTGGTCCTTGAGCCCGTGTTTCTGAAATGCTCTCATTTTCTGATTAGGAAAAAAATAGTTATTAAAATAAATGCATCAAGCTTCACTCCTATTACCACTTAGACAGCTGATAGCCGACCCCCCAAATCCACGTTTTGGAAACAACAAAAATGAAGCCGGAGCCCTCGTCTGAATGTGTGTTAGCATAAAAGAAACAGAAACACAGACGCCCCCAAGGCCTGAAGGTACAGCCCGGTATGTCTGGGAGACCCGTGACTGGAGGCTCCCATGCCCCGTGTAGCCGTCCCCAGGACGCAAGCCTGCTGGTCTGTGGCCGTGGCCATCCCCAGGTCGCAAGCCCACCAGGCTGTGGCTGTGGCCGTGGCCGTCCCTGGGTCGGGAGCCCGCCGGCTGTAGGGCACTACTTACTTGATCATCTGCGGCACAGTGACCTTGGAGTTCTCCTCGAATGCGTTCATCATCAGCCCGTTACACCGGATATTATCCACACACTGGAAGCGGGGGTTGGGGCAGGGTCAGAGCTGCGGCCACCACCCCGGGCCCCACAGCAGCTGTGCCCAGGGAGTGGCTCATGGGCCCAGCCTGAAGCGGGGTCCTCGCACCGGAGCGTCGTTGGGCAAGGGCTGGTCGGCCACAGCCTCCCTTCATTCCCATCGGAGCCCAACTCTGACCCCGGTGACCTTTTGGGGACTCGCCTCCCTGGGCCTTCCCATCCCTGACTTCGAAGCAGGGATGACGCTGACCTCGCTGGGTTGTCGGCAAACGGGGGTGCCCAACCTGGCCGCTCGGCGGCTGACCTCTGGGGTCTGGCGTGAGGGTCAGGTCAGGCCACTGTGGCCGGCATCAGCCTCCACACCCTGTGCACACGGTCCCGCGCCCTGGGTCCTCTGCCCCCCCATGGCCACACTCTGGGGCTGCGGACGGTTTCCACGTCCGAAACCCCATCTGGGAGAGGCCGGGCTGCTGGGACTAGGGGAACAGGAACCCATGTTTCCCTCAGCCTCGGAGAAACTCAAAATCCACATTCTGCTTTGAATAAGAAGTACCCCCCAAACGAAAAGTACATCTCTGCGGGGGTCCCTTTCCCTCTCACTGCCCCCGCCCCAGCCTTCACATCGCTGCCGCGGGCACATCTCAGCATCTCCTGGTTGTGAGGGCGCATGTGTCGGGGGAGCTGGCCGGGCGGGGGAGGCCCACCCGGTCTGCCGGGGACCAGCGTCCCGACAGGGCCAGCCCCCCCATTCTTTGGGAGGGGGTCTGCCAGAGGGAGGTTCCTGCTCCTTGCGCTTCCCAGCCCAGCGTCTCCAGCCCACGGCTCAGAGGCTCCCTTCAGCCCTGGTTCTACCGGCAGCAGCGCAAGGCAGGGTGTCTGGCTATGGACAGGGCTCCCCGGAGGCACTGGAGGCCCAGGGGAGGGCCGGGGGCCCCCCCTGGCCTCGGCACTCTTTCCTAGTTCCCGGTTTTTTTGTTTTCTCCGGGGCACACTGGGAGCTCTGAGAACACGTGTTAGCACACAGAAGGGGCAGACACCTGCTGCGTGCTCCCCTGACCTGCCTCGCTCTCCTGGCGTTTCCAGACAGGCAAGCAGGCCAGAGGGCTGGGGGAGCGGGCCGTGTAGGCAGCCTGGAAGTGGGGCATGAGAACCAGGGGCGGGGGACCCACCACTAGATAGAGCAGAGCCTTCGCCCCAGGCCTCCTGCCTCGAGCGACAGGAACCCCCAGCTTGGCTGTCCCCCTCCTCCCGCCATCCGCTGCTCCCCAGAAGGCTCACCCAGTCTGCAAGGGCCGCTGCAGGTGGGCGGCCCGGAGGGGCTCCTCCGCTACGGGGACGGGGCTTCGATAACCCAGGGAGAGGCTGGTCCTGTCCGGGGCCACGGACAGCCTCTTCCAGACTCCGTCTGTGTCCCAGTCCCGCAGGAGTCCACAGCCCTCTGGGGCTGCTCACTGGTCCCTGTGCTTCCTGGTCCCTGGTCCCTGACGGGCGTGCAGTCAAGGACGGAGGCCAAGCCTTCTCTCTGTGTAGCTGACACTAGGCCTTGGAGGGCCCTGCCTGTGTCCTGAAGCTCTGTGATGTCCAGCATCCCACAGGGGTGGTGCTCAGACTTTTCTGTGTGTGCCAATGTCCTGGGGCATATGTGCTAAATGGTGGATTCCCCGGCTTTGTCCCTGAAACTTACATCTAGGGCTGTGGGGAAGCCCAGTGGAGCCCAAGAATCTGGAGTTTTAAAAGTCACAGTAAGGCATGATCCCAGTGCAAGGGGTTCCCAGACTGCCCAGACTCTGCCCAGTTCTCCAGACTCTGCCTACGGGAGGGGACGGCTGGCCTCAGCCTTGGCCGGGGCTGGATTTGTGTCCTTTCTGTTAGAACCTTGCCCCCAGGGCTCTGAGAGCTCAAACTTGAAGGGACCACATGCTTCCAGGGACCGGTGACCTGGCTTACCTGGCTGATGTCACTGGTCCATGCCGCCTTCTCTTGCCTGGATGAGGCCACGAGGATGACGGTGAAAGGCGGGGAGTCCTTGGGCTCCACCCCGATCTTAAAATCCAAGTGGTCCATGTCTTGGCTGGCTCCTTTGGCTTCCAGTTGCAAAACACAGAGTCAGCAGAATGAGGGGGGCCCTTCCTGAGCCGGGAAACATCTCAACCACGCCCCCTCCCTGTCTTACCCGCGGCGAAGGCGCGGGGCCCCTCACTACCGGGAGAACGTCCCCTGCCCCCTTGGGGAGGAACCCCCACTCCAGACACAAGCAAAGACTGAGAAGTAGCTCAAAACCCGCGAGGCCGTCCCAGCGGTGGAGCCGGGGAGCCTGGGTTGGGGGGTCGGCCCCTGCCGTCATCCCGCCGACGGGCAGCTGAGGTCCCAAATGAGGACGTCCCGGACACACGGCAGCCGCGGGGAAGCCAGGACTAGCACCGGCCTCCCCGCCGGGCCCGCCCACTGCCCCCAGGTGACCCCAGGGCCTGAAGGGGAATTTCCGATCGTCAATGTTTATGGGCCGGACCGGACATTCAGCTCAGGGCAGAGCCCCCCAGAGCGACATCCCGGGTAATTTCGATGCTGTTCCCAACCCGAGAACTTCGCGGACCCTCGGAGGCTGAGCGAGAGCAGTTCTCGGTGCCTTCCAGGGCGCCCGCGTTAGCTCAGGTACCCTGCGGGGCAGAAGGGGGCAGGGCCCTGCTCAGCCGTTGCCGGCTACGTGACCCCGAGGGTGCCCTTCCCAGCCCCGCTGCAGACGTCCTCCTGTACAGAGGGGACGGGACGTCCCTGGGGTCCCACCCTTCCAGTTCTGACCCTCGAAAGTCTTAGGGTTCTGTGCCGGGCTGGGTGGTGGTTCAGGGATGGGACGGTGCTGGCCGCTCTGGGAAGCGGGGTGCCTGCGAGTGAGCGTGTGGTCTGGGGGTCCTGTGGGGCCAGGTCTCTATCTCCCTTGGCCCTGGAGGGAAGAGGGCTTGGGGTCCGATCGTTCCGCTTGAGTTGGAGCTTTCCCATGGCCCCGCTGTGGCTGGGATTAGAGCAGGTCAGGCACCAAGAGTGCTCTGGGTGACCGCATGACGTGTTTGTCCTTCCCCTGGGGGCTGCGTGACCTGGCTCCCCGGGCGGGGGTAGGAAAGGCCAACCGGGAACGTGTGAGTGAGTGTGGACGGATGGGGGCCCACGCCCTCTGCAAAACCCCCGATCTGAGACGGCTCAGACACAGCCCTGCTCTGAGGAACCCCGGTCTGGGGAAGGGCAAAGACGCAGAGTCCCATTGGGGTCCCCCCACAGAGGGCGGGGGGACAGAGCAGAAGGGACACGAGGACCAACGTCAGCCCAATCAATCGACGGTAGTAGCCCCACCCCCCACCTAAAACAATGAGCCCATCCCCCAGTGACGCCTGGGGAGGGAAACCCCACAGAAGCCGTCCACACCAGCTGGCCCGCCCCCCACCTTCCCCCACGAGTCGCCCTCCCTGCCCAGGCGGCCACCCTGTGTGTCCCCATGTCTCCCACTGGAGGACAGAGCAGTGCCTCCCTGACCCCTTCCACAGGACCCAAGGGAGCCACCGTGGACGGGACCCGTGGACATGTGAATGGGGGGGCGCCCACAGAGGAGCTGGGACCCCCAACTGAATGGGGCACCCATATCCAGGGGCCCGAGCAGCGTGGAGGGAAACAGGACACTGGACGGGGGCTCCCACCTGCTGGCCACCCCTCAGCACCCTCCCGCCCCCCGGCCAGATGGGGCAGGGAGAGTGGGGGTCCTACCGTCTTCCTCCGTGTTCTCCGGGTCCTCCAGCAGGGTGCAGTCGATCAGGGAGATGACCCCGTTCTGAAAGACAGCAGGGCAGGCCTGAGTCAGTGGGACGCGCGGGGGACAGAGCCCCGTGGATCGGGGCGGGATGCAGCCTTACAGGTGTGCACGCGCGTACGCACACGTGTGTGCACGCGTCGTGCTCCCCGTGGGTGTGGTGGTTTTCGTGTTGAGGGACATCGTCCTCGTGTAAGAAGTCCCGTGGAGTGCATCAGGTGGGACCGTCTCATCGGGCTCCCCCAAGTGAGAGGGAAGGAGGGCTGCCGTGGGGGGTCCTGAGCCTGCACAGTGTGGACCCCCGAGTCTGGGCCACATCGTCTCTTTGCCGGTAGGGACACGGGGCCGCTGACCACACGCGTCATGGTCCCGTTCTGACCTCACAGGTGCGATGAGGTCCGGGAGAGGGATCTTACTCACAAGGTGCCCCTGTCACTGGCGGCTAGTGCTGGGGTCAGGGAGAGACTCGAAGCCTGACCTCACCCGGTCACCTGCTGCTGTCTGTTCTGAGGGACGCCTGGGAATACGCCCCCCTTCCTCGAAATTGGAAGCCTCTCCCGGGCGTGAGACGCCCGGTGCTGTGACAACCGTGGCCATGACCGTGGAGGGTGGTGGGAGATGTTGATACCCACCCCGGAAAGGTGAGGTCAGCTTTCCTCTCCCTTGAGTGTGGGCCAGGCTGGTGGCCTGCTTCTCGGGTGGCCTGCACCTCCTGCCTGCTCTCCGGGTGTCCCTTGGACCACGTGGGGAGGCCACCCCAGGAACGCTGGTACAGCCCCCAGGCCTGGACGTGACCCCGTGAGACCCCCGCCCCTGCCAGCAGCTGAGGTGAGACCACGGACGCCATGAGCCCTCCGTCGGGGGCAGCTTGTCACCGGGCATGGACACGTCACACAAGGACTGGTGGCCACAGAGAGCCGGCCGTGCTGTTTGCAGCAGGCTGTCCCTGGGATGCAGAGGGCCCCGAACCCTGCGATCTCGCTCTGCGCTTCCGCGGCCTCGGGTGAGCCCCAGGCTTGACAAGCTGCCACGCCCCACGGTGCTCAACAGTCTCTTCCTGCCGCAGACCTTGCCGTGGTCTTCACTCTCGTGGACATGTCTCCAGGTGTTGGCAAGCCGTCTCCCTGCCTGTGTTTCAGACCACTGGCCCCGGAGCCAGACGGCTGGCGTGGGTTCAAATCCCTGCTTTGCTACTGGTGGCTTCGAGACGCCCGTCAGACGGAGGGGGGAGTCCCAGGATCCGCTTCAACGGGTGGTTCCAGGAGGTGGGGGCCCACAGAGCAGGCCGGAGAGCGCCCCGCCCGCCATGGTCGCCACGCAAGCGCTCGTGGCCAACGTTGCCGTAAGTCCCTCACGACGGCAAGAACGACCACGCTCTACGCCCGCCGAGCTCCTGCCGTGTCCTGGGCTCCGCGCGCCCACTCCGCACCAGTTCCCCTAACCCTCGCAGCGCCCCGGAAGCAGGTGGTCCAGTCCTGTTGTGCCGCTGGGTACTCTGAGGCTTGGGGGTGGCCGAACAGCAGCCCCGTGCTCGTTGCGCCAAGGGACATGAGAGGCTTATATGCCCCCCCGCCCCCGCCCAAATAGGAGAAAACTCACAAACAGAAAGCCACGCGCTTTCAGGCTCCGTCTGCGCTCTGCCTGCCCGCGGCCGGCCGCCTGCTGGGGGACGCCCACCCGCCCGGCCAGAGCCTTGCGTGGAAGAGCCGGAGCTCAGAAGTAAGGAAAGGGCCCGATCTGGAATTCGGTGGGCACTGCAGTATTCGCAGTGAACGGATTTCCGCTGGCGCGGCCCACCCCCTAACCGGGCCGCACGTCCCCGGGAGCAGGACCGTCCCAGATGCCAGCGCTGGACGCCGTAGCAGCTCGCTGGAGGTTATGGTCCCTTCTAGGCCGTGGTGTGTTCGGACAGCGGACCCGCCGAAGCAAGCCTGCAGCGGAGACTGTACCCACGGCCACACGTGCTTGGCCTCGACTTAGCACCAGCCACCCGCCGCCCGCGTGCCCGCAGAGCCCCTGCACCCTTCTCCGCAGACGGGGCACGGGGCTCAGAGCCGTGAGATAAGCAGCATGCTGGGCTGGGGAGCCAGACACTCTGCCTGGGGGGCACCTCACGGCCAGTGGCATGTGAGCAGGCACCGGGAGAGGAAGGCGGTCTTCCAGGAAAGAAAGACCTGGACAGCACAAGCCAAGGCCCTGCGGTCTGTGAGGGAGCAGGAGGGGTTTGAGGTGCCGATCCCTCTTCGCTTTTTTCCTTTTTGACCATCTCATTGTTGGGGGGAAGGTGGGATACGTTCCCTTTCACCACAAATGACACAGTCGGGTTTCCCCGTTTGGGGAAATTGCAGGGCTCCACTCACCCGGAGGGCCACGGAGAGGCCTCGCCCCGGGAAAACCAGCTTCGGGATCACAGCGTCTCCCCTGCTGGGTAAGTGTTCCCCCTTCCCTTTCCGGATGGGCCAGTCATCTGAGTGTGTGGGGTCTCGCGTGGGGCCGGCCCCGTGCGTGAGCCCTGGCTGTGCCCAGTGCTCTTGTGCCCGCGCCGTTGTGCCGGCGAAGGCCTGGGAGCAGCTGTGTCAGCGCCTCTCGAGGGAGGGAAGGGGTCCGGTGCTGCTCTGTCTCAGTCGGCCCCTCCCCCGCAGCCGTGCCCACGCACACACACACAGGGGCACCCCTCAGGGCTTCCACTGGACCTCCTGGCTTCTCTGCTCTGGTACCAGGTGTTGGGACTCCTGGGGGGGTCCTGCGGGCGTCCCGACACTACTCACCCTCCCACTCTCCACGATCTCCCTAGAAAACCCGTCTGTGGCCAGCTCACTCCAGCCCGCCGTGGAGCCGGCGCACGCATGTGCACGCCCGTGTCTCTGACGCCCTGGCCCACCGTCCGGGCCCCGGGTCAGCCCCTGCGAGCCCAGCTCAGCGGCCCCTACCTTGGTCAGGTGCAGTTTCCCCCCGGAGCCTCTGGTGCAGATGATGAGGTGCTTGGAGAACAGGAAGCACTGCCGCTCACCCTCCTTCTTCAGGGACAGGGAGCCCAGGCGGCCCCGGGTGATCTTGCCTTTCTCAGACATGGGCACCTGGATGAGGGAGCCTGTGGGAGGAGGACGCGCCCTGAGCCCTGCTCCCAGAGCCACGCTTGCCTCTGGTCGGCTCGGCAGCTGCAGCAGGTTCCAACGCCAGGACCGGGGAGTCCCGGCTCCTGGCAGCAGGTGTGCCCTCCAGGGCAGGGGCCATGTGGCAGGCGCGCGGGGCTGGGCTGGGGCCTGGGGGCAGCACACGTGGAGAGCTGGGGTTGGCCCAGACGGATCAGCACCATGCACAGCCCTGGGGCCCGCGCCACGCAGACATCACCGATCAGGCATGGCTCACGGGCCGCAGAGCCAGACGGGCCCCATCCCGGATACCCTGTGCTGGGAGCAGACCCCGGGGAGGAAGCCCCCTGCACTCCTGCTCTGGCCCCACCCTGACACCCACACCACACGCCTCCGTTCCCACCTGCTCAAGGCCTTCCGGGTCAGGCATGCGCACGCCTCCCCTGCGCTGTGTCCCGCCTCGGCCGCCATAGCTCTAGCTCATGACCGTGGCTCCGAGAGCTGCTCCCTGGTGGGAAAGCCCTTCCTCTCCGGCCCTGGACTCCCACTTGTCCTTCCCCTCCGGGAAGCCCTCCCTGACTCCCTCACCTGCTCTGCCCCCTGCCCGCATCCATCGTGGCCTGGACCTCTGCCCTGCGTCTGTCTCCTCACTGCCCCCTCTCCCTGCAGTCTGCTTCCGGAAGGTGCGTCAGGTCTCATCTTGGGGTGTCCCTGCAGCCTGGTGTTGGCCCGGCATGAATGAGGCACGTGTCTAACGAGTGAGAAAGGGCTTTCTGGATCCCCCTGCCTGGTTCCAGGTCTGGCACAGCCCCGAGGGAGAGAAGGAAACACCCTGCTTGGGGAACAGAGTGGATTCCTAGCCTGTGAGGATGCTGCCTGTGCCAGGAGGGGTCATCCTTTGGGGGTGTCCAGCGCGGGCCCGGTGCGGTTTGGGGGAGCAGGCTGAGCCTGGGGAAGGGCACAGGGGCCACACGGGGGCTCAGAGCAAAACTCCGAGCTGAGAATGTGTGCAAACCCGCCAGCCAGGCTGGGGCGGGGCCTCTCTTCTGCTCGGAGAGTCCCAGGGCTGGACAGAGGACATCCGGGCATGCAAGCAGAAGCTGCAGCCCACAGAATGTGGGCTCTGGATGGTGGAACCCTCAGGGGCATCGAAGCTCCAATGTCCCCACGTGGGCAGCCAGCGTCTCCCTGGCCCTCCCTGGGACTGGGCCTCCAGGACACGGCTCCCCGAGAGGCCAAGGACGATGAGCAGAGGACAGAGGGACTGAGCCACACTGCCTCTGCCGGAAAGGCTTGTGACCCAACAGTCTGTATCTGTCCTTGTCCTCAGCACCCTACTCTCTCCCCGTAAAGCACGGGTCAGTGTTTGCTGGGACACATGACAGACACACCGGACACCTAGGGAGAAGCATGTCTACCTCTGGAGGGAAGGACGTGGCGAGGCCTACAGTGTCCACGTGTGGATGCAACGCCCACGGCCCTCCAGTGGCCCCGGGACCTCCTGCAGGCATGCCCTCTGGAGGGGTCCTGGGGGCAGCCCACCCCTGCTGCAGGGCCACCTGCGACCGGGTGGGGCTACCTTGTCTCACAAAAGTCTGGCTGGTGTCCAGCAGGATCTCGCAGCCTTCGATGATCATACGCTCGATGGCGAGGTTTTTCCGGATGTTCTCTGTCTCGCTCACTTCGTCGTGCATTATCCTGCGGGGACGGGAAATCAGTTGGGGCAGGAGGAGGGGACGCCAAGTCTCTGGCCAGACCCAGCGAGAGAGCCTGGCCCCAGGACTCTCGGAGCCTGCAGTCGTGAATCGAGGGCCCCTTGTGTGCTACACACTCTACGGGCAGGCGTAGTCTCATCGTCTTCTGGAAACCCAAGGAAGCAGGTGTCCTCATTTCCGGGAAAAGGAAATGGAGGTTAGCAGTGAGGAAACAGGTCTGTCTGATCCAAGTCTGAGCCACGTGCAACAGAATGGCAGAACAGGGAGGAAGCGGGGAGCTCGGAAAATGCCCTTTGTCCATTACTCTTCCCCTCAGTCCACTACGGCCTTGTTTCCACCCACAGACCAGACCAGCTCGGCCCTGCCTCAGGGTCTTTGCACTTGCTGTTTGTTTCCCTAGAATGCTCTTTATAGTCGTTTCCTTATGGAACGGCTACATTTAGGAGCGCTGGCAATCCAGCTGGCTCAGGGAGGGACTGCCTGCTGTTCATGTCTGGGAGGGAAGCAGGACACAGCAGGTCACCGGTCTGAGACGACAAGACCACTCTGTCCTGTCCGGACTGCCGCAACGCCCCTGACCTCCAGCAGGTGGCGCCATCTACCCGCTTTTAAATCAGCATCGGGGCGGGGGTGGGGGAAAAGGCGAAGGACGTCCAGGGGTTAGAAAGGCGAGGAGTGACTTTGCAGCAAGTCTGGAAGAAGTGCCCCGCCCGCTCCTGGAGAGGCTGATTCCACCGCTTAAGGGCTGGCAGTTCCCGCAGGGACGTTACCCAGTCAAACCCCAGGACACCGGGAGGGACACCGGTCAGGCTGGGCGTGCGCAGGTGGAATCAGCACGCCGAGCCCTTGCCGGACGTCTCTGGCCCCCGTCTCCCCACCTGGAGGACCGCACGAGGTGGGGACATCACGGGTTTCAGGCACTGGCCTGTGTCTGGCGCGTGGCAGGCAATTCAGTGAAGGACTGCGATCGGCAGTCCTAAATACTTAGAGAGTATTTTTATCTGTTGTTTCTTCCGGCTGTGGGACCCCGGCTTCGGGATGGGCCTCGGCACCCCCCGCAGCCTGTCCTCAGAGCCTAGCCCCGGCCTGCCTCTTGGAGGGACGTGGGACCCGGGAAGCAGCCACAAGGGGCGGGACCTCCTGCCGAGGTTCCCCCCCAGGAGGGTGGTCGTTCGTGAAGCAGTGAGCCTGGATTTGCTGGGAGACACGCGTGGCCCGCAGCTGCTCAGACCACCGAGTCCCGGGCTGCGGTCTGCCTCGGGGTCCCAGACTGCGCGCCGATGCGGGCTCACGCACACGACGGAGCTGGGAGCCTGGCCGGTAGGGGTGAGGAGGACAGGGGCAGGCCCAGAGGCGGGTGGAGGACAGTCCCCGGGAGGTAGGGTGTTTGTGAACACAGCCAGGGGCCTGAAGCTCCCCTGAAGCAGGCAGAGGGGGAAGGGCTGGTGTTGCAGAGATGGGAAAGCTCCCTGCTGTGCACTAGGACCTCGAGCTGGGGCAGGTGCTGGTGATGGGGTGGGTGGACCCTGGGGGAAGGCAATTGGGGTCTCAGGCCAAGCCCCTGGACCCATGTGTGACCCCCTGCACCCTTGTGTGCACCAGAACAGGGCGCCCCACAGCGAAAGAGAGCGTCACTGCCTCACAGGGGCGCCGGGGGTTCTCCCTGGGGAGAGGGGGCAGGATTCGGCCAACGAGACTCAGACGGACAGAGGTTCTGTGAATCTGCACTCATGCCCCTGCTAACCCCTTCGCACCGCCCTGGTCCCGGGTCCCGCCTCTGCCCTAGGGGAGCTGTGGCCTGACCGCAGCCTCTCACGGGCCCCTGGAAGCCTCTTAGGGCCCCGGGCATGGCTGTGCTGGGCTCCACACCCTGCGGGCCAACCCTCCTTTGCAGCTTCCGGCAGCCCGTCTCTGGGCACAAGGCCTCTCCTCACATCTGCCCCCACAGTGTGGGGCCGCTAGGTGGTCTCCCCAGGCTTGTGACGACCCCTGGCATCTCGCTCCCCTGACCTCCGGACTCTCACGCCCTGCTCCCCTCCTGCTGTCTCTGCCACTGCGGTCCATCTCTGGTCCACAAAACAGGAAGGACATCTCTCCACGCCGCTCTCCTGCACCTTCCTGTGGCCTCCCGGCGGCTCAGCCCAAGACCTGCCACACCCCCTCCCGCCTCCGGAGACTCCCGCCTCCGGAGACTCCTGCCGGTTGCACCTTCAAAATGCCTGGGAATCTGAGCTCCCCCCTCACCCCACAGCCACCGTCTGTCACCGGCCACCATTATCTCCTGTCCAGGGTGTCGCCAGGGGTGCTGGGTGGCCCCTAGGTGCCCAGCCATTTGGCCTGAGACCTGATCCCTCTCCCCCAGGGTCCTGGAAGCACAGCCGGCTCCTCCCCTGGGGCCCCTTGGCTGCTGCGCCTGCAGAGAGAAGGCTGTCCTGGCTCCCCTGGCACCATCCAGGCTCTGGAGACTGGGAGGGGGCAGGTGTGGGGTCCTGACTGGAGGCCCCCAGCTTGTGTCCCCACTGACACCATGGGCTGCTGACCACAGCCTTGGGCATGCAGAGCCATAGGGGAGGACACGGCCGCACTGGAGGACCAAGGAAACGGATCCCCATGAGTGTACTTCTCTGAAGGCTCCGTGCCAGGGACACACCAGCTACATCATCCTGCCCGGGGCCATGAGCCTCTGCCTGTGGGGGTCTCCCCTTCCTGCTGAAGTAGGCTGAGCCCTGCCTCCAGTTCCTACCCTGGACACACCAGCTTTCATGACCTAGGGCTGAAACTCCCAGCGGGGCATCTTTGGCCCTGGTCTGGCTACTGGGGGCGGGGGGTGGTGTGTGCCCAGAGGTCAGGCTCGCCAGGTTGGCCTGGGGGTCGGGCTCACCTGGAGAGCTCCTCCAGTTTGGACTTGGCGTAGTCCAGGCTGTTGCGCTCCACGTGCTCGTGAGGGGTGTGCGCCAGGAGCTCATGCAGCGTCAGGATGTACCTGGGAATCTGGGGCGGGGCGGGGGGACAGGGATGGGGACAGACGGAGGGGTGGGGGGCGGGGAGGGACGGAGGCAGGGATAGAGACGGACAGAGGAACAGAGGCAGGAGTGGAGACAGAGGGGCAGAGCAGCCGCACAGAAAGACAGGAAGAGAGAGGGGGAGGCCGAGAGCGACCGTCAGCTGCGAGGACCCCAGGAGCTGGGAGCGGGAGGGAAACGGGCCGCCCTCTGAGCCTGGCGGGGGCTCCATCGGAGCCCCGAGGAGCGGGAGGCCGGGCGCCCAGGAGCAGGGCGGGCGGGGGGGGGGCTCAGGACCAGAGGCGCCGCCAGGAGACCGGCCCTCCCGCTCCTGCCCCCCGCCCCACCCCCCACCTGGCCGGGACGGGGCGGGGCGCCACCTGGAACATGGGGTAGGTGAGAAAGGTCTCCAGGGTGCGCTCCTCGCAGTCGGGCTTGGCCTCGTAGTGCTTGAGCAGCTTGTCGAAGTCGCGGTTCTGCTTGCAGTGCGCCAGGATCTGCAGGCTGTACTGGTGGTTGCGCACGAACTCCTGGTAGATGTTCAGCATGGGCAGCAGGATGTCGAACAGGTCCGCTGCAAGGGGGCGGGGCTCAGCGGGGCCGGACTCCGCCCCGCCCGGCCCGGCCCCGCCCCGCGGGAGCCCCGCCCCCCGCAGGAGCCCCGGGCCTGGGGAGCCCAGGTCCTGCGGAGCCCCGCGTTGCGTTGCGCGGTGCGGTGGGGAAGGCTCCGGCACCCCTGCCCCCTCCAGGGCCAGAGGGCGGGTCCCAGCAGAATCACACTTGTAGAGACGCCGGACCAGTCTGGCCCCGTGTCTCAGGGGGCCGCGGAGAGCCGGTGCAGAGGGCACTGCGGCAGCCCCCGCCCCTCCAAGATGCACACTTGGAGGGCTCCCCATCTGGGTCCTTCCTGCCGGGAACCCCTCTCCGCGGAGGGAGGCTGCCTCCAGCCCAGGTCACACTTCACGGGGTGACTGGCCCAGGCGGGCGTGTAAAGGTGGCCCCCAGCCTCAAAGCACAACACCTCGGAGTGGCCAACTCAGCTCCAGAGTTCCTGAGGGGTCCATGACACCCCTGCTGTAACTGTGTGGTGACCCCAATGCCCCTGTTCTGGCTCCCTCACCGGGTCGCACGGCGGGACCCCAAGAGGCCTCCTTCCCAGAGTGTCCCCCCTGTGACAGAGGTGATGACCAAGGTCACGAGGTGGGTCCACAGCGGGCCCGGAACCAGGTCTCCGGACTCTCCGTTCCAGGCTTCCCACCACACCTCACACCCTCCTGAGTCTGGCCCTTCACCTGTCTGTCCCTCTGTCCCTCTGCCCGTCCTTCCAGACCTCCCCAGCTCTGCGGCCCCAGGGTCCTCCTGCCCTTTCAGCCCCCCAGAACCCAACCAATCTCCCCAAACTCTCCCTTCAACTCGGACCCCACGGCTTATACACCCCACTAAGAAAGAAAAGCAGACTCGGAAGGAGAGCTCCTGGGTGGGGCTGTCCACCGCCCCACGGGGCAGCCCCGTCTTCCCAGAGGTGCTTGTATTCTGACCTTGGGGAAAGTGGGGGTCTCTGACGTGAGAAAAACAAACAAGTGCCCCCCTCCCCGAGGCCTCCAGAGCCTAAGGGCAGAGAAGCTCTTCGTTCCAGAAATTCTACTTCTGGAAACCTATCCCAAGGAAATGCTCTACAAACAGCAGGAAATGTCACACACAGTCACAAGAACTGGGACCGACTCTGAAAAGCCAGGGATGGGCTGTGGAGAATTACGCAGTCATCAAAAAGCATGCGTCCAGGATAACAGAAACAGTTGTGCTGTCAAGTAAGTTAAAAAAAAAAAAAGGAAATAAATAAAAAAACAACACCCCACAGCAAGATTCAAAATCTAAATTCAGTATGTTTGGAATTATGTAAAATGGGAAAAAAAAATCCAAGATCTATGCATAGAAAAAAGTTGGAAGAAAACACACTGAGATGTTTATGGCAGTTATCTTTGGAGGAAGGACCATGATTGATATTTTTAAACCTTTTCTACTTTTCTGGATTCTCAAATTTTCTCAAACGGGCACATCGATATTATTTTTAAGAGGGAAAAGTAGATAAGTAAAAATATATCGCTTCCTCCTAGAAATACGTTTTTTGCCAACATGTGTTTCCCCTTCTCCCCCTGAGGGATTCGGGGGGCTGGTAAGGGGCCACCACTACGCTCCGGAAGGATAAGAGGGCGGCTGGCTTGGAGGGCGGCCCCGGGAAGGGACGCTGGGGGGCGGGCTACTCACCCAGGACCAGGGTGGGCCAGCTCGAGATGCGGGCCTTCAGGCCTTGGTAGAAGATCTGGTGCAGGAACATGATGGTCTCGCTGCGGGGAAACACACGGTGAGCTGTGCCCCTGGGATTTCCTGCCCCTGCAGCAGGCCCCTGCCCCGAGCCAGCAGCCAGGGGCCGGCCGGACACCAGTAGCAAGCCGCTTCCTCCACGGAGCCCCCAGGGAAAGCCCATCAGCATGGCCTGTGTTGCTCGGGGGGCCCAGGGCTGGACGAGTACACAGGTCCCTTTGTTACAAGGAGAGTTTCAAGACGGCGCCAAGGAGAGCTCCCTTGTCAGGGGCCACCAACTTCCCTGTGCTCCCCAAGTTCTTGGATCTGGGAGCGACCCTGGGGGACCCCAGAGGAGCCCAGGGCTCTGGAGAGCACGGAGTAAAGGCCACTGACGACGTGCATGGATGTGGGGCTGTGCTCTGCCTATGTCCTGACACCGGCTGTGTGGCCTCGAGCGAGCTGCTGTGCCTCTCTGGGCCGCAGATCTTTCTGCACAAAATAGGGAGGGGAAGTGACGTAACCCCTGCAAGCAACGGGACGATGTCCGCGCCTGGGGCATAGTGGGCGCTCCGTAAACACTAGCTCTCCACCGCCCTCTGTGCGACAATTAGGGAAGTGGAAAACCTAGCATCCCCCCAGCACCGGCTCTGTCACCACCTGGAGTGCCCGGGGAATGCGTGCTCCCCAGGCAGGCATGCCGGCACCCCCTTCCCGCCCCCTGCTCCCTGGGCAGCTGGCCTCAGAGCAGCCCCAGTCTGTTCCCACAGCTCACCCTCTGAGGACAAGGGAGCTTCCTGTCTCCTCCGGCAACCCCTGTCCCTGTCAGCTGGTCCTTCTCTGCCGCCACTCACCACCCCAGCCCCTACCACCTGGAGACCTGGGGGTGTCCCCCGTGTGTCTGGGGCTTGCCTTGAACCAGACCGGGGAGTCTGGTCGTGCACCTTATTCTTAGATAGGAAAAGTGAAGCCCCAAAAGGAAGGGGTGGGGCAGCCTAAGCCTCTAAGCCTCTGTTCTCACGCCCCCCACCAACCCCTGGGCTGTGCCCCCTCCCAGCGCCACATGTCCCTGGGAGCCTCACTCCCTCGGAACCACAAGACTGGGCAGGGGTGGAAGACGCTGGGGGTCAGGGGCCTGTGGGCAGCAGAACGTGGGGTCTCCCTCATGCACGGAGGGGCTCCGAGACCCCAGGGGGAGAGTCGGGGAGAGAGACACACAGACGACACCTCCAGGCTGAACAGCAAAGCCTGTAACTCGGTCATGTCCGCCAGACGTGTAGGATGAAGGAAACCACAGCGCCAGAGAGAACACGGACAAGATTCCAAGTGGAGGAAACGTTCTGAGCTCCATTCGGAGCCTGGGTCCTCTCGGTACGGAGACTCAACGGTGTTCTCCCCGAAGTCCCGTAAGAGTGGTCCCCCCGGCGTGGAGACACCTGATTCCCTGACCGGGGCCATCCCGCATGGCTGAAGGCCTTTTCAATTTAGGTCCCCCATAGAGTGACTTCTGACAGGGCTAGGTTCTGTCTCTCTGTGGCCCCTACTAGTCTGTTGAGTGAACAAATGCACACCAATCCCAAGAGTGTTGGCGGCCACGTGTGAAGACCACTTGGACAGTTTAAAGGCAAGAGACTGACCCAAGTGTGTGTGAGAATGCATAAGGGGAAGAGTGTCCGATCTGCGAGGGGAGACTGGGGATCGGGGGGCTTTCAGGGGTTCCTGAGGGAGCCAGGCAGCTCTGGGCTACCCTGAGCACGGTCCCAGCAACACTCAGGGAGTCGTTCTCAGGCACCTCCAGGCGAGAACTTCTCAGGAGGCATCGGGGAGGAAATGAGCCTTCTTAAATTCCAACACTGCACGGAGGATTGCAGTAGCATGATAGGAACATCGTAAGCTGGGACTATAAAAATACGGTTGATGAAGCCTCCCTTTTTAGGGTACAAACTGAGAGAATTTCACCGGTAACCTTGTAACTCAGAAGCTACCATCGTTACCGAAAATAAATGATAAAAGAAAATAAAATGATCTCATTCTGATTTGATTTGCTTTTTTAAAAAAATCACGGTTATGTTCACCGAACATTTTCTCCACGTATCGTCCATCCGAATTCCTTCTTTTGGGAATTCTGTAGCCACATCCAGTCATTATTTCGTCTCTTCTCAATTTTCGATAGCCCTGCATAGTAAGCGCACAACCTAACGTACACATCGTAGACACGTTTGCTCAGCGATTGGACCACTGGTCGTGGGTGGGCTGTTCTAACTTTTTATTTTTTGAAATTTTCCCATTTTGCCCTGTGAGGCATATCCTTTCTTTCTGTCCTCTGCTTCTGCATGCACGCTCACCTGTTTTACTTCGTTGCTTAATTTTTACATAAAGTGCTCAAAGGCGTCAGCTGGAGGGAGACACGCCGTCCTCCCCCGAGAGGTCAGCCGACCGCATCCATCACACACGCCTGCCGTTTCCGCCGCTTTTCTCTGCTGCTTCTCACCCTTGTGACTTCTTACATGGTCTTAGGTCTGCTTCTAGACTTTCCATCTTACTTTCTTGCACAACCCGCAGGCTGTTTCATTCTTTTTACACTTGATCTTAGCCAAAAGGCCGAGAAGCGATGTTGTTTCATTCTTTTTAATATATTTATAAACTTTTATAACAATTTAATTAAAGTGTGGCATGTTTCTTTCATTGTTCTTGCTCGGAAACACTGTTACCTACTTACACATATTTATTCCTTCAGCTCAACTTCAAGATCATCGGGCTAAGTGGCACTTTGGCTGGAACTATATTACATTTATAGAATATTTTCGGTGAAGCTGGCAACTCCTTAACACTGAACTCGCCCCTCCAAGGTGGCGGCCGCGCCCTGTTCTTGTACAGTCTGTACACTCAGAGACATTTTTACATCCCGAAACGGTTTGGAAAAAAACAAAGAACATTTCATCGTACGTGAACATACGCGACATTCATGTTTTAGCGTTCGTAGTGAAGTTTCATCAGAGCACGGTCACCCACATTTGTTCATGGGTTGCCTGTGACTGCTTCGTTTCAGCACAGACCACATGGCCCACAACGTCTGAAGTATCTCCCGTCTGGCGCTCTACAGAAAAACCGTGCTGATCCCTGGCCGATGCGAATAGCGTCCCTGAATTGTGCAGTGTGGAGCTGGGGCAGATGTCCATGACGACCTTGACCCCACCCACAGCAAGAAGGACCCAGACACAGGGTAAGTCATTATTTAAGTGTGACGGGTCCCACAAAGGGCAGCAGGGGGCCCTGGGAACACACAAGCAGGGACTTAAGCCTATGGTGGCAAGGGGCATGTGGTGGCCGGGGATGTGACAGCCAAGAGAAGCTGTGAAGACAGAGTAGGAGACACCTGTCAAGGACGGTAGGGTGGGAAAACCGTTGGAGGGAGAGGCGGTGACCTGTCTGCAGAGCACACCTGGGATGTGCTCATTCTGCCTGGTGCTCCCTGAGCCCAGAAAGGAGTGTGACCCCCCAAGGCCAGTCCAGGGTAGGTGGGCAGAGCATGGTCCCTGCACTCCTGCCCCACACTTGGTCCGTCTACATGGCCTTTTACCCACCTTCCCTCCTGTGCAGACATAACTAATCCATGGTGGCATGCTGCCCTCCCCCCAGTCTCACCATCCCGTTCAACCCAGGACGGCAAGAAGCCCCTGCCCGTCGGTCAGAGTGGGCATCGATATATAAGCCACCTGCCCCCCGAAGGGATGCCTTTGGTCCCTGGCAACGCCTGTGGTGCCAGCGCCGGGGGTGGGGCTGGGCATGGTTCCCACTGCAGGAACCAGCCCCAGTCCGCGAGCTTACTGTCCGGGTGAACCAAAACCTCCCGCACGTGTTTACTCGGAAGATCTTTCTTCCCCTGCTTGGGGTGGGGGGAGGTGCACACTGTGAACCCCTCCCTGCCCCGCAGCAACCTCCACGAATCCGCCAGCCTGGAAAGGATCCTTCTGCAGCTCCAGCAACTACCAAGTTAGCATCATGTTTCCAAGGGGGCCGGACCGCTCAGCCTGGAAGCAAATCCAGGGAAAGCTTTGTGCGGGAATGTCTTCTGCTAAGTGGTGCGGCGGCCTCTCTGGTCGGAGGCAGGAGCGCCAGGCAGTCCACGTCCTGGGGGCTGCTTCACAGCGGGGCTCATGGTCAAGAGAAGGTTCTCCAGCCGTGCAGGGCTGAGGCGGAGTGCACATCCAGACCCTTGTGGCCATGAGCAGAGGGAGAAGGCTGGGGGGTCAGGGGATAGGGTCCCAGCCTGCTACTGAGCAGGGTGGTGGGGAAGCACGGAGCTTAAAAGGAAAGAGAGCTGGGCTAAAACTGCAGCCCACGCGATGGCTGTGTGCCTGTGAGTACACCCTGCAACCTCTGAGCTCCAGCCTCATGGGGTGTCTCTGGAGACTGGAAAGCACGCAGGTGCAAAGCAGGTTCCGCGAAGTGCCACCGTGACGAGGTGAGCGCCGTCCAGAACGTTCCCTCCCGCCCCGTGCTGGCTGTGGTTGTCACGACGGCAAGGGAAGCATCCGCCCTCCGTTCCTTGTGCACCCGAGGACACAGAGGAGGGACAGTGAAGGTCCTGCTGATGACCGCAAGGCAACCACTCCCAGCCCGTTCCTCCTCCAGCCTGGGTGCGGGGAGGGGAAGACCTCCGCCTGGTCCTGCTGGAGATCAGAGCCCGGGGAGGGAGCCAGCCGCGCACAGGACGTGCATCCCCAGAGAGGCTCACCGTGTTCTCTAACTTGAATCAGTGAGAAAACAGGAAGGCGTGGACGGCTTCTCCTTGTCGAACCATCCCTGTGTTCTGGGGGTAAGTTCCATTTGGTCGCGATGTATTCCTGGATCCAACCTGGTGATGTTCCAGGTCTCTGAGATCTGACAGGAGACAGTCTTAGCTTCGGGTGCTGGAGTGACGCTGGCCTCACAGAGAAGGAGGGAAGCGTGCCCTCCACGTTCGGTGTGGGTTCCGTTCTCCCGGGGCATCTCTGGGGCTTGACTCTTCCGTTGGCGTCTCGCTCCCACAGAGGGCTGCAAGCACAGCTCGGGCAAGAGGCTGCATATGAACCCTTCTCGGATCCTCCAACACCTGTAAGAGGCAGCGTCGCTCCTGGAGGCCAGGAGAACCGCTCAGGCTGCCGCAGTCTGGACCAGGGTCAGTGAGACTGAGACGGCAAGTGCCCGTCCGCCGTGGGCCCCCGGCCCCTTGCAGGCGGTTGGTGCCAGGAGAGGAGGGGGCTTCCTCCTTCCTGTTTATTCTCAGGTAAAGGCCTCCGACCAGATCGTGCACTCGCTGAAAGATAAAAACCATGGGCTGTTTTTTCAAACAACTTTTGAGCAAAGGCTGGGAGCTGGCCTGAAAACTCGTAACCGCAGACGCCAGGCTAAAAGAACTCCATTAGAGATCGATGAGGAGAATAAGAAAATCATGGAAGGAGTAAAGAGACACAAAGCACAGCCTTCTTAGAGGCCATAAGAAGGGGTCAGCAAAGGCTTGCAATCGTGGCCTAAAATGCGAGCACGGACGGCTACCAAGGCCTCCTGCGCACAGGGGCCCCGCACGGCCTGGGTTCCACTCCCACGGCCGCTACCCGCAGATTTCCTTGAAAAACACAGAATGGCGCCGAAAATGTATTCCCCTTGTGATTTTCTGAAGCGCTTTCTCCTCTCCAGCTTGCTCTGGTGTAGGATATAGCCTATAAGCCATTTAACGAGCCGACAGCGTGTTGACTATGTTACCAGGAATGCTGTCCGAGCTGAGGTTCGGGAGTCCAAAGTTACACGTGGATTTTCAAGTGTTCGCCCCTCTCCCCGGGGCTGCCCAGGGCAGGGCGCTGCCTGCAGGTGCGGTCCGGGACCCATGGCCCTGGCACTTGAGGGAGATGCGGTTCCCTGGTTCTACCCCAGGCCTTCCAACAGAGAAGCACAGGGTGGGTTCCCATGTCCACGCTCACGTGTGCGCGTCTGCGGACCCCACCGCACCGCCCAGGGTGCTCAGGAAGGGACGCGTCCTGCCGCTGTGTCGGAAAGACTCCACTGTCGTGTCTGGAGAAAGCGTTACCTGATTTCACAAAATTTCACAAAAACGTAACGGATTTTCTTTCTTTGGGAAATAAAGGCATTTACATAATGCTTAAAAATTGTCTTCAACATGTATATTAAGAAGCAAACCTTATATGTATGTATGTGGTTCTGTTTCTAGAAAGTCTCATGAGGTCAAATGCTGTTCCCCTCCCCGTCAGCCTGTCTGTCTCTTTCCTGGCCCACCCTGGTGCAGCGTCCACGCCATGGCCTCAGGCCTGCCCACCTCAACGACTCTGGGCCTCTCTAGCCGGAGCTCTGACTGGCGTCTGCACCTCTCCCCCACCTCCCGACAGCCCCACAGGCCCCCTGCCCCGGCAACCCCTGGGTCCTGTCGCAGGGTGGGCCTGGGTGAGGGCCGGTTGGAGTGAAGCAGCCGAGAGAGGCATACCTTGGCAAGATCACAGCTGAAGGGCCATTTCGGGGCATGTGGTGGCCCACCCTAATTCCTGGGGCTGGGGGGGCCACTCGAACATCGTGCTCTGGTTATGTTTCACGTCTGCCACTTTTCATCCAGTCCACCCAATTTTAGCACCCACCGAGAAGCTCATTATTTAAACCATTTCTTAAATTCCTTTTAGAAAGATGCTGACCGAGGAAGAGCAGCCACCAGCTCGGCCTCCTGGGGCCCTGAGAGCCCACAGGGACGCCACAGTCGCTGTTTGGGAAAAGTAGGTGTGTTTGCAGGGCAGGTGGACCCTGCGGCCCAGAGCCCGGCCTCCAGGTCATTATGGCCGCGTCAGGATGAGGAATGGAGCATAGTTAGCCTTTGGAGCCCGACTCAAAACTCGAAACCCTTCCGCCCCTCTTCTCAGTGTCAGCACTGACACCGTGGGAGCCTCGGTCCTCTGCTGGGGGGCCGGTCTGGCACCCCGCCAGGGGTTTCCAGCAGCCCTGGCCTCGGCTCCCTCGTGGCCCACGGCACCCCTAAGCCCAGCCGGTTCCGACCATCAAATGCATCTCCAAACACGCGGGGCATGCCCTGGGGGACACGACGCTCCCATGGAGCGCCTCCCCCCGCTGCATGGCCTCTGTGTGCCCTGCACCCACACTTGTGAGGGGGTGGCTTGGAGCCGCGTGGCTCGGCGGCTTCCACGCCTCGGGCGCCATTGGCTCCACCGCGCTGGGTGCGACCTGTGGGGGCTCCACTGTGCGTGGTCTCGTCCCCCCGTGGCCCCGCCCCTGGGGGAGCGCACCTGTTCAGGAAGATGCTGCTGACGTCATCGTGCGTGATGGGGGGCTTCTTGGAGCTGGCGGCCATCCGCAGCGGGCGCAGGAAGTTGTTGACCAGGATGTGTAGTTGCTGCACGTACTCAGCCTCGGCCTCCAGCATGCTGAACACCACCTGGTTCCTCTTGCGCATGCTGTCGGCGTGGGGCGAGCGGATGTAGTCCTGGATGACGGTCTTCCACTTGCGCCGGCACAGCCAGCCCCGCAGGAAACTCTGCACCTGTGGGAGGACGGGGGGCGCACTCTGTCACGGGGGGGGGGGGCGGGGACCGAGGCTCGGTCGCCCCGGCCCCCTCTGCCGGCTGGCGTGCGGGGAGGGAAGCCCGGCCTGCCACCGCCGCCTGCGGAGTCCTGGGCGAGCTGGCCCAGTCCCTCCGAGCCGGTTTCCCCATCGGTAGACCCGGGGCGGTCTGGGAGGGGTGGTGTCAGCATCTCTCGGGAGCTTTTGCCGGAAATGCAGGTGCCAGGCCCCCGCCCCACCCTCTGCCTCCTAACCAGCCCCCAGGGTTGCTGCAGACGCCCCCTCTGAAGGAGGAGAAGGGTGGCCCGAGTCTGCGTCGTGGGAGCGGCCGGAGGTCGAGGCCGGAGGTCGAGGCTGTGCCTGGTCTCCCCCCGCCTCTCGGCTAAGGACTGGCCTGAAAGCCCAGAAGTTTCGGTGAACACTCGTCCAGAGAGAGGGCGATTAGCCCATTGAGCAGAACACGGCGAA
The DNA here is from genome assembly GCA_020311275.1 of Eira barbara. Lineage (NCBI taxonomy): Eukaryota > Metazoa > Chordata > Mammalia > Carnivora > Mustelidae > Eira > Eira barbara. The sequence continues at coordinate 21,625,615 of JAHRIG010000067.1, read as the reverse complement.
TGAGTTAATCTCGTTCTTGGGGCCTCATCGGTGCTTCTGAGAGGTTCCAGCGCCTGCCCAGGTCTCTCTCCTCCTCCGGGGGGAAATGAACGCAGATACTTGATCTCGGAGTCGGGCTGCTCGGCTCGGCCGTGTGTCAGCAAGAACTCGGGGGGGGACCTTGATTCCCAGCCACACAGAGCTCAGGCGGCTCCTGCTGCTGGGGGGGCGCCCCGGGGTGCCCGGGTCACCAGCTGAGGACCAGGCACAGAGGCTCATTAGTCTCAGCGGAAAGGGGGACACGACCAGCAAGTTCAGGGGTCACACTGCAGGTCTGCGGCCGGGGCCGTGTGCCCTGGGGAGGAGGCCAGCCCTGAGCCCAGACCCCTCTCTTCCGAGACAGGGAGGCTCTCTCTACTAGGGAGCACTTGCCCTGAGGCCCCAGGACGGTGAAAATTGAGGGATGGAGGAGGATTTCAGCTGGTTCTTACAGTGTTCCAGCAAGAAGTGCTTCTCAGTACTGGCTGAGAAACCCAGTGGTGCCACAGGGCAGAGGGAGAGCTCGCGTACCCCTGCCAGGGTGGGGCTTGGCTGGGACCTGGTGGCAAACTCCAAGGACCAAGGGGGCCTGGCGGGTCCTCCAGATGCAGGAGGCCGGCCGGTGGGACTAATGGGGCTTGTGTGGGAGGTGGGCCCTGGGCTGTGCCTCCTCGTGTTTCCCAGGAGGTCCTGTGTCTGGGGACCGGAGGACGTGCCTCTGGAGCTGGGTGGCTGGGGTTTAACGTCACGTGCAAACACCGAACTGTGTGACCTGGGCAAGTCCCTTTGCCTCCCTGCCTCTCAGTCTCCCCGTATGTGAAACGCAGATAATAATGAAACCCTAGAGGGCTCTCAGTGAGGAATGAATTAATCTGTGTACAGCTTCTGGAATAGCGTCTGACACATGGGAAGTGCTTAATGAATGTTAGCTATTTCTGTTTTTGAGAAGCAAAATCCAGATTTTTATGTGAATGTTTAGCTTTTAAAGCACTGGCAACAAATTAAAAAGAACAAAAAACACACTGTGTGGGCTCAAAACCCCAAGCATGCCGGGAGGCTGAACTCGGCCCGGGGGACGCCCATGTGTGGTTTCTGGTCTGGGGGCGCCGGGGGCTTTCTACCCACCTCCACGTGCGGGGTTGTTGGGTTTCAGCGCTCTGTCTTAGGGTGGCTCGGGCTCCCTGGCTTCAAGCCTGGCAGCCTGCACACGCACACGTGTCCCTTCCCTGTGCTGCCCTTGGCTGGCCCAAGGTGCTGGTTGGCACCCGGGCCACCGGGTGCGTCCCCAGGGCCTCCTACGACCTCTGGACTCTCATGGAGCAAACCAGCAGGGACAGCTCTGGGGACCAGAGGCTCCTCTGCCGAGGTGTGTGTGGGACTAGAGGGGGCAGCTGTGAGAGGAAGGGTCTGCATGAGGAGGGGGCGGGGCGGGCGTGTCTGTGGCGTGGGGGCAGGGGGGTCCTTAGGGCCTGTCCCGTGATGTGAGAAAAGCCCGCAGCTGCAGCCTGCAATCTGGGTTCCCTCTGCTTTGGAGCCCGTCCTACCCACAAAACAGGGTGGAGCCATGATCCCCAGGCAGCTCGGAGAACCCGCGGGACCAGTGCTGCTCAGGGGACTTGTTCAGGCTGGGGCGGGGGGACGGGGTGACAGTGCCAGGAGGCTCTCTAGGAAGGCTGGTACAAACCTTCTTGATCTTCTTGATGTCACTGTCTTCGTCGTTGGGGGTGGCGGTCTGGGCGGACTGGATGCGCTCATTGTCCTTGAGCAGGGATGCGATCTGTAACGGAGACGTGCGTCTCAGGGGTGAGCGAGCGCCCTGCCACCTGCCCCAGGGGCCCTGCGGCGTGTGTCCTCTGCTCTGTGCGAGGCTGCGGAGCTAGACAGTGAGGGAGCCCTGGACTGGGAGCCCCGGTGCCCGGGCTGTGGGCGGCTGGTGCCCCAGGAAGCCTCGGTCTGCGGTTCTCCTCCCTTCGCCCCACACCATCAGCCCCTTTGTTTTTAACTTTGGCAAGCTAACCTCAAACTTAACCATTTTCACCCATTTCAGGTGCACAGCTGAGTGGCATTAAAATACGTGCCCACCGTCCATCTCCAGAACTTCCCATCTCTTCCCACGAAACAGTGTTTCTCGGTCCCCATGAAACAACGTTTCCCTGTCCACCCCCCCGCCCCAGCCCCCATCGACTTTCTGACTGTGAACTTGACTCCTCTCCGACCTCATTCCAGGAACCCCACTTGGTGCAGGTATGGTCCCCCAGCTCTGCGCGCGCTGCCGCGGGTGTCACCACACCTTCCTTGTTAGGCCCGAGAAAATTTTCAAGGTATTTACATACCCTGTTTTGCAATCCCTTCATCTGTAAACGGACACTTGGGCAGTCCCTTATTTTTTCAGACAAAACTGCTGGAATCAGAGAAATGCGGCGTTTTTCTGCTAGCCTGGCCTCCCCTCCCCCGCGGGCTGCCCGGAAGCGCTTCTCTGCCCGGAGCCCCCTGTGGACACTGCCGGCCTAGAAACATGGGCCAGCCGTGGGGAGGAGCACTTGCGCTGCCCTAGAAAGCCTCCCGTCGTCTGATGTGGGCATCAGAGTCCAGCACAGCCTCAGGGACAGAACGGAGGGGTGGTGCCCAGGAGAAGGGGTGCCCCGGGCCACACGGTGGCGGGTCCCCTGGGCCTCCCTGAGTGGACAGCCGGGCCTCGCTCTCCCTGCCACTCCGAGCAGGTGCCGCCTGCTCGCTCCTCCGTCTCGGGCTGCTGCTCCCGTCCACCTGCTCCCGGAGCCTCGCCAGGGCCTGGTGCTCGGCACACACCTGCGCGCTCGGCACAGACGCGAATTCCGGGAGAGCCCGGGCAACGGCAGCACCACGGAGCTGGCCCCCAGGAGCATGCTGCCCCCACCGGGCCTCGTACGGCTAAAGATAGCAGCTCGGGAGCCTCCAGACGCCGCCGCCTAGCCGGCTGGCGCTGCACAACACGCGGCTCTGTCCCCTCAAGGCCACTTGCCGAACCGCAGAATGAATGGGCTCTCACAATCAAGCACTTTGAAAGCAAAATGGAACGGTTCCCCGGTCTCCACTCCCCTGGTTGCTAAAATTACCCCCGAGATGCTCGCAGAGCGGCTGAAAGCATCTGAGTGGCGCTCGGCCGGCGCGGGGCATTCTGCTTTCTCACGTCGCCCCCCCCCCGGGTTTTTCTAATTCTGAGGACATCCGCAGGTCGACATAAAGCCTGACTCTTTGTGCTCCAGCGGGCCAAGGGGCACACGTGCACACACGTGCACACACATGCGCACACACGGGCACACAGGCACAGGCAGACTCTTAGCTGAGGAATGCAGAGATGCCCGGTTGGCATCCCCCCAGCTTTGCACACCGAAACCCCCTTCTCTTCGCAATGGTGGTGTGTGTGTGCGCGCGTGTGCGTGTGTGTGCGCAGCCGGAGTTTAGATCTGACACGCCCTTCTCGGAGAGACGCCTTCCGGACGAGTCCTCAGCAGGGACCGGGGCGAAAAACAGATGCAACTAGGTCAGGCTCGGTTGGTGCCACAGGCCCTGGAGGCCCCACGTATGGAGTTCGCTGGGCGGGCAGACTCCGGGGTGCTGGGGTCTTGGGCCGTGGCTCCCTCCTGCCAGAAGCGGGCGTCGGGAGGTGGCCGCAGCCCCAGCCCCACGGAGCTCCCAACGGCCACCTTTCTCAAAACCCCGCAGGTACCCTCTGCGGGGGGGAGGCACTGGCTTTGAGCCCGGTTCGCCTGGCTGGCACCCAAGGCCGGCTCAGCAGACCCTTGTCAATGATGGCCATGGCGAGCGGGCACTCCGGCTCCTGCCCGACCCCCTGGCTGGCATCTGGCACTGGCTGCCCGTCCTGGCTCTGCGCCTGGCGTCTTGGCGGGCCCCTGCCCACCTGCCACCCACAGTTAGTCTTTCTCAGCCCGTCGCAGGCAAACCTTCGCTGCCACCCTGCTTTGGGGCACTGAGCCCCAGCTGCTGCCCACCATCCCCAAGATGCCATCTTCAATCCTGAACCCAATCCGCGCAGCGGCTGGCGGGAAATTTATTCAGGTGTTCCTTCTTGTGAGCAGCCCAGGTTTGGCTAAAGATCTCTGTATTCCTTGCATTCAAGCAGCTGGCACACGGCCCAGCCTCCTCTCCTCCCTGTTTGATCCCCTCTGGCCTCTTCCAAGCCATCCGGGTGCCCATCTCTATCCTCCTGGGCCAACCTCGTCCACATGTCCTGGTGATGTCTCTGTGCTGGGCTCCGGCGAGACGCAGCTGGAGGTGGAGGCACCAGACCCCTCCCTGGATGCGCTCCTGGACTAACAAGGGGTTCAGACAGCCCAACAGGACAAGGCCAGAGCAGATGTGCAGCCACTGCGGTGGGAGGTCCTCGCCAGGGAAGCAGCAAGGGCCGTCTGCAAGAGGTTTTGAAGGATGAATAGGAGTCCTACAGGAGGGCTATGGGACAGAGGACTTCCAGCGGAGGGGATGCCGTGGACGGAGCCACGGGGCACACAGGGCATGGTGTGCCACAGAAGCAGGGGCAGGACACGGCCGCGGGGGACACGGGAGGCAAGCCTCCAGGCGTGCAGGTGCAGCCCGGTGCGGACAGGCAGGCCCGCTGCATTCTCCCGCGCCCTCCAGAGCGGTCTCCTCACTGCTCCACCTTCTGGGCCGGGATCGCGGCAAACTTGGTTTGCAGGACTGATCTAAACCCTGCACTGATGTTCTCGCCGCTTCCTTCCAGAGTCAGGCCTCTAGGACTCTGGGCGCTCCAAGCCAATGACGTATTAGCGCTGCATCTACGCTCCCACCCTGCCCTGCTGGGCCTGCCTCACCCCTGCACATTCACTTCCGACCCCCAAACAGAGAAGGATCGCTGCTAAAACAGCAAGATGCTGCCAAGCGGTGCACCCAGAGCGGACGCGTCTTCTCAGAGGTGGACACCCCTTTGCTTTAGGTCTCCAGTGGCGTGGTGACAAGAAACGGGGCCTGACGGGGTGTTGTCGGGCAAGCCAGAGAGCAGGGGTGCACAGTATGGGGCAGACCCCCTTCGGGAGTGATCTCATGTGTTCATAGGGAGAGGGAGCCGCGGGGTGCACAGGCTGCAGCCTCGGGGCTGGTGCCTGGGAGCGTGACCCGCGTCGAGCCCCAGACCCGCGCGGGCCCAGGTTTGACCGAGGGCTCGGCGGCAGCCGCCCAGATGTTCTGAGGGCCCTGGGCTCTTCCTCGTGCCCTGCCCGGCCAATAATGCAGCGGGGCCTGAAGAAAAGGAGACCCTGAAATGCTAACGACCAGCTCTCTGAAGGAAAGACCCCGGCCGAGAGCACCTGCCAAGTTCATGGTGGGCAGTCGCACCGGGGCCCACAGCCAGCTGCCGAGCAGCCTGCAGAACTCCCGAAGGTCAGCCGGTGGGCTCCTGTAGGCCGCGAGGAGCCAGCGCCCGTGCACCCTGCCACGCGGGGTCCTGGCGAGATATTCCTGTGGTAGGAAGGGCCGGGGACGTGGGGGCGGGGTTGTGTCCTGTGTGTAAGCTGGTTTCCGACTCAGCTCTGGAAGCCGCCCCCTGCTGTGTCCCACGCTGCGCACGAGAGCCCGTGTCGGGGGACGGAAGCGGGAGGTGCAGTCGGCAGCCGTTCCGGCTTCTGCGGACTCTGGTTCTCTTCCTCGGATGGACGAGGCAGGACTGTGCTTCTCGTCCCCTGCAGCGCGGGCCTGGTCCTGGAACGCACTGTGTGCACGGTCATGTGAGCCACGGTGGGCCTCGCTCACGGTTCCCTTCCCTGCGTGTGAGCCCGGGGGGCCCGCCGGCTGTGTCCCCGACTCCGAGCGAGCGTTCGGGAGCAGCCCCTAGTACACACCCCGCGTGAGGCCGGAAGCAACCCTTGCTGCTTGAAGCCCCCGCGGCGAGGACCCCGTCACCCTGATGGACGTGTGAGGCGGTCTCCCACGGGGCACCGAGCAGTGCAGGGGGAGGGCAGAAGGCGGGCCCCTGCGTGTCCTCGGGGACGTGCGGGACAGGCTTGAGCAGCTGGGTCTGGCCAGCGGAGGGCAGGGGGACCGTGGCGGCTCGGGGCCATCCAGGCGACACCGTGGTTGGCAACCACACCCCCTTCCTCAGACCTGGCTCCCAGGGGTAGGCGTGGGGCCGAGGGTCTGGAGCCAGGAGACCCGAGTCCGTGAGGGACTCCATCCCTCAGGTGACCTTGGAGCGGCCTTGCATAAGTCCCTCCCTTCGCTTCGGCCCTCAGCGTCTTCAGATCCCTCCAGCGGTCACGTTCCGAGGCCTGCTGCCTCCCACACGGCCTACTTCCCGGAGCAGGCTGTGTCCACCCGCCCCGCAGGGGTGTGTGTATGCGTGTGACACAGAGACTACAGCCCCAGCGCTCCACGAAGACGGCCTTCTTTCCAGGTCTTCTTTAAAGGCTCCCTTGCCCTGGGTGTAACGCATTCAGGTGGACGCTTGCTCCAAACTCCCACCGACTCGGCCTCTGCTGCCCCCGACACACACTCACACACACAACTGACCCGCCTTCTGCTCCCCAGCGACACAGGGCACCCCCTCAGCCCCCATCTCTCTCGCACACTCGTCCCTGAAACCTCCCAGGCCGTACGCCACGTGAACCCACGGCCTCCCCAGCGGTAGAAGAGCTCGCTCCTGCCGGGGTCCGTGCCTCCAGCTCCGGCACAACGCTGATGTCATCGCTCCCAGCCCCTGGCGGTAGGCACGGCCGTCCCTCTGGGCCAGCTTGGAGCGTGAGGCCCATGTATCCGCTGACCATGTACCACGTGCCAGGCGTAAGGAGGGAGCGCGAGGGGAGTCTGGCCCCCCAGGGGCCCCCACCAGGCCGGTGGGGTGGCGGACGGGCGCGGAGCCGGCTCTGATGAGGCAGGCGGGGGTGGGGACGTCGTGGGAGCAGGGGCAGCGAGCATCCCCTGGCCGGGGCGGGGGCCTGGAAGGAGGCGTGGGACCTGCAGGATTCCGCGAGGCAGGAAGGTGGGACGACGAGGGCGCGGGGCGCAGGGCTCACAGTGCTGGCTGGAGTGCGCGGGACAGGAGGAGGCCCGGGCAAGAGGATGAGGCCGTGGGCGCTGCTCAGGGGGCTGCAGGCTGAGTGAGTGTGTGAGAGGCGCCCGGGCAGCCTGGCTCATAAAGCCAATAACGTGGGGCCGGGGCCAGGTCCCCGGTTCCTCACGGGGTGTAGCCCGGACTCGGGGGCGTGTGCTGGGCTGGGCGAGATGCCAGAAGGAAGCAGGTGCTCACAGGCGGGACAAGCTCCCGTCCCGCAGCTTCGAGCGGACAGACAGCCCCGGGCTCCCGTCCCAGCTCGCCCAACCCCCGCCCAGCTGTGAGAGCTCAGGCGGACGGCCTGCTGAGCCTGTGTCTTCTCGGGGTGGTCGACGGCGGACTGGGGAGGCCCGTCTGAGGTGGCCGGCGCAGGACCGGAGGAGGCATGCTGAGTTCTGACGTCTGCTTGAACCTGAGCTCCCAAGGGGACGTTGCAGCTTCGCGATGGAGCAACACGGGGGACTGGTGACTTCCGGTCTGACCGTCCCGGGCAGAGCCGGCTTCATGAGCGCCGGACGGGACCCACGTCTGGGGCTCCCGGCTCCGAGGCTTCAACCCTGAAATTCTTAGCGCTCTTCTCTTACGATTTTCTGTTTTGCAAGTGACGTCTGGCGGGACAGTGGAGCACAGCGCAGGGTTCCGGGACCCTAGCTTGTGTGTCCTACCTCTCCCTCGCCAGCCCCGGGACGGGCTCCCGCTGCCTGCTCCCCACCTCCACAGCTGCCCTCTGTCCGGGGGCTCCGGGCTGGCATCGGCGGGGCCACTGGACTCCACCTGTGGGAGCCCCAGTGTGGGTGTGAGGAGGGGTCCAGGGCGCATCCGTGGGGTCTCAGGGAAGGGCGCGAGACAGCAGGGTGCACTCGGCGGGTGACCCCCACCCCAGTGCACAGGTTGTGGGGGTTGAAGTCGCAGGTCATCTGCCCACCACGGGTTGGGGTGATAGGCTGTGACTTCCCCAGCCCGGGCCGCAGCCTTGCGTTTTCCCTTGCGTTGGGCCCTGGAAATTACTCAGCTGAGTCCGCCAGCCGAGCCCATGCTTCCCCTTCCCCTCCTCAGTGCAGAGCCCATGGCTCTGGGGTGACATGGCCAGATGGTGCCACGTGCGCCATGGGGCAAAGGGTCAGGTCCTTCTGTGCTGGGCACACAGCTGGCAGGGGCGCCTACGGGGCAGAGAGCACTGCCCGTTCTCCTGTCGAAGGAACTGCTTGGGAGGCCGGGACAGCGCGGTTCCAACTCTGGAGGTTGGCGCGGAGGTCCGGGAGATATGGCTTCACGGACACGCTCAGTATCACGGTCCTAGTGGACTCAGCCTGACGACAGCACGGCCCCCAGACGGCTGCCTGGAGAGCCCCTGCCTGGACCCCGACCCTCCAGGGGCCCTGCACCCCTGCTGTGCTGGCCGGCGACACCGAATGCTTAGTCGGCGTAGCCCTAGGCACTGCGCTCTGCAGCTCGCCCATCATCTCGCACCAACCTCAAAACCTTGCCACGTGAGGATAAAAAACCTATCTTACTGACAGACAAACTGAGGCACAGGGCTTGGGGGCAGAGGTGGGATTTGAACCCCCATCTGACCGTGCACCACCCTGCTCTGCCCATCACGTGTCCCCACACCCCGCCCCTCCAGGAGCCCGTTGGGGGGCCGGGGCCCAGCTGGTGCTCACCTCTGCCTTCAGCCTCTCGATCTCGATCTCGCCGTCCTCGATCTGCCGCCGCAGCTGCTTGGCCACCGTCTTCTCCGTCTCCACGATCTGCAGCAGGTGCAGGTACTTCTGCATCAGCGCCTCGTGCTCCGTGGCCAGGGTCCGGTAGCTGCGAGCGGGTGGACATGCAGGTTACCACGCTGCGGGCCCGAGATACGCAGGTCCAGCCCCAGGTGGGACCCCCCAGCGACGGGACTCCAGAGAGGGTCTCGCTGCCACACACAGTGCCTGAGGCCTCCCTGCCAGCTCCCATCTTGCCTCGGACCTGTGGGTCCCACTGGGGCCACTCTCACCCACCGAGGCCCCGGGGCCTTTGCACAGGTGGATCTTCTGTCTGAAGCCCATTCTCCCTGCCTCTTTCCTGGGCTGGCTCTGACTCCAGCTGCCAGGCTGTCTTCTCCGACCCAGACCATGGGGGTGTCCCACAGCCCAGGTCTCTGACGCCAAACCCAGGGCTCTGGGCACATACCCGTCCAAGGGTGGCCTTGGCCAGGAGGCTTGTGTTGGGGGACTGGCAACAAGGCTGGAGGGTTAGGGCCCCCCAAAGGGTAAGCAAAGGGCAGAAGAGATAGCCCAGCATTGTGTATGTTAACAGGCCTCAGACCTGCAGGGCATCACGGCTGGGGTTCCAGGCCTCTGAAGGGGGGCCGGGCCAGCTGTGTTCTGGGCCAGGGATCTCCCCGACACCCCGCAGCACAGGCAGGGCCACTGGCGGCGTCAGAGCTGGGGAAACACCGTTCTGAAAAGGAGAGCCCACCGGCTTCTCAAGGGAAGCTCTCAGCGGGGCGCATCAGGGTGGGAGGCGGGGAAGCCAGGCGGGGACTAGAGGGAAGGCCCACCCTGCCCCTCACTCGCCCGTCCACTCCCGCACCCCACCCCGCCCTCCCCTCCCCGCCCTGGTGCCCTCGGGAGCCTCCCTTCCCCTTCCTGCCCCTGCGTCCCCAACCTCCCGCCACCCTTGGCTTCACGGCCCCAGGTTTCTGGCCTCCAACCTTAGCAGCCAGAGCCTCCCGCCCACCTTCCCTCTCCACGCCTCTCTGGCCTTGCCCCCCACCCCGCCGGTGGCCGTGTTCCTGCCTCGCAGCCCACCATGTCACCGTCTCGCTCCTGGGCTGCGTCCCGCCAGCATCCCCCCTCCCCTGCACAGCTGCCGCTGCCCTGCGGGTGTGGGTTCTGGTGGAAGCCCCGTCCTCAGACCCAGTCCGCTTGCTGGGTCCGGCCTCACTCGCTCGCACATCCAGCAGCCCAGGGACCTCAGACTCGTGCCTTAGTTTGCTTATCTGTCACCTGGGGCTGTGCCAGTGAGGGACAGTTCAGCACACGTGGTGCATTCGTGCTGGGATTACCGTGGCCCCCCTCCTGTCAGAGGGCGGAGGCCCTGCTCACCCCATCCTGAACCCCTGAATGCCTGTCCCTTCAGTGTCAGCGGCAGCCCCTGTCCCACGGGCTGTCTCTCTTCGGCACATAGGGAGCCCCGAGTCCCTCCACGTGAGGGACAAACCCAGCCCGCTCCCACCCATGCAGCAAGGGTTGTTCAGAGAGTAGCCTGTCCTCACTCGTCCCCACATCTGTCCCCCCACTTGCTCCTAGGCTGGGGCAGCCAGGGGCGGCTGCTGGTGCCCACAGCAGTGGGGTCCCTGTCGGGGGTCACCCATGGGCTCCCCATGTGCCCAGTCGAGGGGACACTTTCCCATCTGGCATCTTCTTACATGGCTTTCTGGTGGCCCTGGATGTGGCTGGTCAGTGGGCGCCGGGCTAGCAATGCTGGCTTTCGTCGCCGGCCCGGGAGCCGCACACGCGTGCTCTCAGCCTCGATGATGGGAGCCCAGGCGGCCGTGCGTGGGAATAGCCTCGCACGGAGGCAGGAGTGGGGGCCCTTGGAAGGCTGAGAAAGCCTGGTCCCCTGATGGGGTCGGAGGAGGCTGACTCCCGCTGGCCAGACGGCGGCAGGGGGCGGTAGGGCAAGTGGACAGGGCGGGGGGAGCAGGGCGCACGGCGGACCTGGAGCATATCCCTGGGGAGGGTCCTGACCCCGACATCAAAGCTCCGTCCCGGTCTCCCCCCATCTAAAGATCAGCGAGGCTGCAAGAGTGGACTCTGCTTGGCAGGACCATTCGCCAAAGATAAGGACTCGGCTCCCCTACGAGAATGAGTGTGAACGAGAATATTAGGTTTCGAAGTTTCTCCCACTTCCCAAGAGGCTCCGTTCTCTTAACTTGCAAAGGAAACTCAGCGGAGAGACGGAGAGGTCTGTCTTCACGCTGCCACACTTCTCCGCGCTCCAGGCTGGGGGAACCCGAGACTCGGGTGGTTTGTCACGGATGCTGGCGCTCACGTGAAGCAGGGTCTCCTGGGCCGCCCTGGGGCTGCCCTGCCTCCCCCGCCCTCTCCTCCAGTAACGAGGTACCGAGCACCTCTCTGGGCAGCACTGCCTTTGGAGACTCAGACTCAGGGCTGGACGGGAACTTGGGAGCCACGGAAGACCCACGGCCTCATTTTATACGTGAAGAAACTGAGGCCCGAGAGGGGACGCGCCTTCCCCTAAATGGCAGTGTGAGCACGGCAGCTGGAGCCAGGATGGGGTTCCAGTCCCCGACAGCGGGAGCTGCTCGGCTCACACCCCGCGCCCTCCCTGAAGTGTGGACGATGCACGCACGGGCAGGGAGAGCACGCTGTGGACCCCACGGCGCTTACCTCGGTACGTACAACGTGTCTAGTACGTAAATGCAAACAGAAACCAAATAAGGTTCGGGCAACACTGCTCACTGCTCAACAGAGCCGTGGAACAGAGCCAGGCTCCCTCCTGACCCACACACGCACCTCACACTCATGCACACTCACGACGGACTGGGCTTGAGGCTACATGTGGCTCACAGTCTGTGCTTTCCCTCTAGTGACACAGTGCGTGTAAGTCAGCCCCAGGACAGCCTCTCCCGTGCCGGGGTGCAAGTGCTCCGAATCCCCGGGACCACAGATCTGATGTGATTCCACCCCTGCTCCTCTGTGGTGCTAGAGGACACAGCGGGCCTGAAGATGGGGAGACGACCTTGGTGGGCCTGACCTAATCACTCGAAGCATCTGAGATGCGGTTTTCTCTGCTGGTCACAGAAGGGGGAGGTCCAAGGTTTGGGCTGCAGAACTCCGCATTAAAATTTGAGGTTTAATGTGCGTAGACTGGAAGGTGCAGGTGTGAAGCGCACGGTTGACGGGCTTTGATCTGCGCATACTGCACCTGGGAGAAAGAACCTTCCGTCCCCCCGCAAGCCCCCTCACACCCCAGCCAGCCGCACCCCACAGGCGACTGCAGCTTAGTCCATCGCCACCAGTGAGCTGTGCCTGTGACACAGTTTCGCGTCACTGGACTCAGGCGGAGTGCCCTATTTTGCATCTGGCTTTTCCTCTGCCCGCCGACTTTGACGTTCGGCGTTTTGTGACACGTGTTTGGGGCGGGTGCCTTTCCAGGGCTGGGCGATATTGTCGCCTGGACGGACCAGGGCTTGTCTGCACGTCTGTCTGTCTGCGGACAGACACCTCGGCTCTTTCTGGTCTGGGGACTACTATACACAAAGCTGTGTGCACAGGACCAGTCATGGATGTTTTTGCTTCTCTCAGATAAACACCGAAGGGTTGACATTTTTGGTCACGGAGCTGGCCTAGCAATCTTTAAACGGCTCGGTTTTTTAAGCAACTGTCTAACAATTTTCTGAAGTGGTTGAGCCATTTCCTGCACCTGCCTGCGTGTGTGCCTTACGGGGCCCCGCCCCAGCCCGGCCTCCACTGGCGAGTGGAGGATCCGTCACCTCCACCAGGCGAGACTCCAGGGTCTCACGGTCTCTGAAACATTTCGGTATCAATGTATTTTCTAAACCGGTGCGGTCCTGGTCCTCAGAACGTACAACCGATTAGAACTCTGCACTCCGCACCGCTTCAGCGCGTAGAAAGCCCCGCCCCGTCAACAGACTCATGTGGTTCTCAGGACAGCCCTGCTCTTGGCTGCTGGTGGGGGACGGAGGCCCAGCGGCTCTTCCTGAGTCTGGGTTCTTCTGCCGTGAATCCATCCTGCACAACGCTGACAATTTCCACTCGAAACTGTAGCTCTGGCCGTGGTACTCGCCTGGTGTAAAACCTTCGATAGCTCCCACTGTTCACAGAGTAAAGGCCCAACTCCCCAGCTGGGTGTTCGAGACCCGTCATGACCCGATTACACTTCACCTTCCGAAACCCACACTTTGTCTCTTCATTATTCCTGGAAGTCTCTCTCCTACATCAGTGCCTTGGGGGTGGGACTGGGTCTGGGGGCCAAAGCGCTCATAGTCAAACCCATTGCGCCCTTGGTCCTCTGGCTCAGGTCAAATGTCACCCTATATCCAGCTTCCCTCATCTCCTTGCAGATGGAAGTAGTGTCTCTCCCCCATGGTGCCTTGTATCTACCAGGGCTGTTGTGTACAAGAACTAGCGGTGAACATGTCTAATGTCTTCCTAAGTGGACATGATGTCCCTGGGGGACACCTGCATCCATCCCTATCTGCCCAGCACCGCAGTCAGAGCCTGACTCTATAAGTTCATGTGTGAGTACCGGGTCTCCATGGCTGGACTGGATACTCCCTGAGAACAGGGATGGACATGGCTGGACCTCAAGATCATGGTGCTATGGCCATAATAAAGGGTTTCTGGTCCACTGGTTTGTTCCAGGGCTCAAGGAAGGGCCCTGGTATCCACCCACCCACCCATCCCTCCCTCCATCCATCCATCCACCCACCCACCCATTCACCCATCCATCCATTTACCACCCATTCATTTATACATTTATCCACCCTCCCACTCGCTTACTCACCCACCCATCCATCCACCCACCCATGCATTCACCCATCCACTACCCACCCACTCATCCATCCATCCGTCCATCCATCCATCCACCCTCCCACCCGTCCATCCAACTGTCCATCCAACCATCCATCCATCCATTCATCCGTCCATCCACCCTCTCACCCACCCACCCACCCATCCATCCGTCCACTCATGCATGCACCATCCCTGCGTCGTTCATGACTGTCTATCCACCATCACACGTACTCGAAACACATCCATTCATCGTTCATCTACCCTCCATTCGTTCATCTTTCATCTTCCATTCAACGTCCAACCTTGCGTCCATCCTCGTCCGCTCATTCATCCTTGATTTCTCCCGGTCCACTTGCTCTTGCCCCTGTAAGCCCCGGGAACCCAAAGAATCAGACTTGGTCTCTGCCCTCAGGACCTTACACTTAATAAGCAGATAGACGCAGAAACACACCACTCTGCACTGAGCCGGGGAGATCACCTGCCGAGAGGGGTGACTCTGGGGGTCCCTGCCCTTGGATGAGACTTGGCTCTGTCAAGGGGTTGTCAGCTGTGGAGCCGCACCCCAGCCCATAAGCCTGTCACTTCCCCACGACCCAGAATCCACGGTGGGGCCCCGTTTTCTCTGCAGCATACATGGAGAGGCCTTCACTTCTCTCTCAGGGAGGGGCATGCCCTGCGGGGAGTGAGGAGGAGCTCTGGAACCCCCGAGCTCAGAGAAGTTGAGAGATTTCCCTCTGTAGAACAGGAAACAGGCTCCGAGGAGAGAGACAGGGGCTGTTCATGGTCACGCAGCAGATCCGTGGCTGCAGCTGGCTTGGAGCCCAGGCTTAGGCTTTGGTAGCCATAAAATCCTTGACCCCAACCGAATAGGGCTCAGCTCCCCTACTGGAAAGGAAGGAGCCAGTGCATTGGAGCCGGCGGGAGGCTGCTCCTCCGGTCTCCCTGCTCCCGGGGGCCCGGAGGGTGGCACAGACCCAGAGCTCTGGGGTCTGAGGGGACCCCTGCCAAGAGCCCTCCTCACCGCTCTTCTTCTCCCTCCCGCCCTCCCTTCCCTGCCCTCCCCCTCGGGGCCTGGGTTCGCTCTGGGCGGGGCCCTCGTGTTCCGCCTCTTGGGCCGGGCAAGACGTACCTGGCGTGGGCGATGGCCGCCACCCACTCGTCACAGTCCTTGGCGTCGTCCGTCCTCAGCTCCAGGGCTTTCTGGTTCTCGTGGCTGAAGTTAACGGTGAAGTAGTGCTGCACCGAGAAGACAGCTCTGGTCACCAGGGTGTCCGCGCGGCTCTCCGTCCGGCTCGCGGGCCGGGCGCTCGCGGCCACACCACCCAGGTGCAGACTCGTTACTGGGGCCCGCGGAAGGCCACCCGAGTTAACGTTTTCAGCCTCGACTGAGGCAGGCTTTGTACAACGGAACAGAGTCTATACTTAAGATATCGTAGGAAGGAAGCAAAACCCGATTTGTCAACAAATTGCAAGAAAGCCAGTTTTAAACCATCAGGTGCGCTGGGAGGAAGGCAAAAGCACCACGGAGGCCCGCCTCTGGGACGCGGGTTCCCGCCGAGGGCTGGGGCTCGTATTCCGCTTGTGATCAAGCCCTCTTCCGGGCCTGGGGCGAAAGCAGTGAACAGACAGGGCCCCGAGGAGCACCCCCGGAAGCCCCGCTGTGGGGTGCAGGTGACTTGACCCCCCGCCCGCCCCGCTGGCTCCTGGGAAGCAGAGCAGCCAACAGCACACACACATCTGTTATATTGTCCCGGTTAAGGCAGCTCAGCTCCCCGCACAATGCCCGCAGCCCAGCGAGCACACCTGTTCGCTGCGGTCATCGCTGGGAGGGAGGTGATAGCAAAGGGCGATGGGGGCAGAGAAAGAGAAAGCCCATCGGGTCAGCCGGGGAATGCAGGATGGCTGCCCCGCCAGCGGAGAGCGGGTCCAGGTTTGAGGTGCACTGGACAGGGAATGTGGGGGCAGCACAGGCATCTGGAGTGCCCCGTGTGTTCGGGGTGCGAGGGCCTGGACGACGGGAACACAGGTGCCGGACACGCAGCGGGCAGGGTCCCAGCGGGGCGACGGGCTGGGAGGACAGCCTCGTGCACGCCTCCGGTCTCATCCTGCTGGAGGTGGGAGAGAGGCAGGTGGTGGGGTGCAGAGACGGACCCTCAGACCCGCCGCTCAGAGGTGTGTCTGGGCCACAGTGTGGTGGTGTGTCATGGAGAGGTGCTGTCCCTGTCCCTGCCCCCGTGGCGCCGGGCGGCGGGGAGCAGCCCCGGAGGTGCAGCGCGTAAACTATTTTTAGCGTCTGCTGACATTTACTGTATTTCTGTTAATTGTTAGTCTTGGTTGCGGCCACGGGGTGTGTGCGTGCGTGTGTGTGTGGTTGGAGAGTCAGCGTCTCTCACTTGTTTCCTAGGAAACAGATAACTGGGGCTGTGGAACGAAATGTCAGCTACAGCCTCAAATAACTGAATTCAGAAGGTTCAGGTGGGCGCCCGCCGCCCCGCCCCGGAAGCAGCAGGTACCCAGCACGTTCCGCCTCTTGAGAGATGAGGGACACCCCTGCGCTCATCTCCCACAAGCTCACTGGTTCCCGCCTTCGGCAGGTGGAGCAGGTGTGATCTGTTTTGCACAGAGAGGTTGTGCCACTTGCCCAGGGCCACACAGCTGCAAAGCAGACCTTCCCCAGGCACCTGCCGTCCACTCCAGCCAGGGCTTGGCACTAGGGTGGGAAGAGAGCCCATGGAGCCTACAGACAGGTGGGACTCTGGGTCCTAACTCAGAAGTGGGGACACTCAGCAGTACCGTGGGTTGCCTCGGGTCCCCAGGGAGGATGTCCTGGTACTGGATGGGCCCACCGAGGGGGTCTCCTTCCCTGCCAAGCTGCCGGGGCGGGGCAGGAGGCAGAGCGGCCCGTGCCCGGAGGGGCCAGGTGGGCGCGGGTCCCTGAGCCTGGCCCTTCTGAGTTGTGGGGAGTGAGGGGCTTCCCAGTAGGCCAGGCCAGCGTAGTGGAGAAGCACGAGGCTGCTGGCCCCCAGGCTCCCCGAAACCCGCTGCAATCCCACCTCAGCAGGAAATGGAACCACAGGCAGCCGGCTTAGAAGCCTCCAGGTCCGAACCTCGCCCGCAGGGACATGCAGGGACATCCGCCAGCAGAGGCCTCGGCTTTCAAGCGTCAGCTCTCTTCCCCTCAGGGCAGGATCGGCTCCCAGAGGCTCCCTCCCTGCTCCCTCCCAGTCACCTCCTCAGGGCGAGGCTGGCCCACCCATCCCTCTACCCAGCCTGCGTCCTATCCCGACGCCCCTGCTCCAGGCTGAGCCCGTGGCCGTGGCCAGGCTCCTCACAAGTGTCCTGCATCTCCTGTCCTTGCAGACGGCACCTGGCCGGCGATGGGCGGCTGGAAGTCCAGGAGCACAGGCTGGTGGCGGGGCGGGTGTGGGGGCCTGGGGGCGGGCACAACCTGGAAATGTCACTGCAGCTCCTGGCGAGCAGACTAGTGGTGCCGGAGGGAGCTCTGAGGAAAGCCGGGGCATCCTCAGGGCAGAGGACAAGGGGTGTGCTGGCCGGGCCACTTGGGAGCCTCTACTAGCGGGGACACTGGGGGGTCCCAGGCTCGGGCCTGGGCTCTTCGCACACCTGGCCTTGCTGGGAGCACGCCCCCCCCCACCCAGGAGTCACACGGATCCCCTCCCTTCCACAGGGACGCGGAGGCCAGATGCCCAGCAGTGCACAAGGTCCCCTCCAGGAAACAGTGGGTGGCTCGCGGCCCAGCAGGGCTTCTGTGGCCCCCCGTGGCCTGGGCTGCCCTGTGGAGGCCTCAGAGGGCGTGGGGACAGAAGGCTCCCTCTGTGTGTGCCCTTCCCCTGACACCTGGTCTCCACAAGCCCAGGGGCCAAATGACTAGTGTCCCCGAAGGGAGAGTAAACGTCCTCCCCCTCCTGAGTCACTGCGAATCCTGACCACGGTGGCCACATGCGCAAGGCTTTGCTCTGCGTGGGGCTGAGGGGGGAGGGAAGGGAGACAGGGAGATAGAGACAGAGATGGGGATGGAGAGACACAGAGACAGAGACGCAGACAGAGACGGAGACAGAGACGCAGAGGGAGGAGAGCGGCAGAGACACAGACACAGAGAGAGGAAGTAAAATCCGCTGGGAAAGAACGAAGTCCCCACATGCAGAGAGAAAGAGTGAGTTCCAGGCTCCTGGGAGACACTAAGGAAAAGGCACTTTGAACTGAGAACGATGGAAGGAAAACGTTGGGCCCCCAGGCCCGCACGCAGACAGACCCGGTCAGCCACCAGCAGGGCAGGCACAGGAAGGCGGCCAGTCCCCTGTAGGTGTGGCCCAGTGTTCCGTGGGGGTGCAGACACCTGTACAGTGGGTGACCGCCCTCTCACGGAGGGGCTGTGGTTGGAGAGGCGAGGTGGGCCCCGCAGGGGCTGTGCCTGGGCTCCCCAGTCACCCAGGGTTCTTTTCACAGCAACGGGCCAGGGAACTCAGAGTTAAGAGGGGCAAGTGGCCTCCTGGTCAGAGAAAGGGCACTGGACGTGGAGTCTGACCACAGTGCGGCCTGGGGCGGTTGGGGCCCTTCCTCTGGGATGCTCAGGCCCCTCCTCCGTGGAGTGGGTAGTGGGTGGACACACCGGGCTCTTGGTCATCCTGAGTTCCACGCTCTCTCTCTCTGCACCTGCACAATCAGTGTGTCCATCCATGGCTCCACCCCCCTGCCTGTCCATCCATGGCTCCACCCCCCTGCCTGTCCATCCATGGCTCCGTCCCCCTGCCTGTCCATCCACGGCTCCGCCCACCTACCCACCTCTCCACCTGCCCACTGGGAGGGAAAGATCCAGCCAGGAAGAGAGTGTGTGCTCTGTGTCTTTCTCTGGGGCTCTGGATAGGCTCGGGATGGTTCCTCATCTCTCCCGACAGCCTTCAGGAGGCTCTGGGCACCCTCTGGCCCAGCCCCTGTTGGCTGTGCACAGTCCACACCAGGGACATCCCTTGGACATCTGGCTCTGGTGGTCAGGGGCTTGTGGTTCTGGGTCCCACAGGACTGAAGCAATTGGAGAGACAGTTCATGGCAGGCTACCTCCCCGGGGCGCTGCCCAGACAGCATACTGAAAGCCACCCCCAGGCTTCTTGTGGCCACTGTGTTAGGATGAGGGGAGAGAGCTGTTTCACCTAATACGTGGAAGCCAACGTAGCCAAGCAAAATAAGGAAAGAGAGGATTATGCTTCCAATGAAAGAACAAGATAAAACTCTAGAAAAATACTTTCATGAAACTGAGACAGGTAATTTACCTGATAAAGAGTTCAAAGTCAAGGTCACAGAGCAGCTCACTGACTCGGGAGAAGAACAGATGAACAGAGAGCATGTCAACAGAGAGAAAACACGAGAAGGTACCAAACAGAAGTCACAGAGTGAAGAATACAAAACTGAACTGGAAAAAAAAAGTGCATAAAGGGCTTCCACAGCAGAGCTGACGAAGCGGAAGAAAGGATCAGCCAGGGGAGCACACTCTAAAACAGAGCAGTGAAAAGAATAAAGAATTTAAAAAACCAAAGACCACTCAAGAGGCCTATGGAAAAACATTAAGGGAAACAACGTTTGCATAATAAAGGTGCCAGAAGGAGAAGAAAACTTCTGTCCCCCAGAAAGCCACAGAAAATGTATTTAAAGAAATAATGGCTAAGAATGGCCCTGACCTGGGGAAGGAAACACACACCCAGGCCTGGGAAGCCTAGAGAGTCCCAAATAACACGAACCCAAGGAGACCCACACCGTGACACATCATAATAGAAACATCAAAAGTTAAAGATAAGGAGGACCTTCAAGGCATCCAGAGAAAACAACTCCTTAGGTACAAGGGATCCCATAAAACTATCAGAAGAGTTTTCAGCAGAAACTATGCAGGCCAGAGGGAGCAGCAGGATATATTCAAGTGTTGAAGGGAAAAAAAACTTTCAGCCAAGACTACTCCACCTGGGAGGGTCACTGTTCAGAACGGAGGGGGAGAGAAAGTTTCCCAGACAAGCAGGAGCTAAGGGAGTTCACCTCCATGGAGCAGGACTACGAGAGCCACTAAAGGGACTTCCTGAAGCTGAAAAGAAAGGGTATTAACTGGGAACAAGAGCACAAATGAGGGGCGCCTGGGTGGCTCAGTGGGTTAAGCCTCTGCCTTCGGCTCAGGTCATGATCCCAGGGTCCTGGGATCGAGCCCCGCGTCGGGCTCTCTGCTCGGCAGGGAGCCTGCTCCCCCCACCCTGCCTACTTGTGATCTCTGTCAAATAAGTAGATAAAATCTTAAAAAAAAAAGAGCACGAATGACAGCACGAATCTCACTGGTGAAGGTAAACATGGTGTAAAGGCAGGGGGTTCATTACTCATAAAGCCAGCAGGAAAGTTAAAGTAGAAGCAATAAAAATGACTATGACTGCAACACTTAGTTAAGGGACACGCGAAATAAGAAGATGTAAAAGGTGACATCAAAGCGTAAGATGTGGGGAGAGAGAAGAAATGCGAAGTTTCAGGATGTGTTCAAACTTAACTTGCTCTTGACTTCAAACCGATTGGGGCACACACACAGACACACACGGACACAGACACACACACAGACACACACACACGGACACAGACACACACACAGACACACATGGACACAGACACACACAGACACAGACACACACACAGACACACACACACAGACACACACACAGACACACACACACAGACACA
>JAHRIG010000067.1:21560056-21605256 GCA_020311275.1 Eira barbara | reverse complement strand
ACACACACACAGACACACACAGACACAGACACACACAGAGACACACAGACAGACACACACAGACACACACAGACACAGACACACACAGAGACACACAGACAGACACACACAGACACACAGACAGACACACACAGACACAGACACACACAGACACACACAGACACAGACACGCACAGAGACACACAGACAGACACACACAGAGACACACAGACACACACCGACACAGACAGACACACAGACACACACACACACAAAGACACAGACACACACACACAGAAAGACAGACACAGACACACACAGACACAGACACACACAAAGGCACACAGACACACAGACACAGACACACAGAAACACACACAAAGACACACACAGACACACAGACGCACACACACACCTCATTTTATTGTGCTTTGCTTTACTACACTTCACAGCTACTGCATTTTTCCAAAGTAAAGGTTTGTGACAACCCCACATCAACCATTTTTCCAACAGCATTCGCTCACCCTGTGTCTCTGTGTCACCTTTTGGTAATTCCTGCAGTATTTCAAGCTTTTCACAATTGTTATACTTGTTACGGTGATTTGTGGTCAGCAATTCTAACTTGCTGCAGGTTCAGATGGTGGTTAGCATTTTTTAGCAATAAAGTATTTTTAGTGTCTGGAAGGTACACTGCTTTTGTATACATCATGCTATCACACACTGAATAGACAACACCATAGGGCAAACATGACTTTAATACGCGTGGGAAACCAAAACACTTATTTGACTTGCCTTGTTGTGATATTTGCTCTGTTGTAGGGATCTGGGACCGAACCCCCAACAGCTATGAGGTGCGCCTGTAGGTTGATGCGTGTGAGCCACATGGTAACCACAAACCAAAACCTGTAGCTGATACACAAGTGTAAGTGAGGTAGAAATCTCAACATAACACTAAAGAAAGGCGCTGAACCACAAGGGAAGAGAGCAAGAAAAGAAGCAGAGGAAATGCAAAACATCCGGAAAACACTGAAGAAATGGCAATAAGTACACAGCTATCTATAAGTCCTTTAAGCGTAAACGGACTAGATTCTCCAACCAGAGGACACAGTGGCTGAATGGATTCACGCAATAAACAAGACCCGTCTGTATGCTGCCTGCAAGAGGTCAGGACACACAGACGTAAGAACACGCGGACCGAAAGTGAAGGGATGTGGGAAGAGATGCTTCGTGCAGGTGGAAACCCAGAGAAAGCTGGCGTAGCTGCACTTACGTCAGACCGAAGTCTTCAAAATAAAGTCCGCAATAGCAGACACAGGTGGGCGTTACCGATGACAAAGGGGTTCATCCAGCAGGAAGGTTTGTAAATATTTATATCCCCAAAAGAAGTGCACCGAGACATATAAAGTAAAGACTAAGGACCTAGAAAGAGAAACCTGCGGCAACACAAGAACTCAGGGGACACTAACACCCCACCTGCTTCGGCAGGTGGAGCCTCCAGACAGAAAACCGACAAGGAAACAGTGGCCTTAAAGGACACACTAGACCAAAGGCACTTGACAGCTCTGCACGGAACGTCCCGCCCCAAACCAGCAGAAAACACATTCTTGTCAAGTGCGCATGGAACATTCTCCGGAGGAGAACATATGTGAGGCCACAAGACAAGTCTTAATGAATTTAAGAAGACTGAACGCATACTGAGCGTCTTTCCAGACACCACAATGGCGTGAAGCTGGGAATCAACTGCAAAAGAATAACTGGAGGAAAAATCACAAATACATCGAGATGAAAAACTACTGAACAAATGGACCCACGAGGAAATCCAAGAGGACAAAAACCCCCGAGATGAGTGAAAGTGAAGATACAACATGTCAAAATCTGTAGGGTGCGGCAAAAGCAGTCCCAGGACGGAAATTCATAATGAGACAAGAAACAAGACAAACTCAAGTAAACAATGAAACTTTGCACCTAAAGAGCTTGAGAAAGAGGAATGAGCACAGCCCGACGTCCGCGGAAGGAAGGAGACAGTAAATAAGTGGAAATTCAGACTAAAAAGGCAACAGAAAAAAATCAATGAAAATGGTTGTTTGAAAAGATAAATAAAATTGATAAACCGTTAACTGGACTCAGTAAGGAAAAAGAGAGAAGGCTCAAATCAAGAAAACTAGGAATGAGAGAGCAGAAGTCACAACTGGTACCGAAGAAGTACAAGGGATCATGAGAGACCACGGTGTGCAATTATACGCCAGCAAATAGGATGACTTAGAAATGCCGGATAAATGCCAAGAAACATGCAGTCTTCCAAGACCGAATCGTGAAGAAATAGAAAATCTGAACGGGCCAGTCACAGTAAGGAGATTGATTCAGTAATCAAACCCTCCCGACACAAAATGTCCAAGGCCAGCCTGCTTCCCTGGTGGGTGCTCCCAGACACGGAGAGATTTCACACCAGTCCATCTCGAACGCTGAGCAAAACACTGAAGAGGGGCTTCCAAACTCAATTTCCCAGGCCAGCACTACCCTGATACCAAAACCAAACAAGGACGCCACGCACAAAAAGAGAAAATTGCAGGCCAATGTCCCTATGAACCTACATACAAAAATCCTCAACAAAATATTAGCAAACTAAATCAAGAACACGTTGAAAGGATCATATACCATGACCGAGTGGGATCTGTTCCAGGGATGCAAGGACGGTTCAACATCCACAGACCCATCAATGTCATATGTCATGTCAACAGAATGAGGATCAAAATCAGATGACCATCTCCATGGATGCAGAAAAGCCCTCGACAAAATTCAACATCCATTTATGATAAAACTCTTAAGAAAGGAGGGTTACAGGGACCATACCTCTAGCTAATAAAGGCCATATATGAAAAACCCACAGCCAGCATCAGACGGAACAGTGACTCTGGGTCCCACCAGAGCTCAAGACGGTCCCACAGCCTCAGATGGTGTCAGACAGACCCCAGGTCACCTTGGAAGCTGAGCCACCCCCAGGCCTCCCCAGAATGACCAGGTTATGCAGAGGCAAGCGACGGCCCTGGCAGGGCTGCAGACTGCACAGCAGACGTCCTGGGGTCATGTGATGACAGTGGGACCACATCTTGGGTGTGCCCAGAATGAAGCCCAACCAAGAAGGATGCTCTTGAGGCTTCTCAGGGTCCGCAGGACCAGAACAACACGGGGCCTCAGCGGGACCGCGGGACAGGACCTGAGTCACACTTGCCACGACTAATGACCATGTAGTCATTCAGGATGGCTCCCTGGGCAGAAGAGCACACGATTCCGGAATTCACCATGGGGACCCCCGGGAACTCTCTGGGACAACGTACAGCTGCACCCGTGGCCCCCCAGGGTCCTGGGCGGGATCAGGACTCACACCCTACAGGATACATCAGGGATGCAGGATAAACTCAGAAACAGATCTGGGGCTGCCTCTGGGAGTCCGTTTCTGTCTGAATCCCAAGAGGCCCCCTGAGCTGCTGGAATGACCCAGGATGGCAGCAGCAGCCGCAGAATCTACCGGTGCACCACACCTGACTTTGTTATAGGAGCAAGGCTCCTGGATCGACCCCGAGGCGTGACGGATACCCAGCACAGAGCAGCGCCTACCCCCGTGTGAGGTCGGGGCTGTGTGCCTTGACTTGAGGCCCCCTCAGGAGTCCCGTGACGGGTCCGGGAGCACACGGGGTGGCCAGGCCAGACCGCTCCCACAGAGCACTGGTCGCTGTGTCCCTGTCCCCGTGGGTCTCCCCCACGGCTGGACCCCGCGTTCTCATGGGATCAGTCTGGGTGCACCCATGCATCTCCCGGGGACTCGGAGGGGCAGCCAAGCCCGAGAACTGCTCATGTCGACCTTCA
Organism: Eira barbara; assembly: GCA_020311275.1. Classification (NCBI taxonomy): domain Eukaryota; kingdom Metazoa; phylum Chordata; class Mammalia; order Carnivora; family Mustelidae; genus Eira; species Eira barbara. The sequence continues at coordinate 21,601,413 of JAHRIG010000067.1, read as the reverse complement.
CCTGCCCCCAGCAGGTTACAGGGGACGGATCCAGAAAGGAGACCTGTGAGCGCCAGGCTCACAGGCAGGACCACGCACTGTCCCTGGGGTGGTGCCAGGACCAGGAGCACACAGCTGGTATCGGTCATGGACAGTGATGTTCTTCCCACTTTCGCTCTCTGCCTGGGTGACTTCTGCATGACTCCGGCCCGTGTCCCCGTGGAGCTGGACACCGGCCCCCTCACGGCTCAGTGACAAACACAGGGCCTCCAGGAAGGCCGGGCGCCCCTCCTAGCCAGAGCTTAGCTCACCTCCTTCGTGCTCCCCCTGCGCTGCTAGGCACGCGGCCGTGTGTTCCCACGGCCCCGCCCCTTCCCGGGCAAAGCCATGATCGGCTTGCTGTGTGATGACCTTCTGTGCTCTTTCCCAGGAGTTCAACAGGCTCAGTCTGGGCTGCAGTGCTTGCGTCCCTCCTCAGACCCGTGAGAGCAGAACGCGGGGGCCGGGGATGGGGCAGGGGCATGGGTTTTGGGTACTGGGATTTTTAAGAGCCCCCCAGCGGGTTCTGATGCTCCAACGGCGCCTGCGGCAGAAGCGCTTCTCCCAGAGAGCAGCCCCAGCAGCGGTGGGCATGTGCCCCGGGTCACACCGCAGGTCCCTGGGTGTTTGGAGCAGTGACACGGACAGGCGCGAGCCATGAGCTGCGTGTGGTGGAGGCCAAGACCAAGAAAGAAGACCGAGAAGGACGCAGACGTGGCTTAGAGAGAGGCGGGGACGGGGGACCGTCGGACTAGGGGGCGGGCAGGGAGCTGGTTCCTGGTCCTGGCCGTGGAGGCTGAGCACACGGTTTCGGCACGTGTTCCCTTAATTCCCGCTGCGGGTGTCCCGAAGGGGTCCTCCCCGTCGCCTAAGCTGCTCTGAGCGAGCTCCTTCCTTTCCACCCAGTGATCTCCAACCTAGAAATGCCCCTGGAGCTTGGCACTGTGCCTTGGCCCGGGCACAGGGCAGCCTCCGTTTGCCGGATGGGTGACTGGACACGTTTGTCACCGCGGCACAGGGCCTGCCTTATTAATTGGCGGCAGCAAAACCACAAAGCAGGTGACACTTTGCTTCTCAGGCTCAGGCAGTGGAGCTGGGGTGGGTGGGGTGGGGGGCGGAGCCTGGCTTCCCGCGATTGTGTCTAGGACTCTTCAGGGAGACCTGGAGGCTCTGAGCATTCCTGCAATGCAGGAACCTTCCTGGGGCTTTTTCTGCCACGGAGTCCTTCTGTTTTCAGCTTCTGGAATATCGACCCACATTCCACAAAACCCGTGTTCTGGGGAGTTCACCTGGTGCCCCTCGGTTTGGAGACCGCTGACCTCGGTTCACATGGGTCACTTATTACCTGGCCTCGGGGTCCTCGAGACGTCTCCCCTGAGCGTCTGCTCTCTCCTTCACAAAGTGGGAGGGTAGCGTCCGCCACACAGGTTGTTTGAAACAGGCAATGTGACGGCTCATGGCTCACGAAAGTGCTCCGTCTCGGGTAAGTTACTGTAGCCTGTGGGTCCACGGCCACAGAGGTCCCGCGTGGCTGCTCCTGTGGGAACCTCTTCCGACCCGGCCTCACTGCTCGAGATGCTCGCTGAATGCGGAGCAAGCTCCAGGCCGGCCCCGGGTGCCCTTCGGCTTCCGTCACAAACCCGCCTGGACGCCGCTCCGCGGGAAGGCCGGGCCCTGCAGCTGGGCCACAGGCTTCGGGGGCCCCCACAACTCCCGTTCCCCGTCCTGCATGTCCCCCTGGTGGAGCTTCCGTGATGCCCCTGGGCCGGCGGGGCTGCGCTTGCTGGACTCCCTCGGACCCTGGACTTTCCTTGGCAGTGGCGCAGGCCGCCTGGGGCGGTCAGTCTGTTCCCGGCCAGGCTGTCTCCTCGATGGACTTGTCCTCGCTGCTTTGGGGGAAACCGGGTGGCCGATGGCTGGTCCCGACACCAGCCAGGGATGACAGAGTCACTGAGCGCAAGGAAACAGAAGGCCTGGCTTGGACCTGCCCCTTCCTGTGTGGGCACACGTGGCTCCCACACGGCCACTGTGCAGGAGCCCTGCTGTGTCCCCGCTGCTCTGTGTGTGTACGAGCTGGGTGGGGTGGACGTGCTGCTAACACAGGTCTCACTGCACACAGCCGTGCGGCTGCAGGACACAGCGGATGGAGGGAGACGGCGGGGCCCCTGGGCTCTGCAGTCGGGCATCAGAGGGTGGACGCTCGCCCGTGGCATCTGCACGCCAGCCAGGTGATGTGCCTTGTCCACTGGACTGTGGCCAGAGTGGGCCACTTCTGGGGGAGCCTCAGGGCCGCCGGGGAGCTGCGCTCACCCCTCCCCTCAGCTGGGGTGACCGCGGAGGCCGGTGTCAGGACGAATCTCCATCAGCCCGGCTCCCCAGCGATCCCCACGTCCCCCGCACAGCTTGTCGAACACGAACAAGAAACACGCTCGCCATGTTAATGCTGGTCCTGGTTGTCGCTGCTGCTTAACACAGTCCATCCTGACAAGCGCATAGCGAGGGGCCACCCCCTAAGTCCCGCTGAGGGGTGACGGCCACCTGCGCTGCAGCCACAGGGAGAGAGGGCACCGGCGAGTGGGCCTGAGAGATTTTGGGGCTGGTGTGGCCGCCAGCGACAAGAGAGGCACCCCGGGGCCAAGCCTGCTTTGACGTTTCCAAAGCCCTCCGAAACAGAGGTAGGAGTCACCACCCCATCCTAGCGTCCAGGGCCAGGGCCTGGTGTTGGCTAGCTCCGAACCCGCCAAGGGCCCCTGGGACCCGCGCCACGGCTCCGCTGAGCAGGAGTCCGGGCACAGACGGGAACGTGGGGCCGGAAGGGCCTCCCTTTGGGACACACGGCAAGGGGCTCGCAGTCCACAGAACAGGGATGCGGGGGAGGCTGTTACACTCTCACAGACGGGCCAACTGAGGCTTGGGGAGCCTGACGCCCTTCCCTACCTAAGAGGGGCCGGGGTCCAAAGCCCATCCGTCCTTGTGGCCGGAAACCCCTGCTGCTAGATAGAGGCGGGCAACTCACCCCCCGGCGAGTGGGCTTCGCATCTGAAGGGCTGTGAGCTCCTCCGTGGGAGGGGGTGGGCAGTGGGTGTGTCCAAAGGCACGACAGGCGCCCTCAAGGAGGCCTCTGGGCATGGGCAGCGGTCCGGCCCCCCGGGTGCAGACATCACCGGCGCTCCTGCACACACGCTGGGGGCTGAGTCCTGTTCCCGGCTGCATGCACACGGGTGCCGGCTCCAGCCTCCCCGGATCTTGGGGAAACCGGACTGTGGGGTGCGGATGCCTGTCTTTTAGGTCTTCCCTTGATGCTCATGGAATCGGACTTGCCGGGCTCCCACCCAAGCGGAAACCAGAGCTCCTTCACACACGTCGCTGGAGCGGCAGCGACGGACTTTGAGGTGCTGTGATGCTCTGTTTTCTTGGCGGGGGATGGCAAACGCAAACTACCCAGCGGTCGGTGGAGGAGGGCTCAGGTTCTGCAGTCACCTGCCTGCGGGTCCCCACGCGCTCCGGAGCTTCGAGCAAGTTACCTGACAGCGCTGAGCCTCAGTGTTGCTGTATCGAAAATGGGTGAGCAGGGACAAGCTCCCAGGGCTGCTGGGAGGACTGAGGGGAGCGCTCACGCAGAGCAGGCACTCTGGTGCCCGGCACATAGCAGGTGCTTGGCACACAGTAGGTGCTTGGTAAACTGCATTTTTTGTTCCTCTGTATTTATGGGTCTAGTGACGTGGGAGTCCATCCTGCCCAGCCGGATGGCGGGTCCTGCGGTGATACCGGAGTCTGTGCCGTAAAGACCGGGTTCCTTCACCCAGTCGGGGCTCTGACCCCTCTCATCGACTATCAGCTACAACTGCCCCATATCTCCACCTCAGCTGGCGCCCCCCACTGCTCTCCTGTACCTGGAAATTCATGGTCATCGCAGACTGTGACCACAGTGTGGAGGAAAAAAAGCCTGGGGTCCATGGGCGGGAGGCCGAGTCTGGGACCTCGGGGGTGGGGAGGACGAGGTCACTGACATGCATGGGGTGGGAGGTCCTTCCAGGGAGAGGGAGCAGGTGCTAAGGCCCTGAGGTAGGGAAAAAGAGGCCTGTGTAGGGCGAGGAAGAGCAGGATGGGAAGCTGGGTCAGGGCTCATGGAAGGCAGAACTCTGGCTCCTGGGGGTCCCCCAGGACAGATCCCATCTTTTCCTGACGGCAATGGGAGCCATGGTCGCTCTGAGAGGCTTGCTGTGGTGATTGGATGTGTGCCCGCCAGGGGAAGGTCCCTTGAGTGGGGGCTGTGCAGAGGGGCACGGGAGTGCGGGAGGTGGGACCCCGTGAGGGTGTTGGGCAAGCCCCGCGGGGAGCCCAGGCGGGGGCAGGGAGGGAGACTCCCCAGCACCTGGCCATAGCTGCAGGGGCACACCTGGGGAGGGCTCCCCACCCAGGCCCTGGCAGCTCTCTGAGGACATCGCTCTCTTTCCCCCCACAGCCACAGGACTTAGCAGAGCCCGGGTCCCCAGAGCCCGATGTTCGCTGCACAGAAAAAAGCAGTGAGATCTCAGCGTGGCCTCGCGCCTGTGCAGTCCGGAACCACCTTCCCAGCACCGTCACCAAGCAGACCGGTGGTGACCTGGTATTTCCTTGTCCCAATTAAGGTATAATTACTGAGTCTCTTCAACCTCCTTTCAGCTCTAGAAACGTTTGGGGGAGGGAACAGTTCATCCTCGGGGCCTCACTGCTGCGGGGGCCGCGCTGGAAGGTAGAGCCTCTCCGGGGCCGCAGCCTGAGTCCCCAGGCTCCCGTCCGAGGGGTGCTGTTTTAGCAAAACCTTATCCCCCTCCGTTCAGGTTTGCGTTTCTCTGATTGACTGAGGGGTGGAATGTGCTGGAGCAACGGGAGGGCGTGCTTTGTGATGAAGACAGGGTGACTGCGGACTGAGAGAGCCCGGGAAGGAGTCTCACGTCAGCCACCGCCTGAGGTGGCCCCAAGCTTTCCTCTTCTGTAAGCGGGACAGGAACTCAGCCCGGAGCCAGCAGGGCCCAGGTGTCCTGGAGCAGCCACTGGGCACGGGAGCGGGCTGGGCCAGTCTGCCCGCGTAAGACATGGGATCCTAGCTCGGGGCTCCAGGGAGGGGGCTGTGCCAGGTGCCGTCAGACTCACACAGAAGCCCTCGGAGAGAGGGCATCAGGACGCCATGTGAACACGTGCCTGGGGCTCAGGGTCCTGGGCTGGTGCCCTGCCAACCCTCAGCACGCCAAGGGAGGAATGAGCATCTGATGCTCCCAGTTCAGCTCTACAAGCACACTCTGCGCGCCTACTGTGTGCTCAGTCCCTGACACGCTCCTGCCGCTGGACGGGGTTTCCTGGCCCTGGCCTTTCCACCTGGAAGCTGCCTGCTTAGACCTGGACAAAACGACGTCCGGCTCCAAGCAAGTCTTCACCAGATCCGGGCCCGTGCAGCCCAGCTGCCGGCATCTTCGAGGCCTCCTAGTGAGGGCACATGGCCAGCGGGTCTGCAGTTGAGGCTTCCTGTGGGCCCAGACGCAGGGCAGACCCAGGGACAGGATGGTTCTAATGCCAGGGCTGCCTGGCTGCCAGGGAGCACCTAACCCCATGAGACATATCGGGCAGCTGCTGGGACGACAGGTTTTCCTCTAAGATACAGAATGGAAATGTTACAGATTCTTATAGACGCCCACAGGCTGAGGAAGCAGGACGTACTTCTCCACGTTAGCCAGACCTTGGCTCTGGACTCAAACGGAAGGAAGGTCTATGTCAGGGCATGAGACAGAGCAGATGTCTCTCACGAAATAGGCACGTGAGCCAGGCAGCATCCGGCCGTCACCTGCTCCTCTCCACCCTGTCCTGCTCTCCTGCTCTCCTCTGGGGCTCCCGGGCTGTTCTGGGGAGACAGCTGCGAGAACATGTGCATACCACCAGTGGGTTCTGCGGTCCTGTCCCTTCCAAAATCTGCTGCTGGTGCGGTTTGATACCCGGGCCAGGACTGATTTGAAATGAACGTAGGATCCCCTTTTCAGGAATTCTTAGACACTGGGTGAATTCTGGGTCTGAGTCTGCTCCTGACTTACTTTGCTCACGGGCAGCAAACTTCCCCTCTCTGGCCTTCTGTCTGTCTGTCTGCGCACTGGGGAGGATGGGCTGTAGGGTCTCCCCGAGCTTCCCTTCAGCTGAAACGTTCTCCGTGTGGCCTCTGTTCCTGGCTCTTCAGATCGGCTACGGCTTCTCGAGACCCAGCTCGAATGCGTTCCGAGCACACTTTCACGTACGTTATCTAACTGTGCTCTGGAAATCTCGGGGCAGTAGGCGTTTTTATCCCCATTCTGTAGATGACAACACAGAGGTTCAGAGAAGTTGAGGGCGTTTGCTAAGGTCGCGGAGAGAGCCAGGAGGTCGCGGGGCTGAGATGGAGTCTCAGGCCTGGCTCTGGCTTCCGAAGGGCTGAGAACAGGTGCCGTGAGCCCCGCGGCAACTCAGCTTCCTGCATCCCTCTCTCCCTGCATTCCCTGGGCACTCAGCTCTGGGCTCTGGAGTTGGGGACTGATGGTCGAGGGGGGCTCCAGGAGGGCTGGGGCTGGGCGGGGGCACTGGGAGGTGCAGGTGGACTTGGGCCGGCAAAGGTTGGCGAGGTTCTGGAAGGCTGGTGAGGGCAGTTTGTCAAGGGCTGAAAGCAGAACTCTGGCCTGGCCGGGGTCTGGCTCTCTTGGGTCAGTCCTCCTCCCCGTTGAGCCAAAGGACCTGCCTGCTCTTTGCTCGGCTTTGCCGGGTGGGAGCCTCTTCCTGCCCTGTGTCCTGGCGTCCCCAGAGGTCCACCCCCAAATATGCCAGTCCCCAGAAATCATCCCCCAGCACCCACCAGACAAGGGCAGGGAAGGCAAAGGTGGACTGCAGAGGCCGGACTCAGGCCGGTCTTGACAAGGTGGCCAACTTCAAGCCGGGCTTCCAGTCCGGCCAATTCCAACCCTGCCAGTCTGCACGTAGCGGGGGCTTTGAGATCTCAGCTGTCTTTTGGAAACCTGAAGCGGCCACCTGGTATGACACTGGGCAGTACCATCTCTGTGGGTCTCAGCATCCTTCTTCAGACAATAACCAGCTAGGTGCACCCCCCCCCCCCCCCATGGATCTCAGGTCCCTTCCAGCCATGACATTTTAGGACCTACTATCTTTGACTTTCCTTTCCTGAGGCAAGGAGACTGACCAGATGCCTTTGGGGAGCGCATCGAGCTTAAACGTCGCTCTCCCTCTTGGTCCTCCTCCTTCCCTCCACCCCGCCTGGGCCCCCGGGGCAGATCCAGGCCCGCCCCTGAGCCCTGCAGCTCCAGAAACGCGAGGGCAGCGCGTTGGCCCCGACTGCGGCGGCGGCGGCGGCGCAGGCGGAGGGGGAGGAGAGCAGCGCCCGCCTGTCCCGCGGCCTCCGCAGCAGCCCCGGGCCCTGGCCTCCGTGCGCCAGAGGGGTCCTTGGAACGCGCCGGTCTGGTGCTGGGGACTGGGGTCTGCCGGGAGCCCGTCGCTGCTCTCCGGCACCCCGCCGACCCCTGCGGCCCTGGCGCAGCCTCTCCTTCACTGCCGGCGGCGGCGGGGCAGGGGGCCCGGCGCTCAGACGCCTCCGTCTCGCCCTGCCCCGGCCGGGGACGGACGATCAGGGCTGTCTGAGGCCGAGAGGGTCGCGGGGTGGGAGGCACCATGTTTGACTAGACGTGGGTCCACATGCCCAGCCCAAGTCTGGTCTCCTGGAGCCCCTTTTCTTCCCGCACCCCGTCGCTCTCAGCACCTCCGCGTCTCGGCCCCTGCGTCCCTGCCTCCCACGGAGCTCGCCCGGTGAAGGGCAGCCGCAGCCGGCGCCTACTTCCTGCCCGCAGTCCCTGCTCCTGTGCCCATGGCGGGGTCACCCGCCCGCTTGAGCCTAGCCTCCTCTCGCGCCGAGGGAGCCCAGAGTGGAGGGACCAAAGTTCGGGCACCATCTGCCGGCGGAGGGCCCGGGGTGCCTGGGGCCGCGGCCGGGGAGCTGGGAGGTCAGACGCGGCGCTGGTCTCACCTGTTTCTCCAGCGGCTCCTTGGCCGAGAGCGCAGGCTTGGGGGAGGGCGCGCGGTCGCAGACGCAGCCCTCCAGCAGGTAGAGCCCGGAGGGCCGCGAGCTCGAGTCGCTCTCGAAGTAGAAGAGCAGGTTCTGCAGCAGCGCGAACCACTTGGTTTGCCATTTTGTGTTGTCCGAACTCCGCTTGCTCAGGTAGCCTTTGCGCGTGCCGTCCTTGCGCGCCAGCAGTCCCAGGGACGCGACGTGGCCATCGTTCAGCCGGATCCCCTTCTGCATGGTGCTCGGAGGCCAGCTAGACCCCACGCGCTTACATCTTCTCCCCGCGGCACCCGGCAGCCCCCCTTCCGTGCGCGCGGCGCGCTGCCTCTCTCTGGCGCTCGCTCGCTCGCTCGCTCCTGGTCGCTCTCCCCTCCCCCCAAATATCTACACTCCGGGATCCGGCGCGGAGCCGGGGCTTCTGGAAGCGAGATGTACCATTCCCCGCCGGAAGCTCTTCTCCGCTCCTCAGCGCCCCGGGGCTCAGGAGAAGCCGGCCGACCCTCCCCCGGCGCGGGGCAAACTGAGGGACTGGAGAGCTGCGCGCGGGCGAGGGGCAGGCGGAGTCATGTGACGCCGATCCCTCGAAGAGCCGGTCTCAGCAGCGCGGACAGAGACACGCACGCAGCCCGCCGCGGCGCAGAGCGGCGCGCAGGCTGCACCTTGGCGCCCCCTCCCCCCGCCCCGGACGCACACACGCGCACACGCGCACACACCAGTCCTGCCCCTCTACCCCGGTGTCCGCTGTTCCCCTTCGGGCGTTAAAAACTAAATCAGATCAATGTTCGTTTAACCCCGGGGCCCCCCGGAGGCTTGCCACCCTGGGACTTTGCGTCTTTGCGCCCCACCGCGGCGCACTGTAGACCGGGGGTGACGTCCCGGTTGTCATTTTCTCTCCCAAAGGCGGCCTCCCGGTACTTTATTTTTCTAATCCGAGGAGGGCGGTCGGCGAAATGGATCCGAAACAGCTTTCGGTCCTATTCTTTGCGTAATCGCTGGGTCACATTCATTTCAGCGTCCAGCCGCACTCCCCGCGGCTTCCCCAGCGACCCGAGGACGCACCGGGGGTGAGATGGGGGAGGGGTTAGGTGAGCGCTTATTTTATTTCTTTTTATTTATTTCGAGTGTTGCCATAATTACGCGCGCCACCCCCTGCACCCTGAGGTCTGGCTGGCGAGCCGCTGCCGGGAGTTTTCTGCAAATACCCCCGAAGCCTAAAGGCGGGCTTCAAACGCAGGCGCCAGGGACCACGGGAGCCTTCAAATAGCTGCTCTGGCGCAATGATACCTTAATGATAGATTTTCCGTTCTTATTTTTAGCTCCCATTCGCCTACACAGTTGCGCGGCATTTATCCGAGAACGTCACAGCGCCCGCATGCTGCACCGGGAGGGCGCGCGGGCCTCCGGGCGAGCCTGGGCGCGGGAGCGGGGAGCGCGCACCGCCCGCTGCCGCAGAGGGCAGCGGCCTCGCTGGGACCCTGCGTGGCGCCCGGCCTGGCCCAGCCGGTCTGCAGCGGCGAAGGGCGGCCGCTCCGCCCGGGAGAGGAAGGAAGGAACGACACCATGTTTCAGCGGCGAAGCCGCAGGCTCCCTCCCCCGGCGCGCGCGCGCACACTCACACACACGCTCACGCGCGCGCGCGCACACACACGCACGCACACACACACACACACACCCTGGTGTGGCGCAAGGGAAGGGAATCACGTAGTCCTGGGTAGGCCCGCGGAATCCACGAAGAGAAGACACCCCGCGGTGGGGGAGGGTTGGGAGCGGCCCCCGGTCCCCGGCGCAGTGGCGTGGGCCTGCGCTCCTCCCGGGGGAGCGCGCTGGGGAGAAACGGTGTTAACCTTAGTCTGTCCTCTCGGTGCCCAGGCTCCGGGCAGGGTGGGATCGGGGGACTGAGTGCAAGGAACCAGCGAGGCTGATTGTTCTTTGCGAATAATGAAAATAAAGTGGGAGATGGCTAAGCCTCTACATTCAGCCAGGGTTGTCCCCAGGGGGACCCTACACTGCGACCACCTTTCTTTCTCTTTTGCCCTCTTTATTGGAAGCAGTTTCCAGGAGTGAGGTTCTTCGTGGGAAAGCGTTTATTAAGCAGACGGATCCAGAGGCAGAGAACGCTTTGGGCAGGGGCTCTCTTGCCCAGACCCCCGCGGGAGGCTGGCTAGCCCCACCCCCACAGCTGCACTGTGCAGGTGGGGGAAAACGAGGTGCGCAGGGGTTGGGGCTTGCCCAGATGTGGCAGAGGTGGGTTTTGAGCTGGGCGGTGTGTCCCCAGGGTATGTGTACAGCTGAGTGGGCGGTCCTTGGGTTTCGGGGGTGGAGCGGTGGCAGGACCTCTCCAGTGTGCGGGAGCCCAGGCTGGGCCTGTGGCAGCTGCTGTGACGGAGGGACCCATGATGGTACCTGCCTTTTGAACCTGGACTGCACCTCAGAATCACCCTGGGACGTTTGACAAGCACCCGCAGCAGTGCTGGAGTGGGTTGTCCATTTTCATGGGTGATTTTCATGTGCAGCAAAGTTGGAGAACGCAGAGCGTGTCACAGAACCCGTGACTCTGTCTATACCCGCGTATCACCGGGAGTCTTGTTGGTCGGGAGCAGATTCTCCTTGCCGGCGGGGTCTGAGGGCACTTTGGCACAAACGCCTGTGATGTGGCCTTGTGCCCCCACCGACCGGCTTTGCGGGATTTAGAGCGCTGGGGAGGTGGGAGGAGATGGGATGTGTTCATTCATTCATTCCTTCATTCATTCACACACAGCTGTCCCTCCAGGGTTCATTGGGCCTCTTGTCTGTGCCAGGCCTTGGGCTGGGCCACCGGGGCCCCAGTGACGAACAGAACACGGTCTCTGCTGTGTGGAACACAGGCCAGCGCAAGGTGCCTTTCCCGCGGGAGGAAGACCGTCTTCCCCTGAGTTTGGGGAACAGGTGTCTGTAGATAAGGAAAGAAGGAGGAGAATTAAGGAGTATTTTGGTGGGTTTGATCACCTTAGAAATAGCGAGTCCTGCTGAGTCCTGGTGGGGACACGCCGTGTGTGCGGGAGCTGCTCAGCCGTGCACTGTGGATACGGGAAGCCTGTGTGTGCTGTGGGGTGGCGGGTGTCACAGTCAGGGAAATTTGCTCTTTGGACACCATATTAAAAATATATATAACCTTCTCGTCACCTAAAAAAATGAAGAATTAAGAGTGTGGAGTCCGAAGCGTTTTTGGAAACGGAGGTTTCTGGGCCAGCTCCGTCAGCCACCGCCCACCCCGCCTCCTCGGGCAGACGCTGGGGCTTTGCACCGCGACCTCCCAGCCAGCGAAAACAGCCGTGTTATTCTGAGGGTAAGTGGAATACGACTCTTTGTAAAAATTAACATAATCTAGAAAATAAAAGCGTAGCTCCTCTCTCCCCCCCTCTGTTTTTTGCTGTCTAATCTTCCGCTTCAATGCTAACCCTAATTCGATGCTCATCTGTTGACCCAACGGGCCTCTTGCAACACAGGCTATTTGAAATCTCCCCCTGGCTCCCTTCACTTAGCGCGTGTGGGGCCGTGTCTTTGTATGACCGGGAATTTGAGGAGTCGTTTTCTCATGGTTGGGCATTTAGGCTGTTTCTGAGTCACGGTTTTCGGGAATAACACTGCGCTCAACGTCTTCGTGTACGCACTTCCCTCCCTCGGGCCGAATTCCTGAAAGGGGCGTTTCGAGGTTGAGCAGTGTGCGCGTGAAACACGGGTACGTGGTGTACCGGATTTCCAGAGAGCTCTTTTACTCCGTGCGTGGCTGTCGCGGGGGCACGAGCCGTCCACTTCGGCCACCTGTCCCTCCTGGATCTCCACAGTCTCTGCCTCTTGAGAATTCCCCATTTGGAGAGGGCAAAATGATATCCCCTTCTTGTATTAAATTGTACTTCTCTGATTGCTTGAGAGGTTAGACATTTTTTAAATGTTTATGATCATTTGCATTCCTTCTTTTGTGAGTTTCTTGTTAACGCCTCTCTTCAGACGTGTTAATATTTTTCTTGTAGAATTGTCACTGTGCTCCATACACGAGGGATACTTGCCATCGCCATCGTGCACGTTGCAGATAATTTCCACAGTCTGTTGCCTTTAATCACGGTTTAGATTGTAGACAAATCTTTTTCCTTATGGCTTCTGACTTTGAACTCTCCCTGCACCCTCCCGCCAACCGTGTCCCAGCTCCTTCAAGAAAATTTCTTGGTTTTGGGGCGCCTGGGTGGCTCAGTGGGTTGAGCCTCTGCCTTCGGCTCAGGTCATGACCCCAGGGTCCTGGGATCAAGTCCCGCATCGGGCTCTCTGCTCAGCGGGCAGTCTGCTTCCCTCTCTCTGCCTGCCTCTCTGTGAACTTGTGATCTCTGTCAAATAAGTAAATAAAATATTTTAAAAAAAGAGAAAATTTCTTGGTATTTGTATTTCATTTTTCCACACATAATTTTACCTTGGAGTTTACTTTTTTATTTTTTTAAAAGATTTTATTTATTTATTCGACAGACAGAGATCACAAGCAGGCAGAGAGGCAGGCAGAGAGAGAGGAGGAAGCAGGCTCCCTGCTGAGCAGAGAGCCCGATGCGGGGCTCGATCCCAGGACCCTGGGATCACGACCTGAGCCGAAGGCAGATGCTTAACAACTGAGCCACCCAGATGCCCTGGAGTTTATTTTTGAGAGTGAGGCTGGGATCTGGTTCCTTATTAATTTTTCCTAATTTCCCAAATGTCTGGTAAGTTGTCCCCAGAGCACTCATTTGCATAATCCAATTTCCACCAGTGATGTGAAGTAGTACCTTCACTGTATACTTAACTATATTTGGGACAATTTCAGATGCTATTTTTTGTCCTGTTGTTTTGTCTGTCTGTCTTACACCAGTGACACCTGGTTTTCTTTCTTACTACTTTAATACCCACCTTGAGACCTGGTAGAACAGGACCATTCCCATCGCTTTACACTCGTTCCTAAATATTGCTTGCATTCATTCTTCAAGATTAATTCATTACATGTCAATTACATCTGACTAAAAGAGGCTGATTCATGACTAATTTTATCAAGTTCCAGAAAAGTCTCATTGAGATTTTTACTGGAATGACATTGAAAATATTTATTAATTTAGGAATAATTAATACTTTATGACATTTTGTCTTCTTATTCAAGAAAAGAATGCGTCACTCCGAATTTTGTCCTTTAAATTTTTCTGATAGAATTATATGCATTTCTTTACATTTGTCTTATACATTTCCTGTTTAATTTATTTCTGGGTATTATGTTTTGTTGTTTCTAATAAAAATATGATCATTTTCTATTTTTAAAAAGTTGGACATGATTAGTATATAAGAAAACTGTTACCATTCCTGTATATATTTTGTAAGCCACTACTATCCGTAATTCTTCCTGTTTTTAAAATTTTAATTTATGCATTGGGCTTGCCAGTTGGACAGTTGGAGTACATTTCCCAATAGATAACTCCCATCGAACCCTGGGTCTTTTTTACATTATCGTTGTTTTGTTTTGTTTGTTTGTCTCTTCTTGAGTCAATCCTGGTGATTTATAATTTCAAAGATCATTTGTTTACATTTTCCAATTTGTTATATAGACTGAACACTGACTTACCAAGTTTTCTGATTTATTTCCATCTGTGTTTTCCGTTTCTTAGGTACTGATTTTCTGTTTTAAATGATCTGTCTTTCTTTGCAAAGGTTTTAATTTCATTATTCTTGTTGTGAAGGCTTTAAATTTATTTATTAACTCTATTTTTGTAGTTGGTTAACGCACACACCTGTGTCTTTACTAAACTTTCTCCCGCTTTCTTTCGATTTGTTTGTTGTTTCCTTCAACTTCTTGAATGCTTAATTTATTCATTTTTACTATTTCTCTTTAGTATTTAAGACTATGCCCTTTCCTTTAAGTGCAGATTTTTTTCCAGATTCAACGGCATTGCTATATAGTTACATATATAAAATATATTTTTTCTACATATTATACATAATATACGTACTGTATAAAATACATAACATATTTAAATATATTAAATATAATATATAATTATACATGGTTTGTACTCATCCTACATTTGCAATGCATTGATGTTTTTCTCGTGTCCTGCATGTGGTCAGTCTTGTGACGGTAACACGGGTCCCGGGAAAGAGGGCACGCACTCAGTAGGATGACTGTCTAGCAGGTCAGTTCACTCGGTCGTATTCCCCGGGGACGAATCTCTGATTCCAGTCTGTGATCGGGGGAGTTGGCAGCCGTGCTTGGAAGCTGCGACCTGCCTGGTCATGAGCACCAGGGCTGAGGAAGCCAGTGTTCACAGTGTCCCCGTGCAGTCCAACTCCCTGGGGACTCACTAAACCTTAGCAGCAGCAAACATAAAGGGCCTCTGAGTGGCCAGAAGGACAGCCAGTGGCCCGTGCTGCCCCTCCCATCCCCATGAATCGACACCGGCATGCGCGTGGCCACTGCCCTTCACCTTGGGTATTGGGCTTCCTGGCCCATTGAGAACTGGGAGGGGAAAGGCTCAGGGGTGAGCTTGCCAAGTATAGGGTTGACAGCGAGTGACCAGAAGCAGCCGTCCATCCTCCCTGAGCAGAGCACAGAGGACCACAGCCCGGCCACCTGTGTACGAGTCTGAGCCGGGCATGTCCCGGTCCCTCTCTGCCAACTCCATGCCCTGGGGTGGGGGCTGGGGGCAGACGTAGCCGTCCCTGGTCCCAGCTCCATCAAGGGCTTCTGGCTGCGTTTGGCCCTAGAGACACGTTTCCTGGAGGGAGAGTGAGTGAGGTGGCTGTCGCCTCCCCTCTGCCCGGCTCGGTCTCTAGGTCCCAGTGGCCGGACGCCCTCCTCTGCTCCTCAGGACTGGTGACTTTCCTACTCCCAGCCCAGGCACTTGGAAATAGTCCCTTTATCATACTTCTCTCTCAAACGATGCAATTTGAATGTTCTCTCTGCTTCCTGGACCCTAACAGATGCGGAGCTGGTAGGAAACGGGAAGAAGTGAGTCCCACCTCCTCATCTTTCCGTCGGAAAGTGCCGTGCTCAGAGTCACCCAGGAGGGTCGCGGCCAGCCAGAAGCAGAATTCTGGTCTCCGGGGTCTGGACTCGCCATTCTCGCCGCTCCACTCTCTCTGGATCAAGTTCTGTTACGTTTGCACGGCAAGAATTGACTTATAAGCCGGCAAGAATATGAAAAACAAGTCAAAGATTTACCCCCCCGGAATCGGGCCCAGCTAATCTGATCTTTTGAGTCATTTTAGAGGAGTGGGAGGGGAGTAGGCATATGTGTTCTGCATCTCATTTTAACTCAATATTTTTCTTTTTCCCCCCATCCTTTTTTTTTTTTTTTTACTTTTCGTAACAAAAAGTTACTACAGTGAACAGATCGGACAGGGACGCGTGCAGACTTCTGAGACGCTCACAGTCAAAATCTCTGGTGTTTACAAGAGAAGGCACACCTTCGGCCGTTATCAGAGCTCGCCCTGCCCCCGCCCGAGGCACGGTCACAGAGAGTTCCAGAACGTTCTGGGGGAGAGGGCGTCCTGAGTCGCTAGGTGAGAAACCGCTCCCAGGCCGGGTATTGATTCTCTGGGGGCTGAGATGAGAGAGACTTTGAAGAAAGTGGATTCAGAGGGATTTTAAGATGAATCTATTCTCATCAGGCTGATTTGCTCTTTTCATTCAGAAAGGAAAATCAACGAAGGAATTTTTTCTCATGATTGAGGTGCCTGCAGCGGGCAGCGGCTTAGTAAATAACTTCTCAGCGTGCCCGCACCCTCTGGAGCCTTACGCTTGGCCCGGCTCCTCGAGCACGTCGGGAAGGAGCCCAGATGCGCTGCGAAAGCCCCCCCCCCCCTGCTGCCCCCAAGTCTGCTTCAGGGTCTTGGCTGGTGTAGACCAAGTCCGTAACAAGTGAATCCTGAAGACGGAGGCTCTGGTTCCGGAGCGGCTGGGTTCGTGCTCGTCCAACGGTGCAGGGCGGCTCTCCTGGCTTCAGTCTGTTCTTCCAGCAGCTGGGTGCTGCTCACCAACAGCAGACACTCACCCCTCGTGGTTCCGGAGGCTGAAGTCCAAGGTCGTGGAGCTGGCACGTGGGTTCCGGTGAGGGCCGGACATTGAGCTGCTTCCCATTCAGCCAAACGCTGGCCCTGCTCGACTTCCTGCGTGGCCCTGACTGTGCCTGCCTCCCCCGTCCAGGGGCCGTGGGCTGCTCCCTGCTCCTCCAGGGGCGTCCAGGGCCATGATTCTCTCTGAGGCTCAGGGTGCCGCCTGGGCCTCATTGGCCTCCGGCCCCTCGGACAGGATGCTGGGGGGCAGCAGATGGCCCATTCCGGGTAGCAGGAGAGGTCAGTAAGAGCGCCATTTACACAGTGGGGTCGGGGTATGGGGAAGCCACAAGGGGTGGGGCGGCGCCCTGGGCCCAGTAGCCATGGGACGCTGTTTCCACACTGGCGGGAAGGGGCCGGGGCTGGAGCCAGAGACAGGCCAGGGGATAGGAGCTGCAGCCTTCCATACAGGGACACAGACAGCCCCCGAGATGGGGCCGAGTGACACCCCATTTCTCCCTCCCTCGGGATCTGCGGCTTTACTTCCTATTGGTCACACCCAGCCGGGAGGCAGAGGGCTGGGAGCCTGCCAGTGAGGTCCCTAAGGCCAGCTTTGGGGATGCAGAGGCAGGTGGGGAAAGGCGGCAGGGGAGGGTGTGGGGGAGCAGGGGCAGGTGGCCCAGCAGCAGCCGCGCGTGCCGGCCCTCCGGTGAGAGCACGCCTGCACGGGGAGCTCAGACTCCGAGGTCTGGGGTGAGTGGGGAGCCCAGGGAAGGCCACCCTTTTGGAGTCCCACAGTGGTGATGTGTCCCTGGCCAGAGCTGAAGGTTCCAGGGCTCAGGTGTGAAGCTGCTGAGGGGCTCAAACAGGTGCTGGGCACCGTCTCCCTCCGACCCCGCCCTTGGTCCAGCCCGCGGGTCCTCAGCCTCTCTGGCCTTGCTCTGGTGCTGATGCGGTGGGGAGGCAGGCAGCCGGGTCTTCACTGGCTGCTCACGGAGGGGCGGTCACTGGCAACTCTCGCCCTGTTTGCACGTGGGGACACAGGGCTCAGCATCCCGGACACTGCCTGGGACATGTCCAGAGCATGTAGCATTCACTGCTGGGCTTCAGCAGACTGAGAGGGCAGGGCTCCGGGTCCGGGCTTCGTCCTCGTGCTGAGCGAAGGCCAGTGGAATGGACGAAGGGACGTCTGTTCTCCCTCCTACCACGCATCTCCTCCTCCGGTAACAGTAGCAGCAGCAGCAACACTTCCCCACGTCTCGGTCCACCTGGTTGGGAGGAAGAGGGACTTCACCCCCAGCTCCAGGCCTGACCAATCAGAACTCTTCATCCCTCTGGCCTTCGTGAGTGGACCAGGGACGGTCATGTGACCCGAGCCACGTGCCCGGAAGGCTGAGACCATGTGATGTGAGCCCCGGAGCAGCGGCAGCTGTCTTGCCACCATGAGTGAGACTGGAGCCCACGTGAGAAAAGCAGAGATGGTGGATGGAAGGGAAGAGACTGGGTTTGGATAGTGTTGTTTAACCACATGCATCCAGCTGGAGCTGAATCTGTTCTTCAGTTAAATTAGCCAGCAAACTCCCCCCTCCCTTTTTTCTCCCTCTAGACCAGTTGGATTTTCTGGCACTCGCCTCCAGAAGAACCATCGTTAGCAGAGCTGAAAGCAAATGTGCAGAACGGCTCTGCCTTCGGGGTTTGCTGTGTGTGGCTCGATCTGGAGACAGCAAGCGCTGAAGTCTAGTCCCATCTAGGAGCCCTTTCTCCCTGCTGAGCCCAGTGGAGTCCGGGAAGGGGGACAAACTCAGAACGGCTCACGTGTCCATGCACAGCAACTTCGGTGTGTGCTCAGGGTCAGGTGCCGGGTGCCGGTGGCCACCCGGCTGCGTCCCTGCCCCTCACCTGGTCGGTGTGGCATATGGTGGGAAAAATGCCCTCAGCTCCTGGGGAAGGATTTCAGAGCCCGGCAGTGGGACACTCCGTCTAGCATCTGATGACAGACACGAAGCCCTGTGTGAGGGGCCTGGGTGTGCAGGAAGCTGAGGGCAGAACCCAGAGACAGAAACAAACGGAGCTTGGGTCCCCGGCCGCCACCTGCTCTGTGTCGAGGAGGAAGGTTGAATCTGCCAGGGGTTTCTAATTTGCTGGGGTGAGGGGACATTCTGTCATGGGTCCAGACAGGAGGCAAGAAGCATTGGTTTCTGCTTCTTCCAACCCTCTGAATCCTCGTGATGTTTGCGGGTAAGAGTTCTGGAGCACGGCCTTTTAACAGCAAGCACGGACTTTCTCTTTTAAGGGAAGGACTAGACCCCACATTTCTGGGTGCTGAGTGTGGAAGGGCAGGAGGAGGGGAGCCTTGTGCTCCCTTGTGGGGCCAACACTGTCGTCCCAGCTTTGTGGGCCCCTGGGGTCCTCTCCTGAACGCCACTCGGTTCTTGTGATGCCCGGAACGTGTCTTCCCATCGTCACAGCTTTCCTTCAGGCCGAGGGTTTACCCTTCCCTCCTCGGACTCCTTCCTCCATTCCAGGGTCCCATTAAGTGGATCAGAGGAATTCGACATCTCAAAATCGAGCTTTCTAGGTTTCCTTCTTGGTCATTCTCCACCAGGTTGCCAAGAGGTGACGGCAGACCGGCATTCCTGTGCGCACAGCTGTCTGGCGCTCAGGCCGCCCGCGCTCACGGGCAAGCAGGTGTTTTCCTGGAACTAAACTTCATTTCCAGTTTGAGCCTGATTCTGATGGGAGGCAGACAGGACGCCCAGGTGGTTCGGCCTTTTCAGCTCATGGAGTCCCACTTCCCTTTTCTTCAGTGCCGTGCGTGAGTGCTGGGCGGGGGGTGGGGGGGACCACCGAGGGCGGAAAGTCATCGACAGTGAGATGCTGTTTGTAGGGTTTGCACCATGATCCCCGGTACCTGGGGTTTTCAGATCTTTCTCTCTGCCAGCAGCTCCGTACGACCGCGGGCAGGAGACACTGGTCTGGCTTACCCCTCCCTGCTTTGCTCTGGGGGAGTGGGGAACCCTGAGCTTCCTCGGATGGTTGCCTAGAGACCCTACGGAGTCAGCCCCGTGCTGCTGCCCTGGCCCCACGCTGGGCGGGGATACAACTCCGGGGGGGAGGCATCTCCCCAAAGCCCACCTGGAAGAGAGGCCTAGTGCTCCCTGGGTGGCAGCCTTTCCCTCAGACAGACCCAGGATTTCTGTCGTGTCATCTGTGAGGGCTCGCGGGCCAGGAGTGGGGTGCGGGGGGCTCACGCCCCCCCGTCTCGGGGACCCACTCCCTTTTTTGACTCTCCTGATCGCCTCTGGATTCTCCCCGTCGTCCAGCCCAGGGATTACATAACGGGAAAAAATATTCCCAAATGTACACTCGCTTCAATAATAGCTGCTCTCGCCATGTTCCTGAACTCGGGGGAAGCAGCCAGGCTTTCACCGTTGAAGTCTAATATTAGCTGTGGGTTTTGTTTTTTATATGGATGTTCTTTATTAGGTTGAGGAAGTTCCTCTTTATTCCTGGTTTTCAGAGGGATTTTGTCAGGCAGTGCCAAAGTGCTGAGAATGTCTTCAAATAGTTTTCCATATGGGTTGATAATAAAATGTGATTTTTCTCCTAGTCTGTTACTAGGGTGCATTATTAGCGCAGTAGGTTGCTAGTACAGATGATGGGCTTTCAAGTATTGATCCAACCTATGTCCCTGGGGGCACCCCATTTGGTCCTGGTGTGTAATTCTCTTTATACGCTTCTGGTCCCTAGCTGTTAATATTTTATGAAGGATTTTCGGGTCTACATTCGTGAAGGAGACTGACCTGTCGTTTTCCTGCTCTGACTTGTAATTGTCTGATTTTGTTATCGGGATAATATTGGTCTTGTATAGAGTCCTCTCTTATTTTCTGGGACAGATTGTGTAGCACTGGTGTTAATTCTTAGCAAATCAACATGGTGCTGGAAGTTCTAGAGAGCCCAGTAAGGCCAGAAAAGGGAGCGAAAGTCACACAGATCGGAAAGGAAGGCAGAAAACCACACCCGTTTGCAGACAACATGGGGGGCCCGCATAGAAGATCCCAAGGAACCTATAAAGAAAAAATAACCCTAGAAGCAAGAAGTAAGTTCGTGAAGATTGCATGATCCAAGATGAACCTGTAAGAAGTAATTATATGTCTATAAAATAGCATTAAATACACGAAAAACAAAATAGAAAATATGGTACCATTTACACTGGCTAGAGGAGGGGGAGGGAAGGTGTATTCGTTGGGAGAACCAGGGAGGCGTCCGAAGGCCCGAGAACCAGGAAGGAGCATCAGCGTCCGAGGCGGGAGGAGGTAGAGGGCCAGGCTTGGGCAGAGAGCAAAGTCACCCGCCGTGTCCTGGTTGGAGCCTCGGTGGGTCGGAGGCCGCCCCACCCCCGCTGGCCGGCGTGACCGCCTTCGCCCGCGCCGCCCGCTCAAGTGCTCTTCTTTTCCAGAAACACGGCACAGACGCGCCCAGAAATAATGCTTTACCTGCTGTCTGGGCGTCCCCCCAAACGAACTCTAGGCCTAGAAGCCTAGAAAGTTAGCTGTGGGTCACTGTCGGTTCATTACGAGTCTCGCAAGATCCACAAAGGGTTGTACACTTAGCACAGCAGAGGCCAAAGATGGGAATCTAGAGTCTCAGCGCAGCGACCGTGGGGCGCACGGCCTGGAATGGGTTGGTGTCGTGCAGTCCCTACCGGCATTCCAGCAAGACTTTCTGCAGCACAGACAAGGCAACTGTAAAATTCACACAGAAGCGTGAAGGGCCCGGAATACCCGAAACGATTTTACAAAGAAGAAAAAAGTGGGGGAAGTCGGTCCCCCCCAGTTTAAGACGTTATATGGGTGCGTGATGTTGGCGGAGGGAGAGCCACATAGACGAGCGGAACAGAAGAATCCAGAAATGGACCCAAACGAGTTCAGTCGACTGATTTTTGAGAAAAGTGCAGAAGCAACATAGCAGAAGAAGGTGACACTTTCGGCCGAGGTGCTGGGCCGTCGGTAGCCGTAGGCAAAAATGCGGATTTTGAGTTAAACCTCATGCTGTGTGCAAAACGATTAACTCAAAAAAATGGATCATAGGTAGAAAAATAACCCTAGAAGGGTTAAACTTTCAGGAGGAAACAGGACACAGGTTTGGTGAACAGTTCTCAGGTTTGACAACCAAAAGACCATCTATTAGAGAAAAATCAATACTTTGGAGACCATCAAAGTCACAGATGACTGTGTCGAGAGGAGAAAAGGGCAAGTTCCAAACGGGGAGAAAATAGTTGCCAATCACGCGCCCGACAAAGGACTCACATCGAGAATATGACAGGAGTCGGGACAACACAAGTGGGAAGTGGACAAGGACTGTGAGGGGACAATGAGCTGAAGAGGGCGTGTGGCACGGCATGTGGATGGCGTGTGGATGGCGTGTGGCACATGTGTGGATGGCGTGTGGCGCGGCATGTGGATGGCGTGTGGCATGGCTGGGGGGGATGGCTCATGGCGGGGGTGCAAGTTACCGTGGAGAGTTATCATCCCGCGCCATTAGCACGGTTCCGATAACAGTGACAATACCAAATGGTGGCTGGGACGGGGAAAGACAGGCTCTCTCCTGCATTGCTGGTGGGAACGGGGAGCGGTGCAGCTACTCGGGAAGAGACTTCGGCAGCTTCTTACAAGATCATGCGTGTGCTCGCCACGCGACCCAGACACCACACTTCTGGGCCTTCATCCTGGAGACATGAAAACCTTAGTCCACATAAACCTCTGCCCAGAAATGCTTACAGCAGCTTTCTTGCCATAGTCCAAACAGGAAACAACCAGAACGTCCCTTGGTGACTGCGATCCCACTAACGGTGATGTGGTCCCGCCATGGGAGACTGTCACGATGCGAGCAACAACCTGTTAATTCACCCGACGACCCGGACGGACGTCGTGGGCACTCAGCCGGATGAGAGCAGCTCGGGGCTGAGTCGTGTCCCGGAAGGTTCCAATAGAGAGCGCGCAGAGCGTCCTCACGGTGACGGAACGACGCAGGTGGGAGACAGAGGGGTGTGGCCAGGTTTGTGCGTGGGAGGGATGCAGTTTGGGGTGGAACTTCTACTTTCTGGATCCTGCGTTTTCCTTTCTTGTTTTACATTCGATACCCAAAGAAACGGTGCGTAGGAAATATGAAATTTGAGGTTTGGGATGTCCGAAAATGCTTTTAATCTGCCATTCCTCTGTTGATAATTTGGCTGGGAATAGACTTCTTGGTTGCAAATGATTTTCTTTTTAAAAACAATTTTATTTATTTGAGAGAGCAAGCACGAGCGGGGTTGGAGAGGGGGAGGACAGAGAGAGAGGGACAAGCAGATCCGCACTGAGCAGGGAGCCCGACGTGGGACTTGATCCCAGGACCCTGGGATCATGACCTGAGCTGAAGTCAGACGCTCAATGACTGAGCTGCCCAGGAGTCCTGGAAATTATTTTTGAAGAGTTCTTGGTACTAAAGCCAAGAGCACGGAGCGTGGCAGACAGGAGAGTGGCAGGAGAATGCGCAGAAGGACCAAATGGTCTTGGGCCTCTCTGAGCCTCTGCATCCAAATCTGTGAAATGGGACTCAGGTCACCCCGGTGAGGTCCCGAGGACAGTGACAGCTCTCGCGCCTGAAAACTCTTTGCAGATCTGATGCCACGGAAACGTGTGCGGTGCTCGCTCTCCTTCCCGTGGTCCGCATCACGTTCCATGGGGTGCGTGCGAATGCTAGTGTCATTTTCCCTCCTGGACTGAGAAGCCTGCAAGTGTGACCCCCCGCCCCCCTGTAAATCAGAAGGCTCGCCCATTCTTTGCAGCACTGTGAATTCACATCCCAGCAGGCTTGTGTAAGAACAACCAGGATTTTATTTTTGTAAACCAAATTAAAAATGGGTATGAGCTCCCAGTCACTGTGGTTGAGTCACTGCCTGGAGCAGCCCCTGGTTAGGGTGAGAAGGACGGTTTGCACAGGCCAGAAACGTCAGCAGAACTTGTGTTCTTCTGTCCCATATGGTCACTCCCGCAGCCTTATGCTCCAGCCCAAGTGGTTGATTCCCGGGGCAGGGGTGGGGGGCTTCTCTGCCTCCACACCGAGCCAGGCTCTAAGACCGTTTGCGGCAGCCTGGGTTTCGGTCCCCGGTGCCCACGGGCCGCCCAGTGGAAGGTCCCGCTCCTATTCACCACACGTGCTGCGCGGAGGGGATGCGCGCGACTGTGTCCCTGGTGTGCTGTGTCGTACCGGCTTGTGAGAGCCGGCTGTCGGCACCCCGTTCCCAACTTCTACTTGGTACCTGAAACCATGCTCGGTGCAAGTCTTCACAGCACAGAAACCGGTCCGCCCTGCAAGTCAGGACCCGCCCCCGCAGCTGAGAGCAGGCGGCTAGCTATTCCCAGCGCCCTCCCACCGCCCCTGCTCCCTGTCTCTGGGGTAGGGTGGGGTGCCGAGCCTCTGCCCGGCCTCCCAGGCCACCTCTCCATGCACAACAAGCGCTTTGGGTCCAGAGCCCAGACTGGAGAAAACCCACGCCTGTCCTCGTTGCCCTGGGGCAGCTCTCCGGAGGCTGGCTGGCTCTCTGGAGAGGAGAGGGAGGTCCCTCTCCTTCTGGGCTCTGCGACTTTCTCTTCCAGCCATGTCTGCAGCTCCCGGGGATGTGCTGACACAAGGGAGGTGCCCAGTGCAGTGAGCGGAAGTTGGCGTTCCCACTCTGGTCCCCCGGGCACCCCCATGCCTGCCCCCATGTACACCCCCCACGGGGCCTCGCTCCCCTCGCTGCCGCGCCGCCCCGACCTCCCGCCTCTGGGAGCTCTTTATGTAACCAGGCACTAAGTGTTCCGTCTGGGAGGCTGACTCCAAGGAATCACTCATTTTCAGATATTTATGCCTTGAACCGAAGACCAGATACTGCCGGTTCCTGCCTCCTGTCTCTTCGTGGCGTCATTAGGGGCTTTCAGGAGCAGCTTTCTGTAAGTGGATCTGCCAGCTTGTCACCGGTGAGGTCTGCGTTACCCGCGACACCTGAGGAAAAGCCCAGAATAACTCCAGCCAGCCAGCGGGGCACGCGGGAGAGAGGAGCGCAGACGCGGATTTAGGGGGACCGTGGGGATCTCGTCCACAAAGCCCAGCCAAAGCTCGTACCTTTCTCCAAGGAAGTAAGAGCACGCGGCTGCTTCAGTGCCCCTGCGAGGAGGAGAGTACGTAGAAGTTAGTGCTGTCAGGTCACAGATGGGGACAACTGAGGCACAGCACAGTCATTACAGCTTCAAGAAAATTAAGCTGTATCCAGGTAGGACTGCTGGAAAGAATAGATGCCAGGAAAGTAGTGAAGTGGAAGAAAAAATCACTCATTCATGCATTGATGCATTCACTTATTCAACAGGCTTCCGTGAGCCCCTATGTTGCCAGGCTTTTTGCCAGGACTGGGAGAGGTACAAATATTAATAAGGCAGGACTCCCACTCTCAAGGACCCCTAAGTCTGGTTGAAGAAGCAGACACTTAAGCAAATAATTGCAGGGTTCTATGTGCGGGGCTGCCACGTACAGTTGCTCAGGTGTTTCACTGCACAAATGTGCTTCGCTGAAGAGGCAAGTGGGACCTGAAATCTAGCCTTTAGTCTGCTGGCCAAGCCTTCGCCCTGGTGAAGAGTGGGGTCTGTCCAAGGAAGGGATACCTTTTTCTGGTGGTGAAAAATGTAGGTGAGCTCTGCTGTAGCCACAGGACCAGAGCCCCACATTTTTATTGCATCATCTCCCAGAAACCATCCCAGGTACTAATCACCAATGGCTGGCAGACCTGTGCTCCCTCCACCTCTGGGCCTCAGGCTCCCCTCTGCAGCGTGGGGGTGACCCTTCTCGTACCAGTCTAGGCGAGTGTGATTTCTTGTTGAGCCCCTCGGGGCGATGAGTCCCGCCTTTACTCCTGCAGGCTGGATGTTCAGTAAAGGCGGGATATTCTGAAGGGGACGTTTTGGACTTTAATCAGGACAGAAGAGCGGTCTGAGCCCCTGCGTTCGAAGGGTGGGGCAGGTCATGCCCAATGCCGGAGGCCGTTCTGGGGCCAGGGGGGTGGAAGGACGGGGCGCTGGGGGGGTGGTGATGGGCGCACAGAGCTCTGCAGGAGGCCCCAGGCAGACTCCAGCGTGAGGGCTCCAGACAGCTGATGTCTCATCAGGGAAAAGGCCAGACTAAGAAGGAGGCATCACAGAAGGGACCAGGTCGGCATGGACGCAGGGGACACAGTGCAGGGGCCCTGGGGACACTTGGCACAGCCTTTCCTGGGTCTCAAAGGGGTCAGGCACCCGCTGGGCCTGCTAGGACCCAAGAAGGCCAAGAAAAGGCAGAGACAATGTGGTGCTGCCAGCAGAGCTGGGGCCGGGCAGCCGGACACCTGGGCTCACCCCAGCCCCAGGACCGGGAGCTCGGGTGCCTTGCATCCAGCCCAGGCTCTGTTCCCGCTCCTGGAGCAGACACGGTGATCTCCGCTCTGCACAGTGGCTGTGAGCACAGGGCCCGCTCAGTAAATGTCTGTAAGGGATAGTGTCTGTGAGTCTGAGCTTGATACGCTGGAGTGCGGCACAGGCGGGGGCGGCGACTGCTTTCTGCGTGGAGCCAGGGGACACCCCACCTGTGGTCTGGGTGTTAAAACGCCTCCGTCTGCCGCTCATCTGGAGGAAGGGGCTGGCCGTCCGGCCCCTGTGACTGGTGCTGTTACTAGAAGGGATACTCAGTGAGCCCATCTCCGAGGCTGTGTTCTGGAGGCCGGGACTAGCTGCAGCTAGTCAGGACTAGCGGGGAGCAGGAGACGGACTTCTATTCTGATGATGGCATCAAGGGGACACTTGGAGCGCGCTGTTAAATCCGAGTCCCACAGAGAGGGCAGGGGCTGGAGCTGGGACAGGAGTCTCAGACCTCTGTGCGCGGCAGCATGTCCACGGGTGACCTCAGCCGCTGGGTCTGGGACTTTCGGAGGGAGAGCCACGGGCTCCCCAGTGGTGCTGCTGGGGTACACAGGGGAGGGTTCGGGGGAGAGGCCTCAGGAGCCGGGAGGAACCCAGGCCCGCCTAGGCAGACAATCAGACTACCGTGACTACAGAGGACGGACAGACTTTTGACCGACCTGCAGAGGGCTCTCAGGGTTAGGAAGCTCCGAGCTAGAACCTTCAGGTCAGCAGAGCCCCATCAAATATCACCAGGGTCCCGTCCATGCATCTGCCCGAGCTTCTTCCGAACACGCGGCCCCTGGGGACAGCAGGATGGTGGCAGCGTCCCAGGGCTCCCCCCAGCCCACCAGCCCAGTGGCGGCGAGCGCTGTTCTTCCCACTGCCGCCTTTCCAGACCCCCGGAGCCCACGGAGGGCGGGCGGGCTCCTCCCAGCTGCTGGCCAGACTCCAGAAGCCCCCCAATGGCTCTGATTGCACATAGCGTCCAGAGCAGGGCAGGTTGCCCCGTCCACAGTCAGCGGGGACAGAGGGACGGTGGCCCTGCTTCCAGCCCTTGGGGCGGGGTCTGTGTGCCAGGAGGAAGGCGCCCCCTGGAGCCAGCGAGGCAGCTGAGCCGAGTCCCACGCAGTGGCTTCCCCGGTGGCTGGTGGTGGCGCTGGACGTGGCATGGCGGGGGCGGGGGGGGGGTCCGCCGAGTGGAGGCGGGTGACTCAGCAGCCTGGGCCGGCGTGGCTGAGGCCTGCTCTGTGGGCGGCAGGCCAGGGGGGCACGGGGCCCGCACAGGCTGTTCCAAGCCCTGGGCTCCCACGCCGCACACGTGTACCATTGATGCGGGGACCTCCTCGGACGGCAGCACACGACTCTTGCCCAGGGGCTGAAGAAGGGCCTGGTTCTTATCCAGAGAGACTCAGGGAGCTGTCTGTATGTCACTGCCCTCTGAGCATCTCCCCCTGGATGTCTCCGGGGCCTCCGGGGCTGGCAGGACCTTGGGGACTGGCTGGGTCTCCCCAGCCAGACTGGTTTCCAAGAGGTAGAGGAGGGGAAGCTACGAGCTCACTCAGGGCTGGGCTCAGGAGTTGGAACAGGACGTTTCTCCTGGCCTAAGCCAGCCCTGGGGCCAGCATGGCATCAAAGACAGCAGGGACCGGCTTCATCTCCCAGGACAGGAATGGCACGCTGGCCCCGGAGAACAGGGACGGCTGGCGGCCACCTCAGGCCTTGCACCCAGGATCGGGGCACCATGGGTCAGGTCCTGGGAGGGACTCTTGCTGTCCTCTGTGGGCCCCAAACCCACAGCGTCTAACCTGGTTTTCCTCGGAAGCAGACCTGGAGGTCCTGTTTGGGTGTCCATGGCTTCTCCGGGAGGGAGGCTGGACAAAGGAGGGTGCGAACCATGACATGAGCAGCCAGCCTTGCTGGAGGCTTCTGACAGGTGGCATGAACCCCCCACTCAAGGGGCAGGGGTGCTGGCGGCCATCCCCCCCTTGGCACGCAGATCCCACCCCAGATGCAGGAAGCTCATGGGAAGGTTTTGGGGGGCTTGTCCAGGACACGTTAATTCACTTCCACTTCTGGGGGCCTCTCATCACCATGGTCTCTGGGCTGCAGCAGCCACACTGCCAGTGGTCCTGGGACCCCTGGAGCCGATCCAGCTGCGGACTTTCTCAGGGCCACCCTGGCTCCCCCTGCCTGGGTCCCTGGGCTGCCTGCACCGCCCCCCCCCGCCCCTGCCTCCCACAACCCAGCGGCGTCCTCTGGCGGTGAGAGCTGTGACTGTGGCTCGTGCTAGCCTGTCCCTTTGGTGGCTGCCAAGGAACCGTGCCTCCCAGGATGGACGTCCCCCTGCTGTCGCTACCACAGCGACTCTGAGCTTGGCCCTGTGATGCGCTTTGGCCAAGGGGACGTGAGCCAGTGGGCTGCGAGCAGAGGTTTGCGAAGTGCCTCAGTGTCTGCTCTCAGGACCCAGCCACCGGACTGTAAAGAAGGCCACAGCGTCCTGCTGGAGGGACACATGCGGGAGAGGCCGACCACACCGAGAAACATCGAGCCAGTGGATGGGCGACCGTGGCTTACCCGGACCTCCCCTGGAGCCCAGTCCCCAGCGGGAGGCAGGGGCAGCAGCCGGACACAAGGACCACCCCACCTGCCACCTGTCTGAGCTCCTGACCCTCGGCGTCGGCAGCAAAGGAAAATGGTTCTTGCTTGAAGCCACTGTTTGGGGTAGTGATGCAGCCCCGGATAGCCTGGCCAGCGCCCCGGGCCTCGCCTCCTCATGGGCCATGAGCACCGCTGTGGCCCCTCCTCTGTCTGTCCCAGACCCGCACACCCAGTTGGAGGAAGTGGGGAGTCGGGGCGAGACATGCCGCCTCTCTGTTTTGGGGCTTGACGGGAGTGGCGGAGAGGTCCGTGCCCCACCAGAGCCACCGGACGCCTCGGCAAGGAGTGTGGCCAGCTCCCCGCTTGGCAGTGGACTTCTGACTCCTCCCCCAAGAGCAAGAACAGTGAGCCCTGCTCCGCAGACCGGGCCACGGGAGGCCGCAGGGAGCTCAGAGTAATCCATGGGCCGCTCAGGGCCCTCCCCTACCCCTCGGGCTGGGAGGCCTCATCAGGAGGCTAACAGGTGCTGCCAACAGTTTCGTCTCGGCGGCAAAGAAGCGGCTCAGAAAACACGGCGGCGCGGAAGTCCCAGCGCCTCGTACCAGCAGAAGCAGAGCGCGCTGTCCGGGACTGGCCGTCCACGGGGTTTCTCAGTGGGTCCCGTGGCTGTCTGTGGGCGAAAGTCATCGCGGGGTGAAAATGTCAGGTCTGGGCGACAGGCTTTTCGATTCAGCGGTGAATGCACAGCCCAGCTGCAGGGCACAAAATGAATTCCCATAAAAATAAGCAAAGTCAGTAATTAAAATTTCTTCCTCTTCACATTCGATTAATAAAACCTAATTTGGTCTCCCAGTTTCCTGGGCTGAATTCCCTAGTTGTGTACTTGTTCCCACCAACTTTTCTTCTTGAATCACAAAATAAATGTCAATTTCAGAAGTTAGATGGTGAATATTCATCTCTCTCCAGAATACTGTGGGTGTAAGGCTTTCTTCCTGATTTAGAAGAGGAAAAAAACCACAATTTAAATATGAAGTCCTCATAAAAGAAAAAGAAACGGGAAACGTGTTTTAAAATAGTCTTTTATTCTTCTATTTCCTTTTGATCTGGGTTCCCCGATCTCGTTACCGTCCTCCCCACGGGAGAGCGTCCCCGCGTGTTTCCTGTGCGTTGTCCTCTGTGTCTGCTTGTCCACGCGCGCGGCTATCTTGTGGACGTGTATTTTGTCCTTGGTGTTATCGGTGTTGGCGTAAGTCCCACCATTCCTTGCTGGTTCTCCACTCGGCCCTCTGTTTCAAGATCTATCTTTGTAGCTCGAAGACCATTATCTAACCTATTGACGGGAACCGCTGTGGAACATTCTGGATGGGCTTCTCCCACAGCCGTCAGCTCTGCCAGGGACGGACCTCCAATGGCCTCCAACCCCGGGCCGATGCCCCCAACGCCATACTGCACGTCCTTGTTCCTGACCCCTTGCAGACCCGACCAAAAAAACGTCCGTTCATTTTGTTCACAAACCACGGTGTATGTCCACACAGGCCTTCCAGTTTCATGCAAAAAAAAAAAAAAAAAAAAGAAAAAAGTCCAGTGAATAAGGAGATTTATGAAGTTGAATTTAGATTTCTTAAATTCTTTGTCTTAATAATGAAAAAGCTCAAAGAGCTCAAACAGTTAACATGGGACCTTTGAAAACATGGGATAATTTCAGAAACAAATTATTTTCTGATCAGAACATACCCTGTTAATGAAAAAGCACATTAAAAAAATTGAATCTGGGGGCACCTGGGTGGCTCAGTCCGTAAAGCCTCTGCCTTCGGCTCAGGTCATGATCTCAGGGTCCTGGGATCGAGCCCCGCATCGGGCTCTCTGCTCAGCGGGGAGCCTGCTGCTCCCTGTGCTGCTCCCCCTGCTTGTGCTCTCTGTCTCTCTGTCAAACAAATAAGTAAAATCTTAAAAAAAAAAAAAAAGAAAGAAAAGTGAATCTGTTGTACCCACTTAAACACACATTTCTGGGAAACGCCCCCGAGGTTTGTACGGTGCGTTTCTGCAGCCGAGCAGGGTTACGATTTGTGGGAGGGGGCCCCTGAGTCGCGGGGCCCAGGGATGCACGGGCCCTCGTCTGCGGGCACCCGGCCCTGCTCACACTCCGCTGATCGGCGGCCACTCCTGCTCCTCTTCTCGGCTGTAACTCCTGCTTGAGAGGGAGGAGGTCGGGTGCGTCCACGGATGCACTGGCTGTCTCCTGCTCGCCGTCCCCGTGGGGAGCTGTACCTTGGACAGCCTGAGTTTCCCTTCCCTGTCCACACGCCGACAGCTCCGGAGGACGGGCTTTCCTCTTGCCCTCTTTTTCCAGGCCCTGACATTCATGGTCCACAAGCCTGTTCAGATCTAGCAGCTCCGCACTGGGAGCCTGGCCTGGATGGGAGCCTGTGGACATTCCCTGGTCACCTCAGCGAGAGGGCCGTACAGACGTAGGCAGACCCCGCTTTCCAGAGCCTCCCGAGCCCTCCGCATTGCTGGCAGACGGAGTAACCCCAGGTGTGGTTTTGTCAGTGCTTCTCAGTGTGCACGCGGAGACCCTCCCTCTGGGTCAGAGTCCGTACGCCTGATGGCTGGCAGACCACCCCCGCCCCCGCGGCAACGAGGTCATCTCCGGTTCTAGACCAAGACGAGCCGTGTGTGCTTGGACCACAGTCCCCTCAGGTCTTAACCCTCATATTCTTCCCGCTGGTCCTGGAACCGGGAAGCGCATCCTCTGTCCTCTGTCCTCTGTGATGCTGCAGGACAGCTCCCTCTGACTCCCAAGGAAGCCTCCCGTCGAAGGATGTAGGAGAACAGCCAGGAACATTTTAGGGATGGTTAGTAAAGAAGGGAGTGTCCCCAAGCAGGTTCTAAAGTGCGTTACGCTATGACAACTGAAACAGTTTTGTTCCAGCGCAGGGGTCGATAGATGACTGGGACGGAAGAGAAAGTGGCAACATGGACCAGGAGCCCAGAAGAGCCGAGTGCTGGAGGCAGCGGCGTCTCAAACCAGCGACGCAGGACTGGGAAGGCAGCACCCCAGGCCGGCAGGACAGCTCCCTCATTGCGGGGGGGGGGGGGGGAGCCAGATCCCTCCCTCACACCAAACGCACGAACTACCTGAATGTTTAGAGCAAGAGTCGCCAGCAGACTGGAGACCACGGGTGAAACTTGTATTTAACCTCAGATTGAGAAAAGTTTTATAAGCACAAAGGCAAAAACCGTAAAGTATGGATGGATTTCACCAAAACCAGAAGTTAGGTACTTCTGTATCTACAAACCCATCAGAAAGGAAGCTTAAAGGTGAAGTAAAACTGGGGAACATATTTATGACACACATGGTGACTCGTGAGTGTCGTCAGCACATCGAGAATTGCCACGGACCAGTGAGCGTAGAGGCAGGCCCGAGTGAGCCCCTGGTAAGGCACCCCTGCGTGAGGGCAGCTGCCGGCCAGGCAGTCACAGCTGATTAAGGGAGACCCCTTCCCTCCTAATGAGGCAGCAGTCTGTTCTGTCCACATTCCTAGCTCCTGCAGAGGCCGCTTGCCTTGGCTGCCCACGCTCCGTCAGCACTGGTCGTCCCACTACTGCAGCCTCGAGGCGAGGGACCCCGTTCGTAGAAGGCAGCCGAGGCGGCACACGGCGGGGGGCTTCCCGCGTACCCATCGGCCGGGAGGAGCCGGCCTCGGGAAACAGCACAATGACCTGGGAAGTCTCAGCTAAGGTGCGGGCTCTGGGACCCCACCCCCAGGACTGGGGGCCAGGCTCCGGGATGCGATCTGCACCCCGAGCCCATGAGCAGTCGGTGGACAGTGCTGCCAGGACCTACAAGACATGGGTCTGGGAAGCCGGCTCAGCCCCTGTCACCGTGGCTCCCAGGGATGCCCTTACGAAAGCCGGGCTTCCTTCGTTGTAAGCTCCCATCCCGTTCCATCAGAGGCTGCTTCCCAGGTGCAGAACGCCTCCGTCGGGGGTCGCAGAATGGGTTCCTTGGCACTTGAGCTGCGACCCTCCTCACGCCCACGGACCGGGAGACAGAGAAACGTGTCCTACCGGTGTCTTCGAGGGGCTTCTCCTAGGAGCTGGCCCTGGCCTGGGATTCGGGTGCACGTGGCTTATCTGGAAGATGACTCCAGGACGTACCACCATAGGGGATGGGGACGTAAGGCAGATGGAGGGAGGAAGCCGGCACAGGGTGTTATAGTAAGCGGGCTGCTCCTGGGGACCCCTGGGGGCATGTGGGCCACCCTCGGAGCTGCCTGTGCAGGGGGGCAAGGGCCCAGGGGCTTCTGCTCCATCCATGCCTGGAGCAGGAGCCGAGCAGGCTCGTGGGGCTGGAGGGAGCCCCTGGGCGGGGAGCGCTGGGGTTGGAAGTAGGAGCCGCAGGGCGCCCGATGGCGGCACACCCGGCTCCGTGTTGGCACGTGATTCTCAGCACCCTGGGCCCTCTTGCTTTTGGAGCTACGGCCTTTCTAGTGTTTCAGGGACGCCTCTGGCTTTAACACCGTGCCCTGGGCTGATTCCAGGCTGGTCCGAAGCTGCTGTTTTGCTCACGGCTTCCGTGGCCGCTAACAGCAGTATCATTTCTGGGCCCCAGAGCCAGTGCTGAAGCGTGCGCCCCCTTTCCTCTGTGTCGTCCCCGGGACGTTGCAGCAGGGACTCCCACTGCGGCAGGACTCCCACCACGGCACCTACCACGGCCTTCGGATCCCCGACGCCCCCGGCCAGTGAGTGACCTGGTCCCAGAACGCCAGCCGGCGGGGCTGCCTCCCAGGGCCCTTCTGTGATGAAGTGTCCTTATTGGGTTCCCCGAAAAGCTGGGAGATCAGACTTTGAGGATGAACCGTTTCTGGGAAGAAAGCTGGACAGATCGGGGGCCCGTCCAGTGCATGTGTTCATGACCACAGGCCGCCCAGCGCGGGCGGTGGGAGACGGGGATCGTGCCTCCAGATCCAGGTCCCACCAGACGTGGGCGCCGGACGCTCGGAAGTTCCTCAGAGGAAAGTTGTTGCGTGGTTGTTGAATGAATTCTTGCAACACGAGGCTGAGTGGGGACGCGGCGGGGGGTAATGCACATGGACGTGGGGACAGCCCTGTCCCAGGGCCTGGAGGTAGAGTGTAAGTGAAACGGACTCAGTCCTCACCCTGCTGCCCTCTGTGCCTCCAGCCTCCCCCCTGCTTGGGATCTCACCAGATAAGGTGAACCCAAACTTACCAGTAATGCTTCTTCCAGTCCCTCCTCTCGCTGGACACCCACCACCCCCTCCTCCAGGGAAGCCAGTGCGTTTGGATCTGACAGCGTCTCCCATGGGGGAGCTGAGAGCCTAGATCCTTCTCTGGCATGACCTTGGATGTGCCTCTTCTGCCTCCATAACCTCCATGTTCTCGCACAAAATGGTGCCACGGTGCAGGGAGGGCTCGGGACAGATGGTGTGGGCGCAGGCACTGGAACTCTGCGCAGCGCACGGTGACCGCTCCTTTCCGTGCAGGCCTGGTCCGACCCCAGCTCGGCCCTCCGTAAGGACTCGTGGGAGAGGAGGGGCCCAAGCACCCCTAATTTTCAACGTTTCTCTGTTTTCTGACTCTCGGCTGGTCAGAGCTCGGGTTGCGTTTGCCCGACTTTCACACCCCGGATTCCACACGGTCGGCTCAGCCGAGGTCTGCCCGCACGCGGCCCGGCAGCGAGCCGCTCCACACAGAGACGCGCTTCCCGCACCCGGAGCTCCCGACCGTCCGTCACCCGCCGCATCAGACAACACCAACTTGGCTTCCATGGCAACTGCCGGTGGTGACGCAGTCGCTGACTTTTGAAGCTGCTCGAACATGGGCAAACCATTCGCATGAAGTGCCTGACATCGCCAACAGTGGGGGCTTCCGCACCCCTCAGCTGCCGCTTTAAGGAATTCTCCCTGCCCTCCCCACCTAGGAGCACCTCAGAACCCACTTTTTTAAAAGAACCATTTTAAAAGAAAGTTTTGCCTGTGGTTTCTTCGTGCCCATGGAGGGGTCCGTCGGTACACACCGAAACCAGGACGCTTGGTTCTCAGCACGAGAGGAGCACCTCTCCCCTTCCCGTTTCTGAGCTCTCGCTTCGGGAGACTTGTAGGTTGCTTCTCTGCCTCTTTGAAGTGTTTGCAGAGCTTTTCTAGAAGCGAGATAAGCCTCTTGCTAGTTTCAGGGTCCAGGCCTGTCTTGGTGGAGAACCCGGAGGTCGTGGTCTCTGAGCGGTCATGGTCTGGGCAGGCGGTGCTCTCCGGTCCCGGTTTCTGGGGGACAGCAGGAGCCTCCACGTTGTAAAACCATCCCGGGCCATAGGACGCGAGCCGTTCGTCTTCCCTGCGGGTGAAGCCCGTTGGCCGGTACAGTTGGTCGCCCGCCCCCCAGTCTCCGTCCTTTTGTTCGGGAGGACTGGCTTGCGTTTTTCTCGAGGACAGGGATGCCGTCGGGGGTGTATGCGCGGCCTCGTGGAGCGTGCGGCTCCTTCTGGGTCTGCGTTTCGGCGGGTTGCCCAAGATGCGTAACACATTCTGCTTTAATGCTGACTCGCTAATAAGATTTTCTTTCTCTTCTTCCTTTGTGGGGCGGTTTCCTGGTTGGGAGGAGACTCGTTTTTAGTAACGCTTCCCCAGCGCCCACCAGAAGCACACATTTGACAGCAGCGCTCGCGGAGGGTATCAGGACAAGACTTTGTTCAGCGCCCGAAGGAAGGGGCGCTGGGGGGTTAGAGCCGGAGAAGGAGTGTGTCTAGTTCTCCCGTCGCTTGCTGCCCGCCTGAGGAGACGAGGCTCCCATTCGGGATCAGCCTTGGAAGGGGTCTTGTGACGTCAGCCTTGAGGGACACAGGAGTTTCTGACCAGATAATGTTGTAAGGTTTTTTTGTTTGTTTGTTTGGGATTTTTTTTTGCCTTTTCAGAAAAACCAAAAATCACCTGATTTTCCAGACTCTGCTTAGACCCAGAGGAACAATACTTCCCACAGGTTAGGGCACGGGGGCCTGCCGCAAGTCTGGGGGGTCCTGTGTGGACGACGCCCCAGGAATGTGTGGTCCGTGCCTCCGTGAGTCACAGCCGTGGGTCTGCGTCCCTGGCAGAGTCTCTTCCAGAAAACCCGAGTGCAGGTGACCTGGAACCGTCTATGGCCTGAGAAATCCTGGGAGGCAGGTCCGGACAGAAAACCCCCAAGTCTCCCAAGAATTCTTCTTGCCTCTTCGTGTCGGCTGACGGATTTGCAAGCCCAGCTGCCTTCCCGCTGCCTGGCCTGCCACTCCTCAGTATCTGCGGAAGGAGCTCTTCTGTAAGGAGATGCTGGCCCATTCTGACTTTATACACACGGAACAAAGTTATTTTGAATCTTTGAAACAAAACTAATCTCGGAGTTGCACTTCCCACTTTCTGAATGTCCCCTGGTGGAAGCACATTTTCCCAGCCTGTGGGAAACATGATGGCACCAGAAACTCAAACCAACGAGGTCCTTACCAAGGGGCCATCGAGACCCAAGCTGCCCTGTCACTGGCATTCAGAAGGAAGACAGAGAAGGTTCCAGAAACAGGGACACTAGTCCATGCTGCTGGGATTTAAATCCCACTAGAAGTGAGAATTAGAGTCAAAATGAAGCTAGTAAAAGCCACTCTAGCCAGGCCCCGGGCCCCTGAGGGCAGCGGGGAGCACCTGGGCTGGCGTCCTCCCGGCCAGACCCCGAGGTACCAGCCTGCCCAAGGACCAGAGGGGGCTCGGGATGTTTTGAGCATAAAGGATCGAATTCATCACCAAGCAGGAGACGTAGGTTGTCTGAAGCTCTTATTAGAAAGAAAAGAACTTGGAGAAGCTGTAATACTGTGGGGGAATTTCAAACCTTCGCTTCTCCCCAAACTAGCCTTTCTTCTGAGAAGCGACTCGTTTTCAAGACCGTATGGCAGGAGCACACTCCGGAACCCCAGAGTGCTTGGTTCTGGTCACTACGAGGAAGCTGGGGCCGCGCTCAGCCGTGCCCCCTGAGGGATGGAGAGTGCTCCAGGCCCCCCTTGGCAAAAGCTGGGAGCTGATTGTGTTTGTCGATCTCTGATCTCTGAGGCCCAAGGAGGAAGGAAGCGGGTGCCCTGGGTGCTAGTGGCCGGCTCAGGTCGTAGCCCAGAGAAAGGAGGAAGGAGAGCAGGACGCTGGAGAAGGGCGGAGGGGGAGGCTTCGGACAGCCCCTTCCCCACCCAGCACAGCAGGATTCCACCCTCCGTAAACAGATAAATCAAGAAATGGTGGTGGAAGCCTGCTACTCCGTGCCGGGGAGGTGAGTGCCGGATGAGCCCAGAAGTGGACGGGCTGGAGGTTGCGGCTTGTATTGAACGTGCGCTTTAAAGTTAATTTCAGAGACACAAAGAAAAATAGAATCGTGTGGTCCAGGCCACCGGCGTCCGCTGTCAGACTGGCTCGGCGTCATTATTCCTTGTTCGACGGTGTCGCGCTGGGGAGGGCGGAATCAGAATCCGGCCTGTTCTCTTCCAACCTCCGTATCAGAGTTGGATCCGAACGCTCCCGGGGAGCCTTCAGGATCCTGGTATGCAAATGCAGACCCACTCTTTTTCAAACAACATCCTTCTTTCTTATTGAGTCTGATCTCTGTGGGAGGGCTGGCAAATGTTCCCTGTTATCAACCCCAACTCAGCATTCTTTCGGTGCAGGGCTGTGGGGGGTGCTGGTCGCTGGGGTGGGATGGGACAGAAGACAGCATTCCCTCTTGCAGTGGCTTCCGCGGTGCCCATGACTGCCAGAGGCTCCCAGGAGAGTCTCGCTCGCTCCTCTGCTGCCGTCTTGGAGGACGCCGGGGGTGAGCGGTCTGGGACCTAAGGACAATGCAGTTCATCCGATGAAGCCCGGGAATCCAGATCCAGGCTTTACTGTAGCCCCACACCTCCTGAACGGCAGTGGGGAAGGAGCACAAAGAGGGGCCTCTGAGATGCCCCATTAACTGGAACCTGCAGATCCCAAGTCCAGCAACCGGTCACATTGAGAACAGCCGACCCCGGTGTGCCGGGGGGGAAACTGGGAGCTCAGAATGCCGAGGAAAGTCCCACATTCCCTGCCGGGAGCGGGGGTCTCCTTGTCGTCGTGTAGAGAGCAGAACATCCTTCTGAGTCGAGCGCGTCCATCCAACAGTGGTCATTCAGGGAAGACTTGATGAGACTTGCGGGGAAGAAGGCTGAGGCAGGGTTCTTGGTCCCAATCGCACTTACCCACCAGCCAGTCTGCTGGACGCGGGAGCCGACCTCTGTCCCTCCCACAGATCTGGAACTTGGGCCCTATGTAGTATAAGTTTCCACATGTGGATTTCTTGGCTGGAAAATATCCTCCAATGATTGTAGTAGACATTGGCCACATTTTATGGGTGCTTAGAACATTTCGAGTTCGGAGAACTTCCAGACTTCCAAGTCCCATGCTTTCCCAAGGAAGGACCTTGGGGACCCACTTCCCAGCTACCTTGGCGTCTAGGACACGGGCACGTGGCCTCATATCTACCTACCAGACTTGTCTCCTGAGGCTCTGATGTGAGAGAGAGCAAGGTGGGGAGAAGCCCCCGGTGCACCCCGTCTGCTGGGGCAGGTGCCGTCCAGGCATCTGACTGTCGGCGTGAGGTGGCCTCAAGGGGGAGCGGCACCTGGGGGCGGCGGAAGAGAGTTCTGTGGTGCGGCTTTGGTCCCCGATCTAAGAACCTTAGACTCAAGTCTTGGCTTTCTCAACCACTCAGAGAGCAGGGCCCTGACCCTATGAACCCCTTTGCTGTGTCATCAGCCTGGAGTCCTGGTGGACACAGTGGTCGGTGCTGCCCAGAAGAACCGGGTAACTGCGAGCCTGCTCCGTCCAGCCAGCGCGCACCCGTGCAACAGAAGCACGGCGAATTTACGTCGTAAGCAGGGCATTTATTCGTTCTATACAGGCCCCCCCCCCACGAGGAAGCGTGGGTGGGGAGACTGGTCTGTAGCATGAATGAAGTCCCAGCTGCAGTCTTGGACAGAGCCCTGGCGTCGGTACACTGGCATTTTCTTCAGTTTTCAAAAAGAATGCTAGCTGACTTTGACTCCGAGCTATGGAGGCAGGAATGTCTGACGATGTAATGATGATTATGCCCTCAGTCACCTTGTATGGTACAAAAAGTGGGTGTCTAGTTCCCATTGAACTTTTGGAGAACAGGTGGGTTTTTCAGCTCGCGTGTGGTTATGAAGGAACTAAGGTTTGGAGATCCCAGGAAATGTTTTCATTGTGTCATTTTCAAGTGTACTTAAATCAATTCATTCTGTAAAAATTTCCAAAGAAACTCAGATTCAGTATGAGAATGCAGGAAATCTCTATGTACCCACAGTCAGTTGAGTCTAAAATTTCTAGAGGGTTTCTTTCTAAGTGACAGAAATGACAAGAGAGGGGTTTGAGTTCAAAGACCATAACTCGGCAGGGTTTCTATTATGGAATTTCCTGCTCAAAGAAGACGCCAGAACATTTTTTTTTCAGGCTGAATATCAGCATTTTCAATAAGTTTATGTGGTCTAATACCTTAGAACTGGCAAAGTGGGTCTGTGTTTGCTCAAACCCAAAGGAAACTTCAAGGACCTCTTAGTTATGCCAACAGGACGCAGGCTTTAGGGCAACACATGCTTCAGAACGGGAGCCGTCCCCCAAGCCCCTCGAGCACATGGCCGTGGGGAATAACGGACAAGGGCAGTTTGCAGACGTTGGGGCGCCGCTAGGACAGACCGGAAAATGGAGTCCTCGTGACCGTCAGGGAGCGGCGCGCGGCTCACACTCCTCAAGGGAGACTGTTTGCTGATCTCCCCGTGTGCACTTTTTTCAGCAGGTGTGTGTGCGTGCGTGTGTCTGCAGCATCATCCCCCCGGCACTGCACAGTGTGTGTGTTTGCGCTGGTTCAGTGTATCCTGTAATCACGGGTTGTGTGGTCCTCGTGGGCCGCGCCCAGAGCCGACAGACATGCGTGTGCACACACGTGTATTTCGTGCACGCAGGACCGTTGCACTGTTTGGCGGGCACTGAGAAGTGACGTGTGTGGGAAGAAGTGGGTGCCCGTGTGTATACAAGCGGTGGGTGTTCAAGGGCTGGCATGTAGCCGACTCCGCCGCGGTTCCAGATCCTTCCTCTGGGGAGAGTAACCCTCTTTTTCTTTGGGAAACCATCTCTGCCTCAAATGCCGTTGTTTTGATGGGGTTCTTATTCCGAACGATGGTGGCTGGTATTATCCGGCTGCAGAATTGGGGTGTGTGAGCCAGGCCAGTGCAATGATGAGTGAGCAAGTTCCGGACCACATGGTTGTTTCAAAGGTGAGCACCTGCCCCATATCGGGCTGTCAGAGTCCTCGCTGAGGTGTTTCGGCTCCTGGAGAAGGCCGTCTCTGTCCTGCGAGGCGTGGGAGGCGTGAGCCCACAGGTGCCTGTGGCCATGCAGCCTGCCGCCTGGGACAACGTGGCCCGCAGCTGGGTCAGCTGTGGTCTGCTGAGCACTTAGTAAGCACCAGGCACTGTTCTAGACGCTGTGACGCCTCATCTCTTTAATGTAGGCACCGACGAGATGAGACAGCTTTTCGCGTACCCCCGTCTGAGAAAGGAGGAGATCGAGACACAGAGAGCTTCTGTACGAGATCACTCGCCTCCACGGTGCAGCAAGGACTTGGTAGCGACACCACCTTGCTGAGCCGAGCAGAGGAAAGCGCAATGGAGAGAAGGACGGGGCTGGGATGTGAGGAAGAGGAGATGTGCCGAGAAACAAAGCACAGACGCCAGCCGCCCACAGGGTGTGCAGGGCCCGAGCGCCACTGTTTGCCCGTCGGGGCTCTGAATGAGCCCCCGTGGAGCTGTGTCAGGCGTGAGCAGAGACCTGGGACTCACAGCGCCATGGGAGGAGTTCCACGAAGGAACGGTTCTGCCTGTGGGATGTGCGACACGGCCGCCGCTGGCCGCCTGGGGCTGCTGAATGGTCAGCGTGTGTCCAACACGCCGGGGAACCGAGCTCTGAGCTTCGTCTCATCCTAACTCACGTGGAGGAAGTTAGTTTAGGTGGAGCCGTGTGGGCCGGCACTGATCGGGGGGTCACAGCTGACGCTGTCCTCGGAGCCTTCCACGGCAGAACGTGAAGGGCTGGAAATCGGTTCTCACAACCGAAGAGGTTGGAAACACACCAGGAAAGCAGCGGGAAGGAGAAGACACGGAACGGTTAACGGAAGCGGGAGTGCGAGGCACCGGCTCAGAAAACAGGGCACTGGCGGGTAAGTCCAAAAGCGGGGGGATTAAGAGAAAAATGCGCTCAGAACAAGGAAGGTAAAGCGCCAGCAAGCCTCGCAAGCAGAAAGGTGCAAAGCACAAATACGCCAAATTAGAAGCGAGAATGGAAAAATAGTCACAGACAGAGGAAATTAGACAAGTTTTAAGGGAGTGTTTATTTGTCTTTATGCAGGTAAATATGAAAAAAATGGATCACTTTCTGGGAAAAGGGAAATTTCAATCTCAGCTCAGGTCTGATCTCATGGTCGTGAGTTCGAGCCCCACGTTGGGCTTTGTGCTGGGGGTGGAGCCTGCTTTAAACAATGTTTTAATGAACTAGGAATTGAGGAAAAAGCTAAAAGCACAGATATTTCCTCAATAGGACAAAACCCCATCTCGAGCCAGAAGTAGCGTTATTCTTAATGACAAACAGATTGACACGTGTGAGGTCCAGAACAACCACAAACGCCCACCATCAGCATTGCCACCGGATAGTCTTTCTGTATCACTCAACAATAAGACAAGACGCGAAGGTGTAAAGGTCATAAAGAAAGAGGCAAAATGATCATTTTCCAAGTGCTATGCTTATGTAACTGGAAAACCCAAGGAATCAACGGAGAAAAGCTCCTAGCAGCAGTAAGAATCCAGGGAGGCTGCTGATTTCCAATCAGTATTAAGAAATCAGTAACTTTTTGAAATAAAATAGCACTTCACTAGTTAATATAATGCACAGAAACATGGGGAAAGTTGCATAATCTCATTCTTACCTAATGAATCAAGTGGAAGCGGGTACTCTCTGTTCACTGGCCAGATGGATAAAGTCAAAACACGGACAGCAGTTAAACTCTCAGGGAAACAGACATTGTTAGAATAAAATCTGTGCAACTTCTCTTGGGGGCAGCTGAACACTCTCTAGCATCAT
>JAHRIG010000067.1:21478886-21555056 GCA_020311275.1 Eira barbara | reverse complement strand
CCACCATCCATCCATCTACCATCCACCATCCATCCATCATCCATCCACCATCCATCCACCATCCATCCATCCACCATCCATCCACCATCCATCCACCATCCATCCCCCATCCATCCACCATCCATCCATCCACCATCCACCATCCATCATCCATCCATCATCCATCCATCATCCATCCACCATCCATCCACCATCCATCCACCAACCATCCATCCATCCATCCATCCATCCATCTACCATCCCCCATCCATCCATCCATCCATCCATCCACCATCCACCATCCACCATCAATCTATCAATTTACCAATCCACCCACCCTTCCAACCCACTTATCCGTTTAGTCTTCTACCCATCATCCATTGATCTGTGTCTCTCTATCATCCATCTATCTAATCATCTATCTATCTTACAGGTTTTAACCTTCACAATGTGCGGCAGGTTAAGCAGTCTCTGGAAGGCTCTTTATTTACATCGGGTGCTAGGCCTTGAATCCCACAGAGCAGGCTGCAGGGGAGAGAGCCGGAAGGAGGGGATATAGGGGGTAGCAAGACCCAGCTGGGACCTGTCTCCTGTGGCCCACCCTAATTGGAGACACACAAGGAAGTGGATCCTGGGAAATGTCATGCAGCCTAGCCAAGTGGACACATCACAAAGCCGCCCTTCTTCCCCTACAGATGGGGAAACTGAACCTCAGAGAGGCTGACGAACGTGCGCAGGCCCACATAGCCAGCAAGGGTCACTCAGTGACAGTCTGAGGTCATCCCAGGCTCTACTGCAGAGACCACGGGAAGTCAGTGGTAGCACCAGCCTCAGGTCCGGCGGGGAGGGGAGGCCCTGGAGCCCCTTCAGAGCAGGGGTCTGGTATTGTGCAGACGCAGACACACACCATCCTGTGAGTTAACCTCTACAAGCCTCAGTTTTCCGATACGCAAAATGGGTTAAAAGTGGGTAGTACCTACTTCACACTGTTTTTGCAAGGATTCAGGGAGGCTATCCAAGGGTTTGGGGAGCCCAGTCACAATCTGCGATTCAAGAGCTGTGCTGATGCACGGCACTCACTCTTGAGTGAAAAGCCGTCTCGGGTGGATGAAGGGGAAGGGGTCATCATTGCCCACCCCAGGATACCGGTCAGCCCAAGGCCACCAAGATGGAGTGGGGTGGCCCAAGGATCCCTACGTAGGGCCAGGTGGGACTTGGCTCTGCCCAGGGGGGCTGCAGAGTCAGGGCACTGATGTGGCTGAGGGGGGCACGGGTCACGCCCTGGGAACTGAGACCCCCTTAGGAGGTGTCATTCCCCACCCCATTTCCCTCCCCCAGCTGGCAACGGCTTTCAGAGGAGGGTCTTTGAGGCATGGGTCCTGCCTGTCTGTGGCCCCTGCTGAGTCAGCAGTGGGCTCCTGGGCAGGAGGACGGCCTAGGAGCAGGAGAAATGTCACAGCAACTTCCCAGCCTGCCACTCACCGGCGGTGGGGGTTGGGGCACCGGTTTCTCTGAGTCCGCTGCTAATTTTGGCATAAATTTGGAGCTTGGCGAGCTCCGTCTGTGTTTAGTCAGAGGCAGAATCCAGGGCTGACGAGGCTCACCTGCCCAGCTGGCGGATGCCCGGCTGGCAGATGCCACCGCCCGGGGGATGGGGAGGAGACACAGGACACTGACAGTGACCCTCATGCCTGGCCACCCCCTCTCCATCCCCACACAGAGCTGTGAGGCTGCCATGCCAGGTGCCTGACCCTGACTGTGGGGCCAGAGGGCCCCACGTGTGGCGGCTGCCTTGGACCCGCTGCCTGACAACGGTCTCCCAGGCTGGGGCAATGCCAGCTTTTCATCTGGAGCTCCTGCTGAATTTAACATTGGGGGGATGGGATTCACCCCTGGGGCTGGGGGTCCTAGGGTCCTTGTCTACTTGTTCAGGGAATCGGTTATTTCCTGGGGCCAGAGCTGAGCCCTGACTCAGTGGAAGTCAGGCTGGAGGCTTATGGGGTGCCTACTGTGTGCAGGGCCCCCCCCGTATGAGGCCTGTGAGCACAGGACCTGTCAATCCAGAGGACTTCAGAATTCAGAGTTGCCACGGTTCGTGGACCAGGAAATCAGTTTGGTGATCCCAGGCCAGATCAGCCTGACTTCCCCCAGTCCTGGGGCCCAGATGTTGTCCCAGCTCCAGGCTCTGTCACCCTGAGGACCCAAGTCCCATGCTACCAGGAGGCACCGGCGTCTTCATCTGTAAAAGGGGTACCCCATTGCCAGCCCTCCTTGCCTGCCTCTCTGGGTCGCTGTGTGGAACAAACCAGACGGATGAGCAGGGAAAGCCTCGCAGACCGCCTGGTCCCGTAGGCATGCCGGCCCCCCTCTCAGTCATCCAGAATAAGCATGTGCAGCACCAGGTACACCAATGGCCCCCTGCCCCCCAAGCGCCCTGGCTGGCCCACTCCCAGCCATGACTCACCCCCTCGCCCCACATCCTCTGCGTCCAAGCAGAGACCAG
This sequence comes from Eira barbara, assembly GCA_020311275.1. Classification (NCBI taxonomy): domain Eukaryota; kingdom Metazoa; phylum Chordata; class Mammalia; order Carnivora; family Mustelidae; genus Eira; species Eira barbara. The sequence goes on along the minus strand of JAHRIG010000067.1, from coordinate 21,552,574 downwards.
GGCTCCCTGAGTCTAAGGCTACAGTTTCTCCTGCGCGTGTCCTCTTTATTTCCACCACCAACGCCATTATTCCGCGTTCATCCTTTCTTGGTTCAACATAAGGTCTCCAGTGTCTGGGAACACTGTTCCTTTTCTTCGCGTCCCTGCTCCCCAACCCTAGCCCTCAGCGCCGGCCTGTCCTCCGAGGGGAACCGGCCACACCCGCTCCGAGGCTTTTAAGCCCAGACACCCGGGCAGAGAGGGTGACGGGCAGAGAGGGTGACGGCCCACAGCCACACCCCCTGCCCACCTGCGGACCCCAGGGCCCTGCTCCCGCCCCAGAGGCGTGACCCCTCATTTCGTTAGCCAATCACCTATGTCCACGCCCCTTTAGGGCTCGGCTTAGGAATGGGCGCGGGCCCGTCCGGCCAGTGAGACGTGGCGGGAAGGCTGCGGGGATTCCGGCTCCCCAGGGTGGCAGGTGAGAACTCCGGTTCGCTGCTGTGTGCTTGCAGGTGTGCGTGCCACGGCTGCCGCGGGGACAGGACGGGATCCACCGCGAGCTCGTGATGGCGACGAGAGCAGGAAGAACCTGGGCCCATGATAATGCTGAACCGCTGAGCTGATCACAGCTGGAACTGCCCTACCTGGCCCTGCTGGGATCACAGGTGGGTGACACGTTCTGGGCGGGGTTTCTGCTGCTTGTGGGCACAGGTGGTCCCACTGCTGACCACACCAGGACGGCCTCTACTGGCATGACAGGTGGCCTGGCCCCGGGAAGAGCTGCCTCGGGGACACACCTGGGAGGAGGGACAGCTGGTTCTGCAAGGATTTGTTTACTGGTGCTAACGTGTATGGGGCTTGTTGTGTGGGCCTAGAGGAGGGAGGGTTCGGGGTGGGGGCAGGCATGGGGAAGCCAGGAGAATGCGGGCAGGCCGCAGCGCCCCTCCACCTCCCCTCCCACCATCCCCACTCTTGATCTGCTCTAAGGAATCGGTGGTGAGTCTTGCCAGGGGAGGGTGGGGCCGGGAGTCAGAAGAGTCATGTCCACGGAACGAGGTGGGATCCCTGAGCCCAAACCATGACCCAGCCCATTAGGGGGAACATGAGGCGGCAGGGGCTGGTTGGGGACGCGGCTGTGACAAGCCGAATGGAGAGGAGAAAGCGGCCCAGCCTGGGACGGGGGCCACAGGGTGGGAGGGGGCCGGAGGGGGCAGGAGGGAGAAGAACCCACTGAAGGTCTCGGCTCGGAGAGTGACCGCAGAGCCTGGAAGCTGTGCCAGGCAGTCGGGGAGTGGTGCCCTCGGCCCACCCTTGCGGTCCCGGAGATGCCCCGGGGCTGGGCCCAGAGTGGGGCCTGAGGGGCAGCCCAGGGGCCAACAGACGGGGGGGCGGGACAGCCTGACTCCTATCCCTGACTTAGAGGTGGACGTGGAGCAAGTGCCGGGTCTGGGCGCTGGGCCTCCGGTCCGAGGCTAGTCCTGAGTTTCTGGTGGTGGCAGGGTGCGGAGTGGAGTCTGCGGGAAGCGTCCTGCTTGAATCCCAACCCCCGGTGCTTGCCCATATGGGAGTCACAGGAGCTCTGGTGTGCCCAGCTGCCCCAGTACCAGAAGGGGTCGAGCACACACCCCGGGGCGGGAGGCAGCATCCCCAGGGAGAGTCAGCAGCCTTGTTTGCCGGCTGTCACCTGCAGTCCCCTGGGGCTCCAGAGGGCCATTCCGTGTTTGCTTCTCCGGTCCCCAGCCCAACAGCCTCGTTCAGATGCAGTGGGAGTGCAGCCCTGGTGTCAGGGACCGGGGGCACCTGCAGCTGCCTTCTGTTGCCATAGCAACGAGGTAGGGAACACTGCCCCGGAGCTCACGGCCTGATTCGACCACGGGACTAGCCCGCTTTCCCTGTCATCAGAGCTCTGGGGTGAGAGCGTCCTGGAATTTCTGAGATGGAATTGAAGTGGGTGGGATAGTAGAGGTTTGACCAAAGGGTGTTGTCCCCCTGCCCTCCCTCCTATATACCTGCTACCGCCAGCCACAAACAGGCCATTCCTGTCCCCGTGTGAATCAGCAGCAGCCAGAAACGCGGACACACGGACCTGCGGAGAATGCGACATTCGTTCCGGAGCATTCTTCGGTGTGAGCGGACCATGGGCTTGGGCGTTAGTCATCCCGGGCTGCGCAACAGAACACCGCAGCCTGCGTGGCTTGGACACCGACGCTTGTTTCCCAGAGTTCTGCGGGTTGAACGTCCAGGCTCAGGGTGCCGGCTGATCCGGTTTCCCGCGAGGCCCCTGGCTTGTGGATGGGCTCCTGGCGCCCTGCGGTCACATGGCCTTTCCTCCGTGGTGTGCGGGAGGAAGAAAGCTCTCCGTGTCTCTTCGCAAAAGGGCGCTGTTGCCATCACGGGGTCCCCGCCTTCACGACCCCATCCCACCCCCTTCCCTCCCAGGGGCCACACCTGCACATGCCATCATGTTCAGGGGCTCTGACTGTGGATTTGGGGTGGCCACGGATGTTTAGTCCATAACATGGGGAAGAAGCAGGAAGTGTCCCTTTAGTACCTACCAGGAAGTATTCTTATTTCATTCGTTCATTCATTCATTCATTCATTCATCTAACGATGTTTGCAGGTGCCAGACACTACTCCACAACCCGAGGACACAGCAGTGACAATAATTCCCGCGCCGGGCATCCTTCTGGCTCCTGAGCAGCCCGAAGCTGGTGTGGACCGCTCCTGCCCCTCGGCGACGACAGTCTCTGGGGCGGTGGAGTCTCCCCCCGCCCCCACCCAGCAGGCACGGTTCCTTCTCGTTTCCCTCTTTGCCGCTTCCCCCCTCGGTGTCTATTTCACTTCCTCTTGGTTCTTGTCGAATTTGCCATGACGTGTGGTCTGGGCGGCCCGATGATTAAAGCTCTTCGTTTCTGGGGGGAAAAGATACCCACGCCATGAAGCTTGCCTTTTGGTGGCAAGAATAGAAAACTGGCAAGTAAGCGAGTAACCGTACAATCAGTGAAAGGCAGGAAGAGTCAAAAAGGCATGAAGCAGGGCGGCGGGAAGGCTGCTGGAGGAGAAGAGGGGGCCCGGAGAGTCGTCTCCCCCAAGCGGCTTCCTGCCAGCTTCCGACCGCTCCCGAGAGACTGGGGCCCCTTGTCAGCAAGTTTGGGCTCCAGGATTTTGCCAAAACTTCCTTAGCCTGTACAGAACGCTAACATTTCTATGATATGATGTCTTCTCTCTTCTCTCCTTCTGTAGGGTCAGACTTTGGTCACCCTGGCCTCCCCTGCTCACCCTTATTTCCTTTCATGAAGACGTTTCCCCTGACAAAACCCTGGCGTAGCTAATCCGTCTTCGATAGTTGCAGGACCAGGGGTGACACAGATCCGAAGAGGTTAGAGACGGAGCCGTGCGGACGGCCAAGGGGAAGTGTTTCAGGCTGAGGGAACAGAGGCTGCCGTGCGTCCTGAGGCGCGGGCCTGGTTGTCAGATCCGGGATGGGTTTTACCCAGTTTCCTCGGAGGCAGTGAGCCCGTCTCACGGATGCTGCCGGGAAACACAAGTCCCACGGGTCAGAGACAATGGACTTCAGTACCCTCATGGCCCAGTAATGCATTCAAAGCGAGTCGCTCTCCCCCTCCTGCTGGGAGGGTCCGGGAAGCCGTGTTGCAGAGGACGGGGATGGGGGCGCCGCCCCAGCAAGGGCAGGAACCAGGTAACTCGGGAGCTTGAGGACACGGAGTGAATACCCCCCGCCCCCGACCAATCACCCCACATCTCACGGGACGCTTGTCTTCGGCTTCACCCCAGACTTCCCCAGGCCCGACTACGCCACCCACAAAGGGCCAGATGCCGCCGCCCTGTGGGTCCTGGAGAGAACCCGCCCCACTCCCTGCTGGCCCGCGAAGCGAGACTGACAGCGGCGAGCCTTCCATTTTCCACACTGTGTCTGGCGATGGCGGGAGTCGGGAGGGGTGGGGACAGCCTGGGAAGAGCCGGCCCTCGCCAGCACCACCATTACCAGCCCCCCGCCCCCACTTACTACCGGCACTCGCCCTGCCACTGCGGTCCAGCTTGCCACCGCGTTAGGAAAGCAATTTGCTCGTGTGGCGTGTGCCCCTGCTGGGAGCTGCTCTCTCGTTATTAGCTAATTTGCTGTGCTGTAACAGAGCCCTTCTCATCTATAACCATGGCAACAATGCACAGCGCTGTGCATGCCTTTATTTTGGACTCTGGAAGCCCGAGCCCGGTCTATTTCTGTCTCTGGGCTTCGGGGAGGCATGGGGCCGGGGCTGTGGGACACACCGGGGCCTGTGGTTGTGTGACTTCAAACGGAGAACTTCTCTTCTGGGGCCTCCGGGTCCCTAACTGTGGGGCATGGGCGTGAGGGTCCCGGCCTCAGAGGACCCTCCCGACAGTGTGTGTCCGCGAGTGGGAGAGCGGCATGTACCCAGGCTCCAGGGGCCGAGCTCCGCCGGAGGCCGTGAGCGGCTGTGCGCGTGGGGACGCGGGCGGTGGCGTGTGGCTGCTGCGGCTGATAGGCCCCTCTCCGCTAATTTGGTATCCTCACTGTATAATTATCCTGTGAAATTCCCTGACTGAAGACACTTTTTTTTTTTAAATATCCTTCCCCGACTCCCACCACTCATCGCCCAGATTCGTGAATGGGGAAGGTGGGCGTTGGCAGCTTCTGGCGGGGAACGAGGGATGTTATGCAACCTATATCCTTCTCTGAATTTCCTCAGTGCTGCCCCCGCCCTGGGACTCAGGAGGAAGGAAGGGATTTTGTGGATTTTGACTACTCTGGGCCTCAGTCTTCCCATCTGTCTAGTGGGGAGGTAAGCATCTTCTTGAAGGCGTGGTGTGGAAAGTCCATCCTGTGTGAGGTCTGACTGCAGGACGTGGGAGCAGAATGTGACTTTCTCTCAGTCGGGATGATCTTGGGGGGGGGGTGCCTTCCCTCCTCCCAGCCTCAGTTCCCGGTCTCTGAGTGGGGTTGGCTATAGACACCTTGCAGGGCTGTCGTGGGTTAAGTGGGACTCTGTTGAACGGTGCCCGGCTCGTGTCGGTGCTCAGTAATGGGCACTGACGGTGATCATCTGGCGAAGGTACTGGGTCCTGTTGCTCCCGCAGGGTCCCGTGTATACCGGGGCGTGGGTCCCAGCGGCTGTGGGCGGGGCCGCCCCGTCTGGGAGACGTGGTCAGAGCGGGCGATGCACGGACCTGTCAGCTCCGTTCAGAGCACTTCTCGGAGCTCCCCAGAGGCAGGAGCGGATGCCACATCGATGAGCCACATTCCCCTGACGGGCTCCTGACATTTCCTGCCTGCCTTCCCCGGCCTGACCGGGTCAGCGGTCAGACTGAGTCACAGCTGCTCCCCGTGGCTCCCGGCGGCCTGTCTCCCGCCCCCCGCCCCGGGCACAGGTGGGTCGCGGCTCTGCTGGGTCCAGCTGCTGACGGGGTCTCTGTCTCTATATTCCCACTTTAAAACTTCACAGTCTGTGTCTGATTAACCTGCTTGCGGTTGGTGTCCTTGTATGAAGGAGACTCTTGGGATGTTGTGACCTCATTGATCCAGTGCCCATGTCGATGGATGAACATGTTTATTTGAACCCGGATGAAGGTCTGGAGCGACAGTACCCTTCCCCCCTGGATTTTTGGGGTTCCCTCGGGTGGGCATTGGGGCATTTGCACCTGACCACTGAAGTCAGTGAATTTTACAAGGGGAGGTTGAAAGCCTCCATCCTGGTTGTGTGTCCTTCCAGGCCGGGACCAGAGAGGACAGACACCCACAGGCTCTCACTGCCGGCGGAAGGTGTGTGGAGATGCAGACTTGTTCTGGGGGTGGGAGGGGCGTTGTTTCAGCAAAGGGGTCGAATCCCAGCTCTGCCGTCAACTGGCTGTGTGACCTTGAGTGAGTTACTGAAGCTCTCTGAGCCTCCGCTCCCTTACCTGTAGGAGAGGGATTCCAAATTCTTCCCATAACTGAAAGAGGACTCCATTCTGTGAGATCAAGCCTGCAGGGTGCCCCAAGTGCTGAGCAGTAACACCAGTGCTCCGAGGACAGGCCGTGAGCCATATGACGGGGAAAGGCTGTGTGTGAGGCCGGCGGGGGAGCATGAGGGTGTGAGCGAGGGTGTGTTCTCCGTCCCATGGCATCACAGGTGTCTGGCCTCTGCCTGCTGCTTACCAGCTGGATGACCCTGGATGGGTTCCTGCCGCTCTCCGGGTCCCAGAGCTCAGCTGGCTGCCTCCACGCCAGGTGCATGTATGTCCACGGGGCTGGGGGTGCTTCTGTCGGGCCCGTCCCTGCCAACCCTACTGTCCTTGTGCAGAGGGCCATCATGTCTGGGAGGGAAGGTGACAGGGCAGCCCCCTTCCCGTCCCCCAGCTCCTGGAGGAGGCTGCATTTCTGAGCCAATTGGCACAAGAGACCACTGGACCCCATCCGGCTATCCCTGACTGAGTCATTCCTGGTGTCACACTGACCTCAGAGCCTGGAGCCCCAGGCCCCGCCTGGATCTGCCCACGGGCCTGGGGTTTGGCTTTCAGATCCCCATTTTGGTTGGGTGCATTGTTCTTCCTAGCTCTTCTGGGATGGCAGCTAGCTGGCGCCCCAGCTGTCCCCAGTCCCTTCACCAGCCGGATGTCCCAGCAATCCCTTCTGGAGTCAGGTGGGGATGTCTCTGTGTCCTCAGACACCACCCTGGGGGAGAGGTGACCTCTCTGTCCTGGGACGCTCCCCATGTTCCCTCCTTGGCCTTTTGGCTGTGTCTGCCATGGCCTTGCACGCCCCTCCCCCAAGCCCCACCTTGACCTGAGCCCCCGGGGCCCCGTGGGGTGGACGAGGACACAGTGGCCCCTGGCCCTGCACTGTCTTCGGTATTGGGGTTTTCCCTTCACTCAGGTCGGCCTGAGGCCGGACAACACTGTCCCTTCCTGTCCCTCTCTCAGCTCTTCTGACCTGGGGCATGTGGCCCCCGGGAATGTGCTCTGCTCCTGCCAGCACCTGTGGCACCCACTCGTCCAGCCGCACGAGGAGGTTGGCAGGGCATTGGGGCTGGGTATGGAGGCCGCATATCCCCTGGAGGGCTGAGCCTGACAGTCACACTTAACCGGGGGCTGTCCTTGGGCTCATACATGGGTTCCCAACAAAGCACCTGCTTCTTAGGGCGGTGTGGCTGGCCTCCAGGTGAGCCCTCTGTGCAGGTGCAAACATGTTCAGCTGGCTTCCCTGCCCGCCCCTCACCCCAAAGCTGGTGGGAGCAGGTGCTGAATCCCAAGGCAGGCCAGGAGCTCACTAACCCTGCAGGTGTTAGTAGGGAACAGACAATCATTGGCAGTGGGGACCGGAGCAAGGTCCCTAATCCCCGTCCAGACCTCTGGCACTCGCTGGGGCACTAAGTGTTCCAAGGGGCCAACAGCAGGCTCTTTCTGGAGAACCATCAAGTCCACCCCCGCCTTGGCTGCCGCTCCAGGGCCAGGGCCTCGGGCTGGCTCCCTGGACACCGAGCTGGGCAGGCGGGTGAGCGTGCTGGGATGCACTGTTGCGGTGGGTCCGCTGTCCCTTCTCTGAACTGCAGCTTGGACCCAGGGCCGGTAGAAAAGAAGAAATCCGATGATCCGTGCGATAGTGGACATTAATAGCGGTCATTAATGGGCAAGAGCCCAGAGGCCGTGGCAACAGGGTTGGGTGATCAAGTCAGAAACCTTTGTCCGTTTGGTGAGCTGTGTTCTTGAAACCATCGGCTTTGAGAAGGCACAAGGGGCCCTCCGTCCGTGGAAGAGGACCGGTGTGGGGGGCCTTGACGCCAAGCCCGGCCTGCCCGTCTCCCGCTCTGCCGTCTTGGGCAGCTCCCCGCACGTCCCTGAGCCTGTTTCTCCATCTGTAAGACGGGAGAGAAATCCCAGTGGGCCGAGCTCCCGAGGACTCAGCCAGGGGATGCCTGGGGAGGGTGGGGGGACCCTGAGTTCAGTTCCGGAACGTCACCTGTTGGCGGTGTGACCTCGGGCCAAGTCCCACAGCCCTCATCTGTAGAATGGGGCTGAGATGACGGAGCTCACATCAGAGGCTGTAGCGAAGGTGGGAGACACCAGGGTCTGCGCTCTGCCCATGATGGAGTTTTATGAATCATACGATGCATGATTATAACATTGATCAAGTGCGTACCACGGCAAGGTGCTGTTCCAAGCGTTTTCCAGGTGTTCACCCCTCCACAACCTGCAGAGGGAAGGGCTGTCGTCTGTGTCTTGCCTGTCGGAAGAGCAGGTGTGGAGGTGGGTGGCAGAGTGGGGCGCACCGTGACGTTACCAGGAGCCTGAGCCCGCATCACAAGCCGCCACCCTGCGTGAGCCGTCCCTCAGCTCACCCTGCCATGAGCACACACCCCCCCGGCCTGTCTGGAGACAAGGAGCCCCCACCCGGCTTTTCGGACGGACTCAACCCTTTCCAGCCCAGGACGGCTCCCCATCCAAACCTGTTCCTTGCCCTCATTCCATATGTGGCTTCCTGAGACCACCAGCCAGGCCTCAGCCACAAATTTCCGTGGATGAGAGCCTTCCAGGCAGAGGAGCTGGGACGTGGGTCAGGGTGCAGAAGGTGAGATGGCCTTGGACCCACAGGCATGGGCTGAGTTGTTTGGGGCTGGGGGTGTGTGTGGGGGCGGGGAGGTAAGCAAGACCCAGCACGCCGTTCCCGACCCTACACGCATGTGGGGTGTAAGCGGTGATGTAAGAGGGCTAAGGCTGGGAGCCACCCCCGAGACCCCGACTGCCTGGATGATGGGATTTTTGAATGATTTCGTTAGATTCTAACACCACATGGACACCCAGTGACCTGGGAGAGCATCCAAGAAAGTGCGAGCTGCGTTCCGTATATGGGGCTGTGTTGGACGGTTCATTAACTTCCCGTGAGAGTAAGAATCCAGCCCCTCAGTCCCATGGGCCCACGTCAAGCGGTCAGTGGCCACACGTGGCTGGCGACCACCGTCCTGGACGGCGCAGACCACGCACAGCACCGCCATCATCTCAGAAAGCTCTAGCGGACGGGACTGGCCCATCTTGAGCTCCAGCTGGCTGGGGCGAGGAGCCGGTCAGGCCTTGGAGAAGTTCTGCTTGTCAGTAGGTCGGAGGCAAGCCAGCCCGACTGACCTCGGGGGGATGCTGAGGGCACTGTTCTGAGGGTCTGGGTGGAGGGGGAAGCCCTGAACCCCGACACAGAGAGTTTGGGCTGGATTCGGGGAAGGGGGTGGGGAGAATGCAAACAGGGCAGGTGGGAGGGACTGCGCTGTGGCCAGGAGGGAACAGGGCTGCGGGTGCTGCTTTGCTGTGTCTGGGGCCTGCGGGTGCCTCCCTGACGGCAGTTCGGGTCCCGGGGACGTGGGCATATCTCGAGACATTTTTGGTTATCGTGACGCAGGTGTGGGATTGTGGGCACTCCTGGCATCTCACGGTGGAGGCAAACAGCCCACTGCTCGCCAGACAGACGCCCATGACGAGGAACTCCCTGGCCCCGCCGTGCTCTCCGTGTGGAGGCCGAGAAGCCCGGGTCTCCGGGGAGGGCAAGGGCCAGTGTGGCCGGGGTGGTAGCGGCCATGGAGGGAGGGGCGGGTGGACTGGACGGTGCTGTCAGTCCCCGTGAGCATGCTGGGGGAGATCTCCTGCACCCAGCGACCGGCAGACCCCAGAGCTCAGGAAAGACGAGGGGGAGCTTCTAGACACATCTGCGGCCTCCAGGCCGTGCAGGGCCCCCCGCTGCTCAGTGGGAGTCGGGGCTGAGCCGGGCGGGTGGTGAGGAGGACGCCACGCCTTTGGCAGACTCTTCAGGCGCTGTGTCCCTGCAGACCCGGCCTCTGTGGCCCCTGCGGGGTTCCAGCCACCCCGCATCTGGAGGCATTTGCAGACGGTTCCCTCACGGCTTTGCTGCCCCACAGCCCAGACGTCACCCCTGCAGCCACATGTGCCAGAGCCTCGGCTTGTTCGTGAGAGTGTCCGCAGACTCCTCGTGGCCCAGGCCATGCTCCCCCGGGTGTGGCCCTTTGGCCATGGGAGGGAAAGGTGGGAGAGGGGCCTGCTCTCCCCTGCAGATGCCCCCCTCTCCCCCACATCCCCCAGGCATGCACGGAGGGTGCCGTGGCCGAGCGCTGCACTCAGGATGGCTTCGGTGACCGGGAGAGGGGCGGTGAATGGTGCCGTCAGCTTTGAAGGCTGTGCCGCAGGGGGTTGGATGGGACCCTCCCGAAACCCATGTCTACCTGAACCTCGGAGTGTGATCTGATACGCAATGGGAGCTTTGCAGGTGTCCTCAGTACGAGATCTCAAGGGGAGACCCCTAGATTTAGGGAGGACTTTTGACCCAGGGAGATGCCCTTACAAGGAGGGGAGAGGCAGAGGGACCCCCCGGTGAGACGTCCGCGGGAGGACGGCGACAGTCTGGAGGGACAGGGCTGCCAGCCGGGGCAGGCCGGAGCCACCAGAAGCTGGAGAGGGAAGGAAGAGGTCTCCCCAGAGGCCTCACAGGGATCATGCCCCCGATACCTGCTCTCAGACCTCCGGCCTCCAGCCTGAGAGCATGCTCCTGCTGTCCAGAGCTCCCCGGTGGGAGGGGCGCAGTCACGGCAGCCCTGGGACCCCCGTGCAGACCCCCATGTTTACATGCTCAGTGAGCATGACCCGGACACAGTTGTCTGTCAGGCTTCCTGGGGTTCACTGTCTGATGACAAAGGAAGGCAGGAGGCAGGAGGAGGCAGGAGGAGGCAGGAGGAGGCAGGAGGAGGCAGGAGGCCTTGCTGTCTCTTTCACTTGCCACTGGTGGACGGAGGCCGGGAGGGGAGGCAGGGTCCCCGCAGCCGGGAACTGTCCCGTGGCAGACAGAGGGTTGCTGCGGCTCCTGGTTCTCAGGATCGGTTGGAACGTTGGTCCGGACACCCTATCCTGTTGGTGCCGGTGCTCTACGGACCCCTCATTTGGTCTTGCTACAACCCTGGGTAACCCCATTGCTCTAGTGAGGACACAGAGGCCCGGAGAGGTTCCCTAAGACTCACAGCTCGCAGGGGGCAAACCTGGGGAGGGCCCAGAAAGGCCGGCCCAGAAGGCTGCTGGGTCCGGTGCGTGTGGGTGGGTGACCGAGGCCACCTTCCGGAGCCCTCGGGGGAACGGGCTTCTGCCGGCGCGGGGCCTGGCGGGGTTGAGGACACGGGAAGGCAGGTGCTGGTCAAGAGCCGTGGAGCGATGCCCTCTAGATGAAGCCGTTTTGGGGCGCCCCAGACCTGCCGTGCGAGACTCCGGGGCCTCCTTGCAGATGCCACAGGGGGAGAGACCCCCGACTTGGGGTGGATCCCATGCCCTCAGAAACCAGGGCAACTGGGAACCCACACAGGACACGGTGGTCTGACCCCATCTGTTCCCCATCCAGACCCGCCAGCTGGAGACGTCCCCGGAAGTGAGTCATCAGTGACCATGGCGGTCACCGTGCCCCTTCTCCGGTACTTGTCAGGGTGGGCAATGGAAGCTTCTGGAACAGCGTACTGGGACAGCCGGGCTTGCATGCAGAGAGTAGCAGAGCAGTGGGTGTGCACTTCCCAGGGGAACCGCCCTCCCCGTGCCCCTTCCCAGCGTGGCCGCCAGGACACGGTGGCTCTCAGGCTGGGGGCCGCAGAGGGAACCCGCCAGACTCCGACTCCGCTGCTCTGAGCGGGGCCTCACAGAATCCAGAAGGCACAGGTCAAACTGCCCACAACTTGACGGATCACCACTCACCTGTGATTCCGAGGACACCCCTGGTGTGACACCCCCCGTTTCTAGGGGCTAAGGGCCTCTGGCAGGGGCACATAGTTAGGGCTCGGGGCATGTGATGGACGGTGCTGTATGCGAGGCCAAGGGCCTCAGTGGGGGTGGGGGAGGATGGTGGCCCTCTGGGGAGTTGGGCTCAGACTGCCTCCGACACGGCTTCCCAGACAGGGCGTCCTGTGACAATGGCTAGGACCGTGATGGCAGGGGGCCCGGCAGCTCGTGGTCCCGGGGGGCCAGATTCGTGGCAGCTGGGCCCTGTTGCCCGGTTTCTGTGAGTCCTTTGGGCCCCTGGGGGCCTTGGTTCCCTCAGTGAGGGACCCAGGCCTATGGTAACGGTGCGGCAGCCTCACAGGGGTGAGGTCTGAATCAAGACGAGCCAGAGGCCGGGGGTCAGTGGCCAGTGGACCACACCTGCTCCGGGCGAGCTGGGCACTGCTCCGTGTAGCAAACGTACTCTCCGCTTCCTGTCTGCCTGCCTCGCTCCGGGGAAAGGTGCTGTCCAAGAGGGGGACGCTCGCTGTGTCTTCAGAGAGAGCGCCGGCCTCCACACACTTCTACTCTGTCCTGCTCTCAGAGGGCAGATATCTTTAGGACCTGCTCCCGTGCTTAAAAAACGTCCTTAGTTACAAAGGAAAGAAAACATGGGAAAAGCCCCTTCAGAGTGGAAGGGAAGTGCGTATAACATGGGGTCGCCGTGCTGGCCACCTGAGCCAGGCATGGTCTAGCCTCCTCAGGCCGGAGCCCAGGCCTTTTGTGATCTGACCTGCGTCTCTCTCGGCAGCCTGCTGGCTCCCAAGCGGTACTGGGTTTATTACTGGTTGTGCATTTTTGAATGACCGGCTACCTTGCTTTAGCTCATGCTGCTGCCTTTGCCTGGGATCCTCTGCCCTTTCTGTCTGACGACCCCGTCTCGTCCTATGAGGTTGACTTACAGGAAGCAAAAGAACGTCAGCCTTAGGGCCTCTCCTGCACAGCCCCTTCTGAGCACCCCCAACCATGTAAGGGACCCTAGCCGTGTGTTTATATGACAATGAATTTTTTTAGAAATTTGCCAAAGTAAGATATTTCGTCTGCACTTGGCCGAGCCCGCGGCTCTTCTTGCTCTGATGCCCTCGGTCACAGGACTCTCGTGTCCGTGGCATTGGAGACGCACCTGACACTTTCCTACTGCAGTAGGGCCCCTGGCCCTGCACCTGAGGGTCGGGACAGTGAGGGGCAACAGGTGTCCCAGATGTCCCCGCCTCCCCGCCCCCGTGGGGCCAGCTCCCGAGGCCTGAACTGTGTCAGACAGCGAACCTCGCTGGCAGAACAACAGGTGTCCCCAGCGCACGTCCGCCGCGGCCGGAGCCCCAGAAGGCATGGACCACGCCTCGCGGTGTGGTCTCACGGTGTTTTAAGGACCGCACGCATCCGTTCTGGGTTGGAAGAGGAGCTCAAACACGGATACGAAATCTGAAAGTTCATTCAGAGGCTCAAGTACACACCACTTTAATGGCAGCCGGAGAGACGTTTTGGAAAGTTTCTGCAAACAAATGAGAAATCACAGACTAGTGATTTGCACACGTATGGAAGTGTCCTTCTGCAGCTGTCTTTCAGTTTACTAACGAAGGCACCAAGAGGAGAGTCAAATAAAAATGAATGGGATAGAGAACAAAAGCTTTAAAGATGGGCAGCAAAACGGACAGGACCTAGGCCTCGGAGGAGGGGTGAATCACACCAGTGCTTACGAGGAAGGGCGACGCCTTCCCCGAGTTGGTTCTTGGATGCTTTGGTCATTCGGTGACGGAGGAGGAACACGCGTGTGAGCGAACCTATTTGGAAACGATCGAAGTCTCCTGTTAATTCGGAATAAATGCGATATTGACAAAGACAGCATCAGTGTGTGTCTTCAGTTTGAGGAGCCTTGAAGACAAATCCTCGCAAAAAGGAAAGATCCTTGACAGAGGTTTTCCCAAATTGGTAGCAATCGGAAAAATTTACTTGTCTTTGGAAGTAATAGGATGTGACATTATCACAATAATTCTTTTTTTCTGATCCTTCACGCTGAAGGGAAGACTGGTTTATCTATACTCTCTCGACCAGAAAAAGTTACGTTGCCCCCAACTCCTTGTCATAGGCAGGGACCATCGAGGATTGGGCGTGTGAAAAATAGAAAAGCCTTTTCGGTGTAAGTCGCGTTCTATTAATAGAAACGTTATGTTCCTTTTGTGATTTTCACGAAGCTGGTAATGTTTTCCAGCTTTGAAATGCTGTAATTGTTGTGATGTCTTTTCTCATTCTGAATCAACGTTAGATTTTCGTCCTCAATTTTGGCTTCCTATTCTCTTACCTAGAGAAGCTTCACACTTCCCCTTGCCGGGAGCACACACAGCACGTGTGAACACCAGGTCCCATGAGAACGGATTCTGGGCCAACATCCCCTCTTTGGAGAGCCTCGCTGACTCCCCAGGGAGGGAAATGCCGTCTGCTCTGGGCTCCCCCAGGACCGCTGAGGTGCCGCTGTCCGTGCCCCTCACGGGGGCTCTGTTTATGGGGTTCCACCGCCCCGAGCGGGAGAAGTGTCTCTCATGGGTCTCGCTAGCAGCACGCGGCACGGGGCCTGGCCCTGAGCAGATGCTTGGAGATGGGAGAGTCTGGGGCAAGAGAGCCCCTCGAGGAAGCAGTGACAGTCCCTGTGCTCAGAGCATCGGCGCTGTGCGCTCCCCAGCTGCAGCCCCCATCCCTGTCTTTCCAGGAGTGTCTCTGTGATTTCTCTCTTCTCCCCTTGCTCTCTGGAAAAGGCTGCGTACTTGTTGGCTGAGATTCAAACGCCTGACTTTTGTTTAAGCTGTGTCCTTTCCCAAGGCTTTCAGTGTGACCGCGTGGAGCCTCAGGCCGGTGCAGACCTGTGCGTGGAGAGGTGGGGAGGGGCTCGCCTGTCTTCTGCCAGATCTAGGCCCCAGACTTTTGGGATCCACGTGCTGCAGGCCAGCTGGTGTCAGGAAGAGGCAGGCTGGGGACAGCCAGGGAAGGCAGGACTGTGTGTAGGAGATGGAGAGCTGTCCCCAAGTGGCAGGGCAGTGAAGGGGCCACCAGATGAGCCTGGGGGTGGGGATGGGGGCACCTGCATTTCCACCTTCCATTTCTAAGGTTCTTCTGAAGAGACTGGGAGTCTGGGATAATTTCATCCCTGAGAATATCTGGCTCATTTTTCTCTCTTAAACAGGGTTTGGGGCTCTGTTTCCTCCTCCGTAAAATGGGAAGATAATCCTTGCACACAGTGCAGAATGCTGGGAGAAGTTCATCAGATAGTAGACGTGAAATTATGTTCAGCAAACACAGCATCAAAGTAGGTGCTCAGCAAACACAGCATCAAAGCAAGTGCTCAGCAAGCACAGAATCAAGGCAGGTGCTCAGCAAGCACAGCATCAAAGCAGGCGTTCAAGTACCAAGGCAGACATGGGGTGGGTGCTCAGCTAACAAGGCAGGTGCGGGGCAGGTGCTCAGGTAGCGCGTGCAGCTGGTCTGTTGAGTGAGCGCTCCGCTGTTAGGAGGCCTGCCCCCGGTGGCTGGGCACCCCCCCAGAATTGCTGCAGGTGGTCAGAGGGCACCGGCCTTTGCCGGTCTGGAAACGTCCACATGTTCCTGGAGGGGCATCGCGGAGTTCCTGGGCCAGAGACACCCTTGGAGCCCACCAGGACAGGGGTTCTCCAACCGCCTTTCATCCCGGAGCCCCACGCCCTGATCACCCACTCTGCAGGGGTGGCGCAGGCCTGTCCCCCATCCCGTCCCCAAGGAGCAGCCACGGAACCCCACGTTCCAGGGTGGAAACACACTCTGGTCTAAATTAGATGGCTTTGGGATCGGAAGGGGGACTGTCACACTGGAGGATGATAACGCGAGGAGACTCACGGAGCCTGACGCTGTCTCTTGGCCTCAGTTTCCCCTCTGTCGTTAGGAGGGGCAGGGCGTCTGATTACCCCCAGTTTGGAGGGGGTTTGGCGGTAACGCCAGAAAGACATGGCACAAGTGCCACCTAGTGGTGAGGAGCGGCTATGGCAGCTGTTCAAGAGAACCCCCCCCCCACCCCCCGCCCGCCCGGCCTCCACCCCAGGCTCCCCAGGTGTGGGCAAAGGTGAGGCTGTTTGCAGGGGCCCCCGCCTTCCCGCTCCAGTGCCGCCTCGCCTCTCTGATACAGGGGTTACAGGCATGGTGAGAAATGCGCCCGCTAGTCTGCCACACCCTGTGTGAGCTTGGCCCGGCCCCGTCCCCTCGGGCTCCCCACCTACAACCTGCGGGGCTGCTCCGACGGTCTTCGTGGGAGGCCGAAGGAGCCAGGCAGGGGATGCCGTGAAGCCCTGAGATTCTAAGGAAATTGTGGGGGGCAGATTTGTGGGGGCAAAGGTCTACGGTCTTAACTGCTTCTTAAAGAGGTCTCCTGGGAGCCCCGGCTCCAGATAAACCTAAAGGGCGCCCAGGGCTCCGGAGTTCTAGAAGCTTTCTCTCCGGAGTACACGTGCATTCAAACAACCCAGAAGATCCACGTTTGGCGAATGCACCCAGTTTGCCCATGACGTGGGGGCTACTAAGGAAACCAAAGACAGATGACCCCCCCTAGGTAAATGCCAGAGAGTAAGGACACGCAGTTCGGTCCCCAGGGGCCCGAGGTTGGAGCTGGGCTCAGGAACTCTGCAGACCTCCACCAGCTAGGGGCGCCCCTGATGGGACGGCGATGGTCCCCAGCAATGTCCAAGACGGGGGCTGACAACGGGCAGGACGGCTGGTCCCCTGTCTCGCCCCCTCTAGGCCGTGGGGATGGGCTCCAGACGCGGGCTCCCCCCAGAGGACGACTGCCCCCTGAGTGCCCCACTCGGGCCCCTTCTGCAGAGTGCCAGTGGGGGCTGGAGGAGGAGGGGGGAGGCTCCTCCAGGGTGTCTGCTCTGGGGCCGCACCATGCTCAGCGTTCTACCAGAATGAGCTCATCCAACCCTCACACTGCGTGGGGGTCAGGCGCGGCCCAGCTCCCGGCTGGCCTCCTCGTCATCCCCTCAGCCCGAAATTGCCCGCTGACCCTGCTGTCTGGAAGTTTCATGTCCCAGAGGTGGTGACGGTGACCGGGTGTCCGACCTGGACGTTCCCCACCTGCACCCTGCTCTGCCGTGTGACTGGCTCTGGAAGTGCACCCACGCGGAGGCCCACACCTTGTCCCCGCCCCTCCTAGCCCGGGCAGGTGCCAGCCCAGCCCCGAGTCCTGCCCCTCTGAGTCCCCTCTGTGCCCCGGGCCTGCAGGCCACTCACCCGGCTCGTTGTCCCCGGCCAGCCTTCTGCACTTGGGGCTGCCTGAGCATTTGGGAAACTGTCAGATGTCAAGGTTCCCTTTGTGAATGCGGCTGAGGGACCCGAGTCTGTGGGCACGGCCTCTGCTTCCCACCACTGACCACTGACCAGGTCTGAGACCCGTCCCCGCCCCCACCCTCTGAGGTCACGAGGGAGAGCGTCACTTGAGGGATAATCGGAGCCAAGCAAGTCTCTGCAAATGACCGGGGTCGGGGTGCGGCGCGGTGTGACCCGCTGGGGTCAGCCGCCTGGGCTCAGCTGCCACGCAGGCGAGTCTCCGGGATCCGACTGCACCATCCCACCTGCTGGGCACCGCGCCGGACCCCGTGGGGTGCACCGATCAGAGAAGTTGCCTTCCACACCTTTGTCCACGTCGCAGTCCACGTCCACGGAGCAGCTCTGACCCCCTTCCCGGTGACAGGTGCCTGTGATCGGTCGTCTTCCCTTACACTGGTTGAGCCGGCTTCCAGTCCGCCGGGAAGCGTCATCCACCATCACTCCACCGTGCTCGTGAGGTCACGTACCCGTGCCCCCCTGCAGCCTGGATGAGAAGCACCTCCAGCAAATCCCAAACAGATATCCTGAGCCTGTAAAGTCAAGGGGAGGGACCGAGTCTTGGATGACCTCTTTCCAGGGACATCCTTTCCTATCTTTTCTTTTCTTTTCTTTTTTTTAAGATTTTATTTATTTATTTGTCAGAGAGATAAAGAGAGCACAGGCAGGCAGAGAGGCAGGGAGAGGCAGAGGGAGAAGCAGGCTCCCCGCAGAGCAAGGAACCTGATATGGGGCTCGATCCCAGGATGTTGGGATCATGACCTGAGCCGAAGGCAGCCGCTTCACCAACTGGGCCACCCGGGCGCCCCCATCCTTTCCTTTCTTGAACTTTCTCTAGGCTCTGTGTACTTGGCTCAGTGACCTGAATCTTGGTCTCCACTGTCGCGCTCGTCTCACTTTGGACGTGGAGCGGCAGACCACGGCAGACCGGGGAGAACCAGGGAGAGGCTTACTCTTTCCTACACTCGCGGTTCACAGTGGGGTCACCGGGGGGAAGCGCAGGGCTGGTCACCAGCCAGAGGACACCGGGACCCAGCAGCTCGTGGTTTCCTCAGGAAGTGAGGAGCTCTGCACTGTCTGACTCCGGGTGCAGGGGAGCCCTCGCGAAACCCACGTCCCCCGTGAGCGCTGGGGTGCCTGGTCTGGGATGACCTAGAGCCTCTAAGAGACGCTGGGGGAGCTCGCCTCTTGGGAACAGCCCGTGGCTGTGTTGCCCACGTGTTGAAGTGGGGTTTGTACACGCTCCCACCCCAGGAACCGTGGACCCATCTGGGGTCCGGCTGTTGTCACACAATGACCAGAAGGAGGAGCCTGCGGGGGCATGAGGACCTCAAAGAAACCCACATGGGTCTCCTCCAGGCTCCCACGTCTGGGCCGGGACAAAGGTCTCACCTCGGCTTTCTGCGGTGCAGCTTTGAGCCCCTCCTCCGGGGAAAACCTAATGGTTCCTGGCAGCACCTGCGTGTGCAAACCGGGAGGGAAGGGACCCCCAATTCCTAGCCCAGTCTCCCGATCGCGTGCATGCGGCGCCCTCGCGAAGGCGGCAGACGGTGCCGGCATGGCTGGTACACAGAGCAGGTGGTCTGCGTCCCAGAAGCGCAAGGACATCCCCGGTGGGAAACACGGGTGGAGAGTGCGTTCTGAAGGCAGGACTCAGGGGCTCTCCGGCGAGGGAGAAGAAAGGGATGCTGGGGGGGCCGTTCTCTATGCTCCCACCCTGAGCCCAGGGTGGGAAGCATGGTGGGGGGTGCTGGGGGCCAGCTGGACGGGCTCCTGGGGATGCCCTGCCCCGGTGTCCCCGTGCTGCAGGCCAGCGGAGGGCTGTGTCCCCTGCACAGACACCTTGTGGCCTTGGAGTCTGGAGGCTGGAGGCCCAGAGCCCAAGGAGGCGCTGGCTGGAAGGAGAGGGTCAGCGAGGCTTCTCAGCAGCGGGAGTTAGTGGGGCCTAGTGTCCGCTCTCGGCTCCCACGATGACAGGAGTTTCCGTTCTCTGATTCATTTCAGATGACGCCTCTCTGACTATTGACCGTTCTTTTTGTGAATAGGAACATATTCCTAGGTTTACAGGCACCTCGGGCAGGCGTGCTGGGAAGGTGGCATCTGCCGCCAGCCCGGGAAGGGACAGGAGCAGGTGCGGACAGGCGTTGGCCGACGTGCTGGCAGCCCTGTGGCAGAAGTGGCGGGTGATGGCCGTGCAAGTCGGGTCTGCAGAGGGAGGTGGCACGGGGGGAGCGGTGGTGGGAGGCTTCCAGTCACCAGCACGCTCTCCCTGTGGGTCTCCCAGCCCCGAGCATTCCTGGAGTACCTCCTGGCTGCCGTCCCCTGGCCGAGGCGCTGTGCTGGGAATCCCGACGCTGGTGGCACACCTCAGAGACCCCGCAGGTGGGACCTGGTCTCGGCTTCCGTCCCCACGTCCAAAATCCTACAGCTGCTCTTGCCGGTGAGGTGTGGCCCGGACCCTTCTGGAACGCAGAGCCAGACCCAGCCTTTCCCCCAGGCCTGCATGTTTGTCCGCTGTTGCAGGAAGGGGCTTGCCTTGTTCCTTGCTTGCCCTCTGGGAGCAGTCTGCTCTGGGGCTGGCTGGACCCTGGCTCCTTGTCCAGCTTGCCCTGGCCCGAGAGCCCAGCTTCTAGCTAGCGTCCCCCCCCAGAGTGGCCATGCTCCTCACCACCCCCTCCTGAGCCTGTCCGTCTGCAGGCTTCCACCATCAGCCCAGCACCCTCCTGTCCAGCAAGGCCATGCCCCTCGCCGGGCGGAGTCCCCAGCGGGTCCGGGCTCCACAGGCCACCCTGACACTCTGCTCTAGGTCCCAGGGCCAGCCCCCAGGTCCCGAGTCCTCCTAACCCGAGCCTGTGAGCGAGAGGCCACCTCTATCCTGGGGTTGTGTGCATGACCCGACTGTGTGTGCAAGCGCATGGCCACGGCTTTGAGCTCCGTCTGCAGGGGTGCAGGCCTCAGCCCTCGCTGGGAATTCGCTTTGCTGGTTTGTTCCTCTCTGGGGGTTCCCAGGGACGGTGTGTTGGGCCAGTTGGGGTCTTGGCTTCTGCTGTTTCCTGCCGGGCTCTGTCCCTTTCCTGGGCTCCTGCGCTCACTGATGCCCCGCAGGCCACAGCCGGCCTGGGGTGGGAAGCCGGAGAGGAGATGTATTTATTATGACGAGGACCCATCACTGGTCGAGGTGGTGCAGAAACCAGGCCAGACTCACTGATGGGACATTCTGGAAGCTCAGGCTAACATGACAGGACGGCGCTCCCCACCAGGGTCGACCTGCCCCAGACTCTGGGGCCCCACTGATGCCCCCCCCCACCCTGGGAGAGTGTAGTGAGCCTGGCATCCTGGGATCCAGCGTCCCGCCCAGACCGCAGGCTCGCTCACTTCCTGCCCGGGGGGCCCACCCAGAGTCCTTGCCTCTCTGCTGACCCCAGCAGGGAGCTGACTCGGCACACAGCAGAAGGCGGCAGCACGCGCCCCAAAGCCAAGAGGGTCTCGGGCCTGAAGAGCTTCCTGTGCGAGCCCTGGCTGGACCATCCAGGGTAGACTTCCTGCACCAGGCCATGCTGGCCTGTTTACAGACGCGTCTTCCTGGCCACACACAGCTTCTCGCGCATCGGCAGCCATGTGCGAGCTCCGGGCGGCACGCATCCTCCCGCAGGGCAAACCGGGCTGCGGGAATGACCTGGTGTGTGGAGCCCATGCCCACCCAGCTGCGAGCCGCGCGGGAGCTCGCCTTAGGAGCTCACTGGTGTCCGCACTCGGAGATCAGAAGCCCTTGGGGGACGCTGGCCTGGGGACAGCAGGCACGGTCCATAGTTCCCAGGTGATCATGGCGGTCGAGCTGAGAACCACGGCTTGGAGCAGTGACACGGAGGTGATGGGTCGTCTGTGTCCACAGAGACTGGGTCATCCCAGAATCGCACCACAGGTGGGGATTTCAGCCGCTCTGCTCGTCCACTGCCGCTCGGTGGGAGACCTGCCCCGTTGGCGAGCAAGGGCGGGGGCTCCGTCTTCAACAGAGGGCCTCCTTGGCTGCAGGAAAGGTGGTCCGAAGGTCACACCAGGCCCTGCTGGGGTTGGGGCTGCAGCTGGCCATGTCACTCCCCGGTGGGCCCTGACATCGCTGGTGGCACATCCCCCCCACCTCCCTCTGCAGGGACAGGGAAGCGGGGGCAGGGCCGGGGGTGGGAGCTTTTGACCAGCAGCCCCTTCCAACCCCAACCATTCCGGAAGCTTCTCCAGAGGGAACAGACAGGCTGGCCCGAGAGAGCGGTCAAGAACAGGCCTGTCTCCCACCTGGGGGCGGCGGGCTGCGGGCGTCCTGGTGGTGTTCAGGCTTCTACACGGTCCACGGAGCTCTGCCGGAAGTGGGTGTTTCTACTGGTCGTGGGTCCAGCCAGCCAGCCAGGCAGGCCTGGGACGCGTGGTTTCTGGCTCCTGCGCTGCGGTGTCCGGGTGCCACGGCCAGGGAGGGCTGCCGAGACCCTGCAGGCCAGGTCCAGCCCCAGCTTTTCTGCGGCAGGATAGTCTTGTTTTCTCTCCCACGCGTTTACTGTTTTCAGATTAAAAAACTTACAGATTTTGGTTATGATTTTTATGGGCATCGAACTTCTTTATAATATTATATCTGCTTCAAGAAAGTGCTCTGTAGCTCTACTTATTAAAATCTTCTGGGGGACGCCTGGAGGGCTCAGTCGTTGAGCGTCTGCCTTCGGCTCGGGTCATGATCCCGGGTCCTGGGATCGAGCCCCACGTCGGGCTCCCTGCTTGGCGGGGCGTTGGCTTCTCTCCCTGACCCTCCCCCTGCTTGTGTTCCCTCTCTCTCTCTCTGACAACTAAATAAATAAAATCTTTAAAAAAAAAAATCAGTGTTTCTTGGGGCGCCTGGGTGGCTCAGTGGGTTAAAGCCTCTGCCTTCAGCTCAGGTCATGATCCCAGGGTCCTGGGATCGAGCCCCACATCAGGCTCCCTGCTCAGTGGGGAGCCTGCTTCCTCCTCTCTCTCTGCCTGCCTCTCTGCCTACTTGTGATCTCTGTCTGTCAAATAAGTAAATAAAATCTTTAAAAAAAAAATCAGTGTTTCTCAATGATCATTAGCATCTTTTCTTGTAAGTTACATTTCTTAATAAGTTTATTTTCAAATACATATTATACATGTGCACGTTACATCAATGAGGGTGTATATATACCTGTATACTTACATTTGTGTAAAATGTGTATAGGACATTTTCCCTTCATATTTTCTAACTGCCATGTTTGTTAAGTTTAACATGGATTGACATTTGAGCGGAGAGAGTGTTATGATGTTAAGAAAGTAGTCTAGGGGCGCTTGGGTGGCTCAGTGGGTTAAGCCTCTGCCTTCGGCTCAGGTCATGATCTCAGGGTCCTGGGATCGAGTCCCACATCGGGCTCTCTGCTCAGCGGGGAGCCTGCTTCCTCCCTCTCTCTCTGCCTGCCTCTCTGCCTCCTTGTGATCTCTGTCTGTCAAATAAATAAACAAAATCCTAAAAGAAAAAAAAAAGAAAGTAGTCTAATCTCAGTTCACAGAATACTTCTTTGTTAGTGGAGATGCTGGTTTTGTAAAGTGACTTTTGCCCTCTATAGATACAATTATATGTGTTCCCCTCTTTTTTTGTCCTTTTCTTTAATGCCCTGTTTTTGTCCTGTTGATGGGACAGCTATGATTTTTCTAGCATTTACCTGATTCTGGAGGAATGAGAGCAGATCTCTTTGGCTCGATATCGAGAGTTTCAAACAACGGAGTCCAAACGGACGTGTCCAGTCCCGTGTCCTATCTTGCCTCCAAACCCTGTGAGCACTTCTCCCCAAACGTGCGAAACTCCCCGCGACCCTCATGCCGCCCACTGTCTGAGACTCTGGACCCTACTCTTGCCAACGGGGACCCCTAAGCCATCTTCAGACTGAGGGTGCCTGGATGCCCCTGCTTGCCTGGGTCCATTCTGGTTTGCACCTGCTGCCCCAGGAAATTCACCCTCGAAAGTGTCCTGGGCTGGGCACTGAATCACACGGTCACCCGCCACCCCAACTGCTGCTCAGAAGAGCTGACCCTCTCCCTGCCGTGCT
Source organism: Eira barbara (assembly GCA_020311275.1). Classification (NCBI taxonomy): domain Eukaryota; kingdom Metazoa; phylum Chordata; class Mammalia; order Carnivora; family Mustelidae; genus Eira; species Eira barbara. The sequence goes on along the minus strand of JAHRIG010000067.1, from coordinate 21,529,370 downwards.
CACACAGCCTCCTGGGCACTTACGACGCCGTATACCGTTGCCTGCTGGAGCCCCGTCCATTAGTCCAGGCTGCTGGTGGAATGAATGCCTGGCTGAACCACAGGACCTTGTTTAAAGATAAGGGCAGCTCCCCTCCCAGACAGGTCCCTGCCCATAGTATATGCCCCCCGAGGGGCTCTGCTGGGCTGGCCGTGGGCTCGGCCGTAGGCACCGGTGGCCAGACACCCTCGGGAGGTGGAGACGGGCCAGGAAGGGGCCCACGGGAAATGCCGGCTGGACCTGCCGGAGGAGGAGGAGGGAGGGGAGGGGGCGGGGACGGAGGCAGGAAGAGGAGACCAGAGAGGGATGGGGGGAGGCAAGAAAAGGAAGAAGGGGGTCCCAGGAGAGAGAGAGAGGGCTGGGGGAGCCGAGGAGGAGGCGAGGAGGCCGTGGCCGCTCCAGAGTGAGGCCCTGCCCTCTCTTCGCTCACACCGCTATTTCGGGGGTGCTAACTTCTTGGCTATTTGGGGAACTCTGCAGGCACAGTCACCTGTCTCCAGTGTCTCGGGCCTCACGGGCCTGCGATCACGGAATAAGGTCACGTCCTCCTTAACCACTCAGACTGCAGCAGGACCAAGCTCTGCAGCCTCGATGTCGGGAACAAGTCCCTGAAGGAGTCCCGTGGCCCTGTTCCTGTAGGTCCTTAGAGTGCGGGTCTCGGGCCTGCGCGGAGGGCGCCGTTGGTCCCGGCTGCACGGTGGCCCCTCCTCCCTCCGGCGCCTGGGACAAGTGGCGGCCCGTCCTGCAGGGCTCACGGTTGCAGGAGCTCCCCCGCCCCGTGGCCCCGGTGTCCGGTGTCCGGGAACAGCGACTCTGTCCGCCCTTCGCTCCCCAGACCCTTCCCTCATTTCCCCACCCCCACCCCCCGCCGCCGCGTGTCTCCTTATCGTCCTCTTCTTGCTCCGACGTGGACCCAGTCATTGGGTTCGGACCCTATTTCCGATGAAGTTCACATTCACAGACACCAGGGGTTTGGACCTGGATGGATCTCGGTTTCTGAGGCCACAGTCCCGCCCGCTGTGGAGTTCACTCCTGAGTCCGGACAGACGCTCCCAGGAACAAGGGCCGTGAACCGCAGCCCCCGCAGGTGCCAGCCTGCTCTCGGACTCCCACGGGTCGTTGGATGACACAGCGCTTGCCAGTCCCGTTTTGAGGGGACGGTGGTGCTCAGACCTTTAGGTTGGTGGCTCACGCCGTCCCCTCAGGGCCACGAGGCTCCAGACGCTCGTGCAGGAGACACAGTGGGGCCAGTGATGTCACAGCCTCTCCCTGGCCGTCACAGCTGAGCTGGAGCCCAGGGACACGGCCGAAGGTCCTGGGAAGATTCGAGGCCTGTGGAGGAGGACGTAAGCTCCCCCAGGCTATGGTTGCTGACAACCCGGTGCCCTATTGGGGTTAGAGGACCCTGGAGCTGTCTCGTCTCATCGTCCAGTTTCCCTAAATTGTGCCTCGTTAGGAATGACGGTGCTGCCGCAGGCCTTCCCCAGGGGCAGGGTGACGGGCCTCAGTTCCTTGTCCAAATCAGTGGAGAGCTTGCTGGGTCAAGGAGACAGACGCATTTCCTACTGACAAGCATCTCTACACCTCAAGCCAATGGCTGCAGACTCAGCCTCTGTGTGGTGAGAGAGCGGGGAGTGCGGGGGAGGGGAGAGGAGTGCGGGCTTGGGGGGGAGTGCTGGGGTGGGAGAGAGAGTGCAGGCTGGGCGGAAGTGCAAGGGGGGAGTGCAGGCTGGGGGGGGTGTGGGGAGGGGAGGGGAACCCAGGCAGGGGAGGGGAGGCTTTGGGCCCGGTGGGCACACTGGGTACCAGCTCTGTGCACGGAGTCAGGGGTGGCAGGGCGGGCACTTCTGACGGAACGTGGGGGTTGAAGCAGCTGAGCCCTTAGGCTGACATAAGGCCAAGTACCCGGACGCCAGGGACACCTTTCCCACAGAGCACACGGGCACACGGAGCCCGGAGGAAGAGAGCGTGGCGGGCGTCCCAGGCGCCCAGTGTCCCTGCCGCGCACAGCACTCGGGGATGTCCAGTGTTCTGTGCACACGCCGGCCCTAAACATCGGCGTGCTGGGAACCGGGGAGAGCTGGGCCGTGGGCTGACACCTTTCTTCTGTCTGCTGATGAGTATGAATGGCTCCGTGCCCAGCAGAATAGACCAGATTCTTGTCCCAACCCGTCCCATCGTGTCTTCAACCAGGGACGATCACTAATTTTGTTCAGAGAGGCGGTGACTTGCAGCTCTCACTGAGGGGCTCTTGGGGTCGCAGACAGGTGGTGGCTGGGGCTGGGGTCCACGGGAAGCCGTCCTCACTCACACGTGGGGTGCTGGGGCTGGGGAGGACTTGCTGATGAGGCAGGACTCCCGGGGTCTCCCACGCCCTCCCCAGGGCACCATCTCCTGGCAGGGCGGCCCGAAGCTCCTGGAGCCTGTGTCCCACGTGAGAGCAGCCGCCGCCGCGTGGCGCTCTCTAACCCAGCCCCGAGGTCAGTGCCAGCTCGTCATTCATGGAGCGGCCACAGAGCTCCGCCCCCACCTCCTGGCATTTTCAACATCACGCGGTGCAGGAAGGACCCTCTTTGTGCCTTGTCCTCCCTCTCTGTCCTCTGCCGCTTTCCCAGGAGGGGGTCCCTGGAAGGGAGGTGGCAGGATCAGAGGGCGGGGACTGTCATCCACTCATCACTTTTCACTGTAAATTATATTGGTGATAGAAAGCGCATAACCAACAGTTAAACTCTACTGTCTTTCACGTACTGGAAGACGTCCCAGGAACACAGCAAGTCGGATAAAAAGACTCTGCTTCAATAAGGCATGTTGTTTTAAATGTCTCTGAGAAGGGCCCCAGGCTGAGCCACACCTCGAACACCTTGGCTGTGTGCGCACCCACGGCTGAGCGGGTGTTCTGTGGGTGTTTTGCGGGTGTTTGGGGCTCTGCTTACATTTCACCGCCACGAAGCACAATCACAACGCTTTTGCAGAAGGGCAGGTGGGCTCACGGCCCCGGAAACGGCCCCGTGCTCTGCAGAAGGCGCCCCTTCGTGATGTTCCGGTGTGTCCTCAGTGGGGGGAGGACGGAACAGCGAGGCCACGGTGCCGAGGGTCCTGTGAGACATACGGGCATATGAACAAGATGATTTCAGGCTCCGTCCTCCCTCCTTAAGGACTGGACTGCTCACCCGGACCTGGAGAACGTCTGTTCTCTGCTAATAAGTCCTGGGCCTCTTTGGCCAAGACCGCAAAGCGGTCTGGAGACGTGGCTATTCCTCGGACAATGATCATTACAGTAAACCTCCGCTAGCCCTAAGTTGTGTCGAGGATCCCTTTTAGAATTGGATTGTTTTTGCCATCTGGACCCACGGGCTTTGAAAGGGCTGGGTACTTTCCTTTTCGAGTTTCTGCAAGGTTTATGGGAGAGCTGAAATGTCAGAACTTGTTTTTCTTCGGCTGTGAACTTAGCCAGTGACCTTGGGAGGGACTTGCCACTTGGTTAAACCCTTTCAGAGAGCTGTGGCTCAGAGGGTCCAGCCCAGGACTTGAGCATCAGGACGGCCACCTCAGCTCTGACCCCGCCGTTACCTGCTGGGTGGCTTTGGGCAGCGGGTGTCTCCCTTGGCGTCTTTAGCTGCCCTTGAGAAGAGCATAGCTGAACTTGGCCAACACCGACGGACACCACAGCTCTGAAATCTGATGACGTGTGACTGCCATTCCTGGTCTGACTCCAAGATCCCCAGCTTTAGAATTCCTTCCATCCTTCTGCTGATTCCAGATACAAATGGGGGCTTGGGGTCACATCTTGTGTTCTTGACCAAAGGGGTTCAAAATGGCAGGGAGATTGTCCCTGGCTGGGACCTTCCACAAGTGTACCGTGAGACAAGGACTTGATGACACGTGGTTTACCTGGAGGGCTGAACGGGGAAGATGGGGAGGAGAAGGAGCTCGAGACGAGGGTGTGGACACGTCCGTCCCACTGGGCACTTCCTGGAGAGCCCGTCTCAGAGTCAGCCCCCGATGGTGGGGCAGCTAGGGTTTTTGCAGCACAAGCCAAGGAGACCCACGGGGGAAGCACGGCAGACGCGCGTGCGGCACGGGGCGCGCGCTGGAGGACCTGGGTGGGGCGGGGGAGGGTAGACGTGACATCGCCTGCCGCTGCTGACCCTGCACGGAGGGCTCGTCTGACGCCTGCGCTCCCGTATTGAGCTAGAAGGAACGTCTCATCGGGCAGACGCTGGAGGCACGGGAAGGACCCATGACTGTGCTGAGGTCACGGGGTGCTGGATGAGTTGCCGCGTGTGGGCTGAGCTTGTGGGGAGAACAATGACGGGCCCTGGGGGGGGGAAGGAGTTCAGGGCGGAGATCAGGACACTGTGGAATTCGGCTGCCCAAGGGCAAGGGCGTCTTGGAGATGAGGATGTCCGGGCGGCTTCCCACCGATGCCCTCCCAGCCAGTGCAGAGTGGTTTCTGTTCCCAGATGCCCCTTTCTCCCTCGTCCTGCCTGCAAGGGAGGCTCCGCCCACTGAGCCTCCGCTGGGGCATGCAGGGCCCTCGGCGGGCAGGGCCTCGAGGAGCGGGGCCACCCCGACCTCCGGCACAGATAGAGCGAGAGTGACCTGCGCTGGGACGTGGGTGGGAAGTAGGGTCTGGAGAGAGGGGCGCATGCTGGGCGGGACCAGGACGGTTCCAGGGCCGTTTCAGTACCATTACTTTCTTGTCTTTTCCTGCACCCGTAAGCCCTGGGTGCGGTCGCGAGCAGCTCTCGACCGGGGTTCGGAAACCGCGGCCCCGTCTCCGAGCTCCTCTTTACTTCTCCCTCCAGACCCGGTGCTTCCCAGACTCGCGTTGACGCAGGCAGGGGGGCATCAGGGGAGCCGGTGCTGTCGGCGGCCCCCAGGACAGGATGGGGTTCGGGGAGGGAAGTGGCGTGTCCTTGACCTGCTGCCCCCAGGTCTGAGGCGGGCTGGCAGCTCCAGCCAGAACCAGCTTCTAGAAATGCGCTCCTGGGCCCAGTTCCCAGCGGCGGGTCTGCTAAGCTCTGTGGGCCAGGCCCAGGGGACGTTCCTTGCAGGCGCTGAGCCCATCCTGGGTGCAACCTGCCTGGCCACGGAGGGGCGCGGGGGGACATTCCCGGGGAGCACCGGGCACTCCTGCAGGCTGGCGAGCGCAGCCCCAGACGGGTTTCAGCTCATCGGCCAAAGCAAACTCCGGGCGTCTGCACGGAGCACATTCCTGAGCTCATTAAACCCAGTGAAGTGAGCCCAGCCGGACGGAGGCTGCGGAGGACACAGAGGTTGCAGCTCCGGAACATGACTGGGCAGGGCGGCCTCCCCGGGAGAAGCGCTGGCCCGGGTCCTGCTCCTTCCCCACCTGTCCCGGGCCAGCGTCTGGGCCAGCTCCGGGGCAGGGCGGCTGGCTGGCCGGGGACCGCCGTCGGCACTGCCCACGAGGACGTTGCCTGCTGGCGGGCAGACAGGATGCCCTAGAACCAGTCAGTCGGCAGGAAGGGATTATGTGAGATGCAAAGTGGATGTGACAGCCCGCCCAGCTACAGGAATGGAAGGATGGGGGTTTTGTAACCCTCGAGGGCCAGGCGTGGCCAGAGGCCGTGCAGAACCCCGGGTGGGGTCCGCGGGGGACTGTTTGGACGGGTGCTGGTGGAACGCGGACAGGGCGTGGTTTGGCTTCTTGGCAATGACCCTGTTGCCCCTTCCAGCTGGCCTCCTTGGCCACGACCGTCCCCTGGTTCCTGAGCTCATGAACCGTAAATGGCTTCCAAAGGTGGGCACGACCTGGAATCTTCGTGACGGACATTGACAGAGACGCCCACTCCCTCGCTTGGGCACCTGGACAGGCTGGGTGATGTAGGAGAAGTAAAATGGGGACCGACATCTGGGATGGAGTTCTGCCCAGCCGCGAGGTCTTGGATGAGGACTTGGTGGGCAAGATGGGTGGGAGCAGGTTTTGGAGCATCAGGGATGGAGTCAGAGGAGAAAGGCTTGGGGGGACATCAGAGGGCCGTGTCGGCAGCCCCCGTGAGCCGGGCGTGGTGCTGCCTGCTTCTCCTTCTGGCTTAGTGGTGACCGCAGTCAAAGTGTAAATGGTCTCCCTTTGTCCCCGTGGTGGGTCAGTATCACCACGAGCTTCTCGTCGCCTTGAGCCCGGAGGCTGAGCTCATCCCTCTCTCCCCAGCGTCCAGAGCAGTCCCAGCAACACACAATCTCGTCAGTGCCTGTCGGATGAATTCGGTGGAAAGATCGTATGAAAATTTAACGAGCGTTTAAGCAATCTATCTCATTTAAACGCCCCAGCATGAACGTCCTTCAGACCAGGGATGCAAGATGAGAGGAGAGGGGTCTTTGAAATTCAGTTCGTGGAGCCTGCGGGAGGGCTGGCTCTTAGACCAGGCACGGAGCCGAGTGGGGAGTCGTACCGTCACACGCTCTCCAGGTTTGAGGACCAGCGTTTCCAAGCTCCCACCCATGTCTACACGGATGGAGGCCCGCGAGGTGAAGACAAGGACGGCGGAAGACCTGAAACAGGACAGTTGCTTCCCTGTCCTCTCTGTGACAATATGGGTCCTTGGGAGGCGGTGACTGGGTCCCGCGGGTCACTGCTTGGTTGGTCCCCAGGCCCATTCCTCCCGCTGCTTGGTCCTCCTGTCTCCTGCTTTCTCGTCTGATCCACTGCCAAGGGCAAGAGAGCTGCATCCTTGGGATTCAGGCTGAGTTTCAACCTGGCCTCTGGTTTCCCACAGGCAAGACAAGGAGGTTGCCCTGGGTAGGAACAAGTGTACGTCCGCTTCCCCAAGATGGTGGCCTCAGGGACCCTGACCCATCACAGGGCGGGGTCTTCCCTCCTCCCACACACTTGGACCCCCGAGTCCTGCGACCGGCTGTGTTGTTCCGCTGGCCAGAGCCCCTGATTCCACTGTTCCCCTGATGCTTGACGCTTGTCCTTCAAGAGTCTGCTGGTGCAGACAAGGAGCTGGTTTCCAGAGCCCTGTGGGCGATCGGCGCCGTCTCTTTAGACACAGACGGAGGAGCAGCTGGTCCCTAGGACTGGCCCAGCCTGGCCCCGGGGAAGCCACCCAAGTAGGCCAGCGACGCATCGTTGGGAGCCGTAGCTGAAGTAGCTTCTGCCTGGGTCAAGGCCACCATCCACGATCGCCATACCTTGTTGGTGACGTCAGCTACACGTCTGGGGATCTCTCTGTGTGGGGGTGTTCGGTTCACCTTCTTCACAGCCCTGGGAGGTCGGATCGGGATCGTCCCAGCCTCCGCAAAGGTGCGGAAGGGGAGGCTCTCGGCGGCCGGGGACGTGCGCGGAGCCAGGAAAGGGCAAGGTCAGGGTTCGCCTGTGGGCCGCGCTCTTCCCGGACCCTGTTCTCCTGTTCACCCCGCAGTGCGGCTCTCTGTGGCGGCTCTTACGGCCCTTCTGCCGGAGCCGCAGCCAAGACCCAGAGTCGGCGAGCCCGGCTGAAGGCTACGTGCCCAGGGCCGGACGCGGTCTGAGCACGGGTGTCCCCGTGCTGCCCCTCACGCCACCGTCAGGGCGTCCTCGCTGTGTTGGGGTCAGGGGCCCAGGCTCAGCGGGATTCAGTGATTTGCTCAAAGTTAGACACTGAGGAGGTGGGTAGCAGCCCGTGGGGTCCAAAGTGGACGGACCGTCTTTGCACAACGCCGCACTCCGTACAGACCCACCCCCAGACTCTGGGCTGTTGCGCTTGGGAGTCGGCCCGATGGACAGACTCGTGTCCAGGTCTCTACAGCATTAGCTGTGTATGTCACCAGGTTTTGGTTTCCCAAAACTCCATGCCGGGGTCAGTGTGGCAGGTCAACCTCCGAGAGGGAGGGATCGGATGTGACTGGCGGCGGGGGGGGGGGGGGGGGGGGGGGGGGGGGGAGGGATGGACCCGCTAACTCCGCCCTCAGACCTGTCCGGGCCACTGCGGACACATTGGGGACTGATGGGCCCTGGCCTGGGGCCAGCAGCTCCCCAGGACCAATCCCAGCAGGAGGTGGAGACTCCCCGCTGCTGCTTTATGAATGGCCGGTGGGTGTGGCGGGGCCCAGAGCCCGGGAGGAGCAGAACTCGCTGGGCCTGCCTCGGACCTGGTGGAGCTTTCGGGTAAAGACTTTGCTAACTTGGGCTCCTTTATTAACTGTAACATTTACAATTAATTTAAAATGTTTGTTGTTTCTTTTTTTCATGTCAGCAACCCACTGCTTTGCACAGCTCCGCAGGGCTGCCCACCTCTGTGTCCGTGGGTGGGAGCACAGACGGCCCGGCCAGAGGCCCAGAGGGGACACTGAGCCCGGGCAGACCAGAGCAGCACAGAGAGGCCCTGGGGGAGGAGGTCCCCGGCAGGGCAAGTCCAGCGGCGCTCAGGCGGGGACACCAGACGTCCTGCACACCTCGCCAAACCTCTTTGTCCGCCAGTCACGTCCCCTTATCACTTTTCCAGCCAGCTTTGTGACTCTAAGTGTTGGACGGAGAACTGATAAGGGTAGGTGACTGACACCGCCTCCGGAACCCCGAGGCTCCCCGACTCCGTGGGGTCCCTGCCCACGATTGCCCTCGCAGCGTCTGGGTTTAGTGCTCAGCGAGGTCCTCCCCCTCGTTTATTAGAAATGTGCTCTGGGTATCTGGGGCTGGGGGCTCTGTCTGAGAGCCAGGGCAGGGGGCGGGGGGCGCTCACGCCCGAGGCTCCCTCCTGGTCACTGGGAAGCGAACAAAGAGGCTAACCGGTCAGAATTTTAGGCAATCTTACTTTAATTAAAGAAAAAAAAAAAAAAAAGGAGAGCAGGAATTTCCATGTGATCCGAGCGTAAGTCCCATCCCAGACCTTTCCCTCAACAGAGAACGGACACCCCACTGTGCTTATAGGGACCATATGTTAAGGCAGAACGTTCCGGGGCACTCGCTACTTACTTTCCTTCAGCTGCCTTGAAAGCTGTTGTTTATTATGTCGCTGGCTCAGAGGGATCTTTTAGATTCGTCATTGCTTATACTAAAGCAAATTCAGGACATCTCCGTGGACTGGGCAAATGCCGTGACACAGGAGCCAGGTCTGGCCGCGCCCACGTGGACAGACTCTCCCTCAGGTTCGCATTCCTGCGAGTACAAGCGCTTCTGTCTGCCGGCCTGTGCGTGGGGCTCGGCCCCGAGGGGATCGCACTGAAACCCGACAGGTACCAGGTTTTTGCCACGATGGAGTAGGACGATTTTCCTTAAAGAGTCGGTGGAGTCTTAAAGTTGGATGGAGAAGCCGCATTAGAACAGGGGCGCTCGGTGCCAGCCGCGCGCTGCGGACATCTGGGGTACGGACCCATCTCGAGGGCCCTGCCTCCATCAACACCTCCGGGGTGCAGCCGGCCGGGGAGGCGGGGAAAACTCCCACAGAATGAGCACCGAGGCCGGAGCCCTCACGCAGGGGCCTCCTGGCTCCGAGGCGGGGCTGGCCACCCTGGCCGCGGGGTGCGGATGCTGAAGCCGTCGTCCCTGCATCCAGGTTACCCGGCCGGGACCCGAGGCTGAGGAGTGGAAGGGTGGGACCCAGTCTCCCTGGGCCGGCTCTGAGACCCACGCTCCTCCCCCAGCTCATGCCTCGGGGGTGGGGGGCGCTCGGTGGGCTCTCCACTCCATTCAGTCCTGAAGCCCTGGCCCCTGGCACAATGCCGACCCGTGTAGGCTCACAGTAGACACTGTTGATGTGCGCACGGTGCCGATCCACAGTGCCCCCTCCCCGCCCAAGGTGGCCTTCAGAGATTCAAGCCTGGGAACTCCCGCCCCCCCAGGAAGAGGAGTGCAGGGTCTGTCATGGACAAGTCCCATGCCGTGGGCCTCCGCCCGAGTGTTTGCCTTCCATGCCCAGACCGGGCCAGCCACTGCCCAGTCAGTGCCTCGTGGCCAGTCTCCGAGGGACCCGTGGCCAGAGGGAGGGAGGACTCTGGGTGGCGATTCAGGAGCTCTGGCTCAAACCACCCAGCCCCTCCTGCCTGGTTTCCTCCTTCCCGGAGCAAAGAAGTCTCTCCCTCCTGTCCCTGCACCACCTCCACCCCACCCCAGCCTGGGTGCCTCCACACGGGGCTCGGCGCCCGGGGTCAGGGACCGGGGAGGCCTCCCCCCTCCGCTGTCTGCAGAGACCCAGCGAGGCATGCTGGTGCCCCCATTTCCCCGCTCTGCTCCAGGCCACTGCCTGATTGCCCATGAAAAAGCAGGCTTACTCCTGGCTGGAAAGGCCTGAGGCAGCGGATTTCGGTGTGAGTAAGCAATTCCAGGGCATTAAGGGGAATGCAGGCTTGTCTGCAGCTCACAAAGCTGCCTGGGCTAGACTGGAAAGGAGGAGGAAGCCTGGGTTTTCTCAGGGGCCAGGCACGTAGCCCCGAAATTAAATCCCCTGCATAAGAATGTCTTCATCTTTATGGATGCAGGAAGAGCCCTGGTTTCATAAAAGGAATGAGGGACAGCAAAGCCAGGTTCAGGAAATGCCCTTCATCCTGGATGTGGGATCTAAGCAGCGGATCCGAGGCCGCTCCTGCCCCCGCCCCTCACCCTGGCCACCTGCAGGTGAACTTGCCGCACTTGGGTTGGGGTGGAGGACCCCTCCCATCCCTGGGGTTGCTGGAATTTGTGGCTGGGGAGGGCACTGTCTCCTGTTCCTTCGCCATTCGCGGACGGCTTGCACATTCCTTGTCTAATTCAGTTGTAACCGCTTTTCAGAAGAGGACGCCAGACCCCCAGAGGTCTCTGTCCCTGGCCAGAGAGAAGCCGGCCAGGCTGTGCCGGGCACTCCTGAGCACACGGAGGTGGGAGGCCCTCCCCGCGGCACCGTGGCCGTCCCCTCCGTCCCCTCTGTCCCTGTGGCACCGGCACCGCCGGCCGTCCCCTCTGTCCCTGCACAACCCCTTACCCACAGCCTGCCAGGGGCTTGTTGGCCCCAGATGGACAGTGTGAACTCAGGAGGACAGGCACCCCAGCTGGGCCTCACATGCTGGCCACCCAGTAGGTTCACAGGAAACACAATGAGTGGGTCCTGGGCTTTCCCCGGGGGCGCACAGACAGGGCCAAGGACTCTGATGGCTGGAAAATGGCCCTCATTTGCCTTCTGTTTATCAGTGCTCGGGCCCCAGGGGTCTTGTGAGTCCTGCCACCACCCATGGGCCCCAGGCATCAACCCCATTTCCAGGCTAGGACCTGGGCTTTTCAGGGCCCCTGTGGGAACAGTGGGTGTAGCCGGCACCAGTGCTTCCAGTTCCAACAGCACGTGATCACGGAACCCTCCAACCTCCAGCTCCAACGTGATCACGGAACCCTCCAACCTCCAGCCCCAACATGATCACGGAACCCTCCTGATCTCGTCGAATCAACAGATTCCCGTCCGTCTCTCGCTGTCTGCCAGGCGGCGTTCTAAGCTTCGGAGCAAAGGTTAACTTACTGAATCCATAATGCAGAGCAAGTGGCAGCCCTATTCCCTCGGTTGGGTGTCCAGGAAGCCGAGCCAGGCCAGGCAGTGGGCAGATGGTCAGGAGGTCCGGGCTCTTACCACGGGCCAACACGGCCTGTCCTTAAAAGGGACCATTAGTCTGCGGTGCGCCAGGTGCCGGGCCTCAGGCCACGTGCTCCCGAAACACCCGTCGCGTCCCTCGAGGTAGCTGGTGAGCGCGGGAGGTGACCGTGGCCCCGGAGGCAGTCTGGCTGCTGAGCAGGAGCCCTGAGCCGGCTTCTTGCTGACTTCGTGGTGGCCCCCAGGGCGGTGTCCACACCCGCAGGTCACACCCTTAGCGGGGACTCCGTGTGCTGGGTGTGAGGCTCGGGGCTGGGGCTGAGTCCTCTGTGGAGCTGAGTTTCTGCATGATGAGAATTTAACTGGAGCCCCTAATTTGGGGAGCAGCCTGGGGCCTTGGGGGTGGATGGAGGTGGGGCCCTGATAGTCCCTGCAGGCAGGGCTCTGGGCTCCGGTGCCAGGGGAGGGAGCTCTCGACGGAGTGCGGGGAGCTTGGCTGGGGCCCCTGTTCCCCGGGCCGGGAATCCCAGCAGCAGCCCGTCCGATTAACCTCTCTGCTGTGGGCAATTTGTAATCTTAATTTCTAATAAGGGGCCCTGCCTCTTTAGTTTGCCCCAAGCCCCCCAAACTGTGAGTCCAGCCCCCGCCCTGCCTTCCCCAGAACTCTCATCTGAGTCAGATTGTGCTTTCCCAGGGCCGAGCACATCTCTGCTCCCAGGCTGGCTGTGTCGGGCAGATGCCAAGCCCAGAGGCTGGTCCCCAAGGACACCAGGACATCGGCCAGGGGGAGGCTCTGGAGAGCAGATGGTGGGGCAGGGAACTGGGCAGATGTGTGGCACGTGGCCAGGGAGCTGTGGGCACAGCGCGGTCCCCCCAGCCCTAGACCGGACGGCCACAGGTCGCATCGCCCTGCCCCAGCCTGGTTCCTGGGTCTCAGCTCTTGTAAAGCTTCCCTATGGGGTGCAGGGCCCGTCTGCCTAAGTAATTCTTTGTGGGCTAAAGATCCAAATGAGAAAAAGCATAAAAATATTAGACGTGAAAACAGAAGTTTATGGGTTTTTTTTTTTTTTTTTTAGATAAACTTGGGATATGGTTGGTCTTCTCGAGCAAGCAAAGACGTACCTAGTCGCCATAGAAAGATGATCGGATTTAACGATGGAAAGATCTCGGACTAGATGGGGCAGCAGGCAGCAGGAAGAGGAGGCCTGTGGGGGTGCACCGGGCCAGGGGTCTGACGGAACTGCGGGGGACGGAGATGGCCCATCCCGGGCTGTCCGGGAAGGCCGCCGCCAGCCGTGGGCAGCGGTCAGGCACTCCACGGAGCCGGTCTGAGTGAGGAAATGAATCCGAAATTAAATTAAATTAAAATTAGTTTGTATATAGCCATAGGTGCTGAGAGGAAATACTTAAAACTCACCTGACCTTGGACAAAGGGCAGTACCCCTAAACAGCGAACTCCTCCAAGATGGTAAGAAAAAGATGAAGAGCTCAGAAGGGGAGGAAAGACTACAGGACGTAGGAAGAAATGTCCGTCCATCTGTCTGTCTGTCTGTCTTTCTTAGATTATTTATTTTTGCGAGAGAGAGAGAGAGAGACATGAGAAGGGAGAGAGAGAAACAGCCTCCCCGACGAGCAGGGAGCCCGACCCGACCTGGGGCTCCATCCCAGGATCCTGAGATCATGACCTGAGCCGACATCAAGTCAGATGATCAACGGCTGAGCCCAGGCGCCCGCGGAAGGGGTTTGTAAGCCGGAAATGGGTGGAGAGTGGACAGGTGCGCAAGCCCACTCGGCGTCAGGGCCCGTCGAGATAATGCGGACGTGTTTGCTTGTCCCGTTGATAAAATTCAAGAGAAAGGAACCCCCAGGGCTGTCGAGGGTGTGGAGAGATGGGAAGCCGCCGGTTCCCGACAGGAGTGTGGATTGCTTTGGGTTTCGTGGGAAATTATCTGCCAGGATTAGGGACGGCTGTGGAACAGGTGCCCCGCGCCATCTGCCGTCGCGGCCCCCGACTGGGACAGCCCCGGCTCGTCGGGACGGATATGGGGGAAGGAGCTGGTCAGCGTCTCTCCTTTAGGACGTCCCCGGGTGGCGCTGCGGACCGGGTCTGGGGCCCACAGAAGGCGCAGAACCTCATGCTCTGTCCAACATCTGGGCATTTTCAGGATCTTGCTGTTTTGAGGACTGTTTTTGCGGTGAAATCCTAGAGCACAATTTTCACGTGTTCCTTAGGACTCCGTCCTGCAGGTCAGAATGGTCGGCCACAAGGGCACATACATTTTTTGGAAGCTTTTTATAAGCGTTGCTAATTTAGCCTCCTTCTGACCTATTTCAGCCGACTACGTGGTTTCCTCATTGGGCAACTCTTCCTGCGTAACTAATCACTGTAAGGGCTGCTGGCTTCAAGCACAACCCCCCATTTTTTGTTCACAAAGCTGCCATGTGGCGGGCGTGGGGATGGAGCCCCTCGGGGGGCCGGGGGACCCAAAGGATCCGCTTTCAAGATGTGTCCCCCCTCCATGCTGGTACTTGTTGCTGGCTGGGGGCTCATCGGGAGCACCCCTCACGGACGTGCCCTCGTGGGGCTGCTGGGGTGTCCTCAGGGCATGGCGGCTGGGCCCCCGTGGCCAGTGTGGCAACCGTACCGGGCAGACCAAGTCTTGCCTTCTACAGCCCGGCTTTGGGGTCCCGCGATGGGGCCCCACGCAGTCACAGAGCAGGCCGGAGGAGTAGCAGACCCAGGTCCCATTCCATTTCGGGAGGGACATCCACATGCTCGAGTGAGAAGGTCGTGTGGGAGGGAATCACCCCTGGGAACTACAGGCCAACGCAGAATGACTTGGTGGCCGATTTGAGGACTTTTCTAGAGCCTGACCTCTGACATGACTTCTCCAGTTAGAGAACTTAGAGCTATTAAAACCTAACCCTAGGCCAGAATTTCATACTTTTAACAAGGACTTGAGGAATGTTAGTGCTTCGGGGCTGGGCAAGACGCGGTCTCTCGGGAGGCGCTCTGGCGGCCGGACGGGACGTCTGCCTTTCACGTGAGGCTTCGCCCGGGGGTGTGGGCATCTACGGGGCTCGGGGGAAAAGGGCACTCTATTTCCTTTATCATATGTAATTCGGAAGAGTAAAATAAGATAAAAATGTCAGAGAAAATACAAAATACTGGATTTGGTGGTTTTTTTTTTCAAAGATTTTATTAGAGAGAGAGGATGAGGGAGAGACAAAGCGCAAAAGGCGGGGGTGGGGGAGGGTCCGAGGGAGAAGCAGGCTCCCCGCTGAGCAGGGTGTCCCACGCAGGACTCGATCCCAGGACCCTGGGATCATGACCAGAGCCGAAGGCAGCCGCTTTACCGACGGAGCCACCCGGGCGCCTGAAATACTGGACCCATATGAAAGTTCGTGATAAAGATGTTTTTCAGTTGCTTAGTGAGAAACCCGCTTGCGTTTGCTTCCCTCTATATTTTAAAAAACCAGGTTTCATACCTGAAATGGCACACAGGACCTAGGATCAGGTTTTTTAAACTCATACGCTGATTAGAAATATGCCTTCCCCAGACGGTAAAAAAAATCCAGAGCCACTTCAGTATTGGAAATCACGCGAGATGCCTCCTTTCTTTCCTTTCCCTGGCGTCTGTGAGGTTGGATCTGTTGTTGCTGTGGTTCGTGTGCGGGGACTTTGAATGCAGACAGATTCTCGACACCACGTTTCTGGAGATCATTGACGGAGCTCTGTTTTGCAAAAGTGTGCGTTGGCAGAGCGGTCACCTGCCTGCCGCTGCCGGGGAGACCGCAGAGGGGCCCGTCGTCTGCCTGCGAGCAGAGCTTCCGGATAGCTGCGGGCCCGCCCGCTCCCCATGTGCAGAGTCAAGATCTTCTCCTCGAGGGCAGGAAGGGGGCATGATCCCAGTCAAAGCCCTCATGTCCCCGATTCTGAAAGCACGGCCCAGTCTGTCCGTGGAGACAGCCGAGCCTGCAACAGAGAGGAGGCAGGGGTGAGGCGTGGCCGCCGGCTGCCAGAGGGTGCATACGTGAAGCTTTGTTTGGGAGATGATTCTGGAAGTCTGCGGGCCTCAGTCAAGCCTGTCATGAGGTCTGTCCTGCAGAATGAAGGTCACGGACGTCTCACGGCGGAGACGTGTCCCACTGTATGTGGCCTCCGTCAGCACCTTGGGCACCTGGGTGTGGGGGGAACGGGCTCAGGGAGAACCGTCAGCTCTGCCAGCGAAGGCTCACACGTGCGTCTGTCCATCCGTCTGGTCCGTCAGGCCTTCCATGGCCCCTCTGGCCATTCGTTGGGAAACACTCAGACGCGTGGGAAGCACCCACTGTGACTGCCTCCTCGCTCGGTGGGTGCCGGGGGAGCGAAGTGAGGCCGGCCTCCCTGATGTCGGGACTCTCTCCATCCAGGGACGGAGGGCGGCACTCGCAGCCGAGGACCACACGCTGTGACCGCGGCCGTGGAAGAGAGCAGCCCGGGACGGCGTGATCTCCAGGGAGGCCACGCCCTGGGGTCGGGACCAAGGGAACTCCCCACCTCCAGACCCTTTCCTGCAGGATGCACACCTGCACTCACGGGGCAGCACCTCTGCGAGGCGAACTTGGAGGACACGGCCCTCTTACTCTGCCGGCATCAGCCCCCTCCCTGCCTCCTTGCCCACAGACACAGGTCAGGCCCGGCCGGCCCCCCGCCTCCCCCATCCCGGTGATCCCAGCCGTCCTTAGCCGCAAGGCCTGCCCCTGCTGGGCCTCACAGCCTCCTCTCTGCTCACACCTGTGGTCCTGCCTCCAGGTGTTAGGAAGCTTCCGGCAAGCAGCGTTGGTTAGCACAGCTGGTTTCTGTAGCAGGTGCAGTGCGTCCAGGCATGGACACAAAATGGATTGCTCTGTTTTCCCAGTCGCTGCCCCAGCTGGGTTAGAGTGAAGGGCTCTCCCTCTGGGTAGCAGCTGTCCTGGTGATGGCTCAACCTAATTCCAGAAAGTTCAGTCCCTTGCAATTAGGACTCGGCTCTGTTCACTTAAAAATGTTGATCTCACATCTATTTAAAGCTCTTCTCCCCTTTTCCCAGAGAGCAGGTGAGACTGGGAGGGCCAAGGTTTGGGCTGGAGGCTGGCTGGGGTGAGGGGCAGGCCGCAGTCTGCCTGACTCCCCACAGCGCCCGCCTCACGGCCCCTGGAGTGCAGGCAGGTGCAGAGAGGGAGGACAGAGGTTCTCCCCACAGCCACGACTGCAGGGGCCCCCTTGCCTGGCTGGCACTGCCAAGCCACCAGCTGTAACCAGGTGGGACCATTGTCCACCTTCCCGGCAGCCACCGTGCCTCCTGGATTCCTGGCTGTGGGCCCCGGGGCACCGTCTCCCTCCGGAGGGTCCCTCCTGACCCTGGTCGTCTGGAGGTACGTGGGAGTTGGAGCCAGAGTCCCAAGGCTCCCAAACTCTGGTCTCCTGTGGCTTCCCCGCCCTCCACCTCAGCCCTCTTGGGTGGGCGCTGGACCCTGCCCCAAACCTTGGTCCCCTCCCCTGGGGACTGCTTCAGCTGCCCATTCACATGCCCAACCAGCTGTGGCGTGTGCCTGTAGCCCGGCTTCTCTCTTTTCAGCACCCTTGCCCCCAGACACTGTCCGGGGCCACCCAGATGCCCTCCGGACCAGGCTCATGGGCCGCACATCTCCATCCGCTCGTAGGCTCCACGCCCGGGCCTGACCTGCTGGGACACGAGGAGCCGATGTCCTCTGGAGCAGCGTGGACCGGCAACCCCAGGCCACGGCCCACTGCCCTCGCCGCCAGCCCCGTGGCAAGTGCGCTTTGCTGCGGAAGCTCGTAATGGGTCAGGGGTGTGCCCAGAATTGGGGTGAGGAGTACTCGGTGCTCCGCTGGGGGCAGTTTCAAACCCGACGGGTGCTTGGCCTGCATCCCTGGGCTCTTCTGTGTCACAGAACCCTCCTTTGTTCAGTTGTAGCTCAGCCTCGGTGGCCCCGGAGCCCCGCTCCCCTGATTTTTAATTAGGTCTAAATGCGACGTGTGAAGATTGAGTGAATGTCACACCCAATGCTTGCTTAATTTCACATTTGCCCTTTTAAAAAAATTGTGGGTTTTGAACCCCAGGGGCAGGTGCGTTCTGCCTGGTGCTGACACGCTGGGAGCTTTGTGGGACGAGGGCAGCAGCTGGGGAGGTGGGATGACAGAAGCTGTGATGACACCTTCGATTCCTTGAAAATAAATGCCTACGTAAGAGGGATGTGCGAAATTCTCAGAGGAGCATATGGCGGGAGGTTGGGGACTGGGGCTGGGGGCGCAGGACCCAAATTAGACAACGCGGCCAGCGATGCAGGGGGTTTTCAGGGCTGCCGGGCCGTTCCCTTCTTTCTACTGGAAAAGGCGGCTCTCCTCCAGCCTGTGGTGCTGCACACCTGAAAGGCCACCATCTAGTAAGTGACTTACCAGACGGACATCCCAGGACGGCCAAGACCAGCGTTCCAGCGAGCACCTCGTGGGGTCATGGGTGTGGTCGGAAGGTTTCCTGATGATGGGTTTGGGTAGCACCTGACGAGGGCGGGTGGGGAGGGGAATTCCTTGTCTAGAGGAAGGTAACTATTATTTTAAGTAATATTTTATTTATTTATTTGACGGAGAGAGAGTGAGCAGGAGATAAAGGGAGCATGAGCAGAGGGGAAGGGCGGAGGGAGAGGGAGAAGCAGGCTTCCTGCTGAGCAGAGAGCCCAGTGTGGGACTCGAACCCAGGACCCCGGGATCACGATCCCGTCGGGATCATTTGTCACGGTGGCAGGACTGGGTTTCCACAGCCTGGCAGGCCAGCTTTCCTACTCTGCGTCTCCTCTCTAGAACTTGGCTCACCTGGAGCAACCGAGTGGCTGTCTTCCCGCTGCCGACCCCGGGCCGTCCCCCGGCAGCCTCTGCTCCCTGCCCTCGACGGCTCTGCCTACGGGACCGCCTTGCCTACACGTCTCAGGGACCTCGCAGCTGCTACGGCGCATCTCAAACGGCGCCCATCGCCTACTCACCTCCTGCCCGAGCAAGCAGCGTCTCTCAGGCTTTCCCATCTCAGCCGATGGTACCCCCTTCACTCTCGCCGATCCGGTCAGGAACGCGGCCATCGCTCCTTCCTCTCTTCCTGACCGTGGTATCCAGCCGACCCCGTGCTCGCTCACGCTGGCTCTGTGACGTCTCGAACTCTTCACTTCTCCCAGGACTGCGTCTGCGCCAGGATCTCGTCTTCCGCCTGAAGAGACTACAGCCTCCTTGCTGGGTCCTTGGTACCGCACATCCCTCCCATCCCCGTTCCCCTCTGCAGACACACCTGTCGGCCGTGACTCTCCCCTGCCCAGGACCAAGCCCGGATCCCTTAGAACGCCGCTCAGACGCCTCCGTGGTCCCACCCTCGCCCCACCACGTGCTCGTCTTTGCCGTCCTTTGCTGTGTGCTCCGGACAGAGACCCTGGTCCCGGGCGGGTGTGGGGCGTCCCCACTGGCATTTTGCGGCGCCTTCCCGTGGAACGGTCGTGGCGGCCATCGCGGAGAACTGTGGCTCTCGCCAAACCACACCATCTCCATCCCCTCAGAGACGTCACTGACTTCCTCATCGCCGCTTCCGAGCATGACTACTGCCCCGTCTGTCGGAAGCCCTCGTCTCTTCTTCCGCCCAGAAGCCCCAGCCCTGATCCTGACCCTGTCACGAATCCCAGTCGCCCCTCATCATTCACTAAGCAGCTCCTGCTCCCTGAGCCCTGCTGAGTGCACGTGGCCTCCACAGAGCCCCCCACTGACTCCGACGTGTGCCGTGCCTTGGTTTCCCCTTCGCGTGCACCGAAATCTCACATGCGGACGTTGCCCCTCGTTCGGCCTCTGACAGCTGCGTCCGGCACAATGTCCAGCACATGCTAAGGACCTAGTAGAGTTGCGGGATGCACAAGTGAGGAAGGAGATGTTGGTCTTGCATGGCTCATCCTTGGTGAACACGGTCGGGGCCTGGTCAGCATCTGCTCTCACCGTGAGCTGCGGACTCCGGCCTCTGATTGGCACTGAATTTGCTGGCTTCCCCATATGGGGGTTTTTTGGGACGATGGGGACGGCCACTTAGCGGCAGGGTGGCCCAGGGCAAGTTACTCTGCTCCTGTGCCAAATGTCCTTTCTGCGTAAAAGAAGGATGGTCATAGTGTCTTCCTCATAGCGGGTTTGAAAGGCTTAAGTAGTATAACACCTGTGGGCCCTTTCTAGTGTGTCTGGCCTACAGGGCCTGTGCTGGCTTGGGGCCTGGCCCCACAAAGAAGGTACTGTGGGACCGAGGAAAGAGGCAGCTCACTCCAGACGGGCGGAGATTCAACGAGCCAGGGACTCTGCAAACAAGGCTCATTTCGGACACGTGGTCTTTGCGTCCTCCCTCCAGAATCTAAAAAGTTCACAGAGATGCCTTAACTGGGCTCATCGTGCCCGCCGTTCAGACGGCCTCAACCCCATGTCACCATGTCGCGTCCGTGCCCTTGAACACGGCTCCCATTGTGGCGACAGCGGCCCGAATGTCCATTCTGGGGATGGGAGGGGTGAGGAGTCTTTGGCCGTCTGGGTCTGGCTCACGGTCCGTGGGTGATGCATCCCCCCGCTGGCCTCCCCCCACAGCCCCTTGAATGGGGCCTGCGCGTGTTACTGTTGACCACGGAGTGGTTTGGCGCGCTCACTCGCCAAGGCCCTTGGTGGCCTGTCCAGCTACCGTGCTTGTCCTCCGAGTCAGGGGACGGAAGCATGTGGCGAGTCTTCTTGTCCCGTAGGATTGCCTCGAGAGCAAGGCCACCATATTGAATTCCAGGCAGGTGGTGGGACGAGTTCTGGGGCAGAGAAGCAAGCAGAGGCTGTGGCCGGGGGTAGGACCCCGGCCCCACGCTGGGCCCGGCCAATGCAGCGTCCAGCTGCCTGCTGTCTTCCGGGAGCGACAAGATTCGAGCGTCTGCTGATGAAGGTGACGCGCGTCCGGGCTGCGGCTCCCGGTCTGTCTGGGCTATTTTCGGGGCGGTCTGTGATAGTTCTGCCTCTGAGCCCAGGCAGAGCTCCACAAATGTCTCTGCCACCCGACAGTGTGCCTCCTGATGTACCCAGAGACACTAATTGGATGCCAAGTGCTCTCTTTCCTGCTGAAGGAAATGTCAGTTTCTAATAATATTCGGTTATTAGGCCACATAAGTTCCTGCCTGGACAATTCTAAGGCCTCATTGCTGGCCTTCCCGCCGCAGACACTCTCCTCTACGGTCTGTCGTCAATGCCTCCACTTGGGGCGGCCCTTTGTCCACAGCGAGGGCCTCAGTGATCCCCCGCTTGTGGCCCAGGAGCCGGAGTGGAGGGATCTGTGCCACTGACGTCACTCCCAGTCCCACCGCCACTGCGTGCAGCCCCTCCCACAGCTCCTGGCTCGGGATTTGCCCTTTGGGGGGAGGGAACGATGCTACAGGGGCCGTGACGAGACTTTCAGGAAAGTCCAAGCTGCTGTTCGGTCCCTCTGGGGTCTTTGCCCTGACGGGAAGGAGGAAGTCACCTTCTTGGCCGTGGTAATTGTCCCTGATCATGAGGGGAGTGCGGGCTGCCTGCATCCAAGGACACGGAGAAGACGTTTGCCACGAATCGATCCCCCGAGGTCCTTCAGTGAGCCTCGTCCGACTTTGATGGCAAATGGCCAGGTGCTGGAGCCACAGCATGAGCAGGGCTGAGACCACAAGATCACCCATGAGGGAAACCGCGGAGCGGAGAGGCTCCCCTGGGAAGGAGGGTCCCAGACACTCAGCAGATGACGAGGACCGGCTGTGACCTCCAGACCGGCGGCCGTGGCAAAGCCGTAGCTCACCCCGTTACCTTCTCCATATAAGTCCACCGGAAAACCGTGCAGGAGCTGGTCTCAGGACGTGCACGTGACAACGGGTCTGAGTGGCACGGGGTGGCCTGTGGTGGCCCCACCAGGCGCCGTCCTTGTCTCTCCCCCCTGCAGGGCTAGAGCAAAACCCTGAGGAGTGGCCACTTTCTGGCTCAGCCCCTCTTCTCAGAGAATTTCCTTGGCTGCAGAGGGCCACCTCCCCCAGTGTCACATCTCCTCCTGGTGCAGCCTGTGTCTGGTGACTGGGTGACGTGGGGCTAGGAGTCTGGTCCCTTTGCCCCAGTTTGGGAAAACTCTGGAGGCATGTCTGAGCGGCAGACCTTCCCGCAGGACTGGCTGGGCTCTCGTTTGACATCCCGTCCGGCTCTTCCTTCTGTCCACCCTCCTCCCTCCCTCCCCCACGTGGGACCTCACGCCTCCCTCCCAGCAAATCCCTGCACGCAAACGTCTGTCTGCGAGTCGGCCTCCCGGGAGCCTGAACGTTAATTCTGTCGCAGATACCAACGGGGAGCAGGCAGCGGGACAGATGCCCTGGGTCAGGGACAGGCGGTGGGAGGTTGCTGGTTCCCGTGTGGGACTCATCAGCGCACGGGCGGTGCCGAGAGCCGTGGTGGTGCGCGCCCAGAGAAGAGGAATGGACGGGGACCGGCGGAGTCAGGCCAGCATTTGCAGGGAGGACGGGAGAAGGACGCAGACAAGCAGACCCCATCGGAGCTGCGGTTGAGGAGGAAAGCCCAGGGTGCCCAGGGCCGCAAGCCAGGGGAGGAGCGCCATCCAGCAAGAGTGGTCCGATGGGGCCCCAAGCCTTGTGAGAGGGCACCTGAGGCCCGCCGTGGCCATGCCGGCCCCAGGGTCTCTGCTCCCGTCACACCAGCCTGCTTTTGCCCTCGAGCGCCCATCGCACTGCTCTGGCCTCAGTCCCTTTGCTCAACATCCCCTCGGTCGGGAACGCCTTTGCCGCTTCGCCAGCCGACTTCTCCTCACCACCGCGCTCAGCTTGGTTCTGGCTTCTCCAGGAAGCCCTCCTTGACTTCTCTTTCCCTGCCCCGCCTCCCAGGCATTGCGCCACGCTCCTCCGTCGAAATCTTCCACAGAGAATCCCGAGCCAGTGGCGGGAGTGGAGCTCTCATGTCTGCACCATGCGGAGCGCAGGAAACCCACTAGGTGCCCTGCAGACATTTAGGGAGGAAGCCATCGTCCCGGCAACTCCTGTGATTATTTAAATCTCCATGTAGTTAGGAATTCCGTAATAAATCCCTTTATCAGGCTGTCTTGGGTATTTCTCCATTTCACCTAAAATGCTGAGCTCACAGAAGTTCTTTGCAAGCCATGAGCTCTCTAATGCACTCGGGGATGCCACCGGGTCAGAATCGGGGCATGGCCACTGCCAGTCCCTCTGGGCTGCTCGCCCCGCCTCCTTCCAAGCTGACTCCGGCGCTGCCCCGAGACCCGCCAGCTCGCCGGCTCCCGTCGCGGGAGTGCTTCCGTTTGGCTATCCTCCTCCCCCCACCGACACCTTTGAAACCTCTCCTTGGGAACAGCAGACTCTGCCTCCCACTGCACACAGGTTTCTGTGCTAACCTTAATTTGGAAATAATCACTACAAATTGGATTTCTATTCGGGACCTCCCACGCTTCTCTATTAACTCCAGCACGTTAACAAATACCAAAATATTCCTGTAAAAATATTTCTCCCTCCGAGAACATTGTTCCTTGTTCCAGCTTCCTCTGATGCCATCTGATCCGAGCTGACTGTCGACTTAATTATACTTTTACGGAGACCTGCCACGTCCCTGTCAGACGCACCATGAGAGGAACCGGCGCCAGGATGGAGGGAGACAGGTGCGTGAGGTGCCGCAGAGAAGGGCCTGCATCTCCATCGTCGTAATAAGACACAGAGAGGGAGGACGCACCAGCCAAGGATAGGGTCATCATGCTCAAGTAAAGGAAGGCTGGCAACCACCAGCCATACGCGTGAAAGGTGTTGCTGGAGATGGAAGTTTCTGGAATTCAAAGCCGGGGCTCTCTCCACCGCCGAGAGGCAGCGTGTCTGCCACACATCTCACTCTGACACGTCTATTTGGAGGGAACAGATGGGGATCGGTGGGTGGGAAGCCCGGAGCAGGGTGTGGAATGTACCTTCCAGATCAGGGCTTCCAAGCGGGGGAGACGTTGTCCTGCGGCAGACAGACGCGTGGCAGGGTCTGGAGCCATTTTGGTTGTTGCAGCCGGATGGTGGGGGGAGGCAGAGGGGGGTTGCTGCTGGCATCTGGAGGGGAGAGGCTGGGGGTGCGGCGGGACATCCTGCGGTGCCCAGGGCGGCCCCAACAAAGGATTGCCTGGGCTTGAGGTCCTGCTGCAGACAGAGAGGCTCTGACCTTCCTCCCACAGGTAAACCGCTCCCTGGGAGCCAAGGAGCGATTCCGTTTTCCTCTTGCCACATTCTCTGTGTCTAACTGGTTCTTTGAACAGCGCGTACAGCTCAGTGAAAAACCAGCGATACGCTTCTTGCAGAGAAAGCCTCATCTCAAAACGGCCGGTGAATTCTGGTCAATAAATGCAAACACAAAACCAGAAGTTGTATGTTAATACTGATAAATGTTTAATTCAAGGCAAAAAGAGAAAGACCAAAAAGGGGCACTTAACAAAGGTAAAAATGTACAGTTGCCCGTGAACGCAGAGCTCTTCTAAATCCTTAATTACAAAGTAAAATAACATCAACATAAAATTCTTTCAAAGCTGTGGTACGGGGTCCGGGGAGGAATAGAAACAAGACGCGGACACACCTCGTTTTCTGGTGTTTCGGTCTCCTATAGTTCACAGATATCTCACGTTTCGTGGACGGACGGTTTGCGGTGACATCGGCTCACCTCGCGTGTCGGCAGCATTGTTGGTCATTCTTGCAAAATTTCGAACTTTTCATCATTATTCGATCACGACGATGATTACCGCTCACTGGAAGCCTAGATGATTTTTTAGCAAGAAAGCATTTTTAAATTAGGGTTAGGTATTTTTATTTAGAGATGGTGCTGTTGGACACTTAATAGACTACAGTGTAGGTAAACATAACTCCTATGTGGGAAACAAAAAAAAAATTCATCTGTCTCTCTTTATCGTGAAATTCACTTTACTGTGGTGGTTGGTAGGGGACCTGACCTGCTATGTCTCCGAGTTGTGTCCCTGGTAAGAGGAGATGCTCACGTAGTTCACGGTGGGTTTAGTAGACCTCCCTCCATAAAACAGGTATGGATGTTATATACAAGGACAGGAACTCCGCGCCCTAAAAATAGACAATTCATTTCTTTCCAGGAACCTATGGAACTTTTCTAGAAAAACGCAATTCATATTAATATGATGGTAAACAAAAAAAGAAGTAATACAGAGCATTGTCCCTGATCCCAATGCAATCAAACCATATGTTGGAGGCAAAGACATAAATAAATGCCTAGCTCTTCTGTTTTGATCTCCTTCTTGAACAACTCTGTGTCAAAGAGAAAAGTAAAACCGAAATTTCTAAAGCTGTGTGGCCCCATAAGGTAGCAGTTAACTCATGATTGCTGTGACTGTGCACACCAGACTTGCAAGACTTAACAATGAAAACAGAACATAAACCATCTCATGAATATATTTTTTACTGATAATATGCTTAAATGACAATATTTGGGGGCATTTGGGGTTATGTAAAGTAATCATTAAAATTAATTCTACCTGTTTCTTCTTTTTTACTTTTTTAATGTGGATGTTACCCACTTAAAAGAGACAGATACTGTCCTACTATGTTTTTATTTGTAGAGCTGCCTAAAACATCTATAAAGATAGATACAGCAAACACCACATATCAAACACTATAGAACGGGGCTAACACGGTGTTTGGAAAAAGATTCATTAGCTTAATTAGGCACACTACTACGTAAGGATGAGATAAAATGCAAAGAAGCAATTAATTGAAGATTTTAGAAGAAATGTAATAAAACAAACCTAAGGAAAGCAGAAGGAAAATACTAATGAAGAAAAAACAGGAAGCATTAAATAGATACAAAACATAAAAACTGATACAAAGATTCAAGAATATAAATTCAAGATTGGCTGAAAAAATTATTGAAACATGGTAAAGCACAGCCCACCCTATTATTTAGATCACAACATGACTGGTGCACAATTCTCTGTAGGTTTCAACACGTCTCTGGATGACTCACTAGTCGTGGGGTCCCCAGGTCACTGTCTGTCACCACATCATGCTCCCAGTGCTACACTTTTCATCCCTGTGACTTGTCTCTTGTCTTTTTAGTGGAGACTGTATCTCCAAACGACATTCTAACTGAGCAAAGGAGGAGGACTTAAGGTTTAGGGAATGATTACAGAGGGCTTTGCACAACCTCTGGTTAAATATTAGAAAAATTGATAAAATGTATAATTTTCTTAAAAAAAGTGTGGAACATCAAAATCTACTCAAGAAGAGTCAGAGGGAGGGGCCCCTGGGGAGCTCAGTTGGTTGTCTGACTCTTGACCCTTGGTTTTGGCTCACGTCACGATCTCACCGTTGTGGGACCGAGCCCTGTGTTGGGCTCTGTGCTCAGGGTGGAGACTGCCTCAGAGTCTCTCTCTCCCTCTCTCTCCCTCTCCCTCCTGCTAACACACACTCTCTCTAAATAAATAAATAAACAAATAAATAAATACATAAAACCTTAAAAAATGTCAGACTGTGGAAGAAACCGAGAAAGGTATCTGAAAGGCGCCCTCCGCCCATCCCCTTTCCCCGGGGGATGGGGTCAGCCCACACTTCGCAGGTGGCTCCCACACCAATAGAAAATGGGGAGTCATGGTGACCTTTTTTTTTTTCAAGATTTTATTTATTTATTTGACAGACAGAGATCACGAGTAGGCAGAGAGGCAGACAGAGAGAGGAGGAAGCAGGCTCCCCACCAAGCAGAGAGCCCAATGCGGGACTTGATCCCAGGACCCTGAGATCATGACCTGAGCCGAAGGCAGAGGCTTAACCCACTGAGCCACCCAGGCGCCCCATGGTGACTTTTGAAGACCTTTAAATTGATTTAAAATCCATTCAGAAAATTATAATAAAGCCCCTGTCTTTACAAGTTCTACATCCATAGGGATCACAGGTAACATCTCTCAAATGTCTAAGATACAGTAATTACAGCTACTTGCTGTTTCCAGACACAGGAGAGTCTCACCCCACACCAGACCAAACCTGATATCAAACAGAGAAAGAGAAAGTATGAGAAGCATTTCTCATTCCTGAGAATGAGGTCAACCTCCATTACGATAACACACGCAGAAGTCCTGAGATGTTGGCAAGGAGCACACGGGAGGCGTTAAAAGAAAGACACGTGAGGAGAAATGAGTTCCGAGCATGCAAGGATGGTTCAATCTGAGACCGTCTCAGGCATACAGATGCATTCGCTCTCAATCAGCCTCCATTTCAGTCTCCTTAAATCATGAAACAGATACGAACGGAGAATTCCCGTTGAAGCCGGCAGCAAGAACCCCCGTTACCGTGTATCAGGAGAACAGAAGAGGGGAAGGACTTGCACAAGAAGACACACGTGGTTATTAAATTTAAGTCAACATCAAACCTTTACTACATCATGAGGAACAACCAGTTAGAAAATCTGATGGCTGCGAAAATGCCCTTGATGATAAAAACAACAACAACAACAAAACCCGAAGGACAAATGTCATAAATCTTAGGGCTCAGAGCTAAACACTTAAAATTCCTATGGAAGGCCACAAAGATGGTTTTAGTAAGTGAGAAGCCTCCCTCGGTCTTCTTTGGAAGACTCTCCCCGAGGTTAATCTCTAAATTCAGTGTGTCCCTTATCTAATTCCAACAGAATTTTGTTTGGAATGCGATAAATTAAAACCAGATTTTATCTGACAGAATTAACCCAGGACTGGGAGCAGATAAAGGTCTGACAGAGAAGAATACTGAGCGTGACCTTGGCAGTACCGGCTATCAAGACATTTAAAACAATATGGTTCTAGAGCAGGAGAAACGGAGAGACCACAGAGGAGAATAGGGCGTCCAGAGATGAATCAGGTATGTATGGGGATTGGGCATTTAATTAAAATGGCATTGTTAAATTTTTCTGCAAGAATGGGTTGTTTAATAAATCTTTGGGGAGACCCGTTCATTATTTGAAAGAAAAAATTTGGATTTCTTACCCTATTCCTCATGTGCCAGTAAACTTTACATGGACCCAAGAGTTAAATATAACAAGTGGAACCATAAAAGCTAAATTAAGCGAGTAATTACGGAGGACTCTGAACCGCGCTGTGCAAACAGACTTAAACACAGACTAAAGTGAAGGTGAGGTGAGTCTCAGGAAGGAAGCCCCTTCCAGGTGTGTGTGTCGTCCCGCGGCCTGCGGGGTCACAGGCCTGCTGCCAGGGGAATCCTGAAGCTGAGCTGAGGTCAGGGAGTGGGCAGGTGGGGAGTGGGCTCCAGCACATGGGGGGCCCCGAAACACCCTTCCTTCCATCGCCCTGTGTTAAGGCCACAGAGGCACAAAACACACATAATAACGATCAGGCCCCCAAACCTGGCCGTGTTCGTAGGCAAAGACACCTTAAAACATGCAAACAAATCGGCTGTCAGAAATGACTAGAGATGAAGCGATCAGAGAAGCGGTCACTGGTGGACGCTCGGGGCCCTGGATGACCGCCGTGGTCTGGAAGGAAAGCCACAGCTAGCGAGATCCCGTACATGGTGACGGAAGATGGCGAGGGCCTGGGAGCAGACCTGACGCGGGATGCCCACCACCTGGGCAGAGTGCTCATCACCGGAGGACCTGGGACAGGGGCGAGCGAGCAGGAGGGCCCTTGGGAAGATACTGGGTCTCGGCGCATCAATGCCCGGGTCGGGTGTGCTCTGGCCGCGGCGCATCTTCCGTTGGGGCACCTTTCCAGCTGTTTCCAGGGGGCCCACCAGGCTAAGAGCACAGCTGTCACCCAGAAAGGAGAAGGGGTCACCTTTGAGCAAATCTGCGCTCCCTTTGTCCAGCGGCTCTCCAGTTCCAGCAGGGGCAGGGTCACCGGAAGTTTCTGGTTCAGAAGACCTGGGGTGGGGCCCAGGAATTTGCTTTTCTAACAGGTTCCCAGGTGCTGCTGCTGTGGCGCGTCTGGGGACTCCGGTTTGAGACTCACTGGATTTGTCACATGTCTTAGGGCACCGTGTAACCGGAAGCTGGCAAAGCAGTTCTGGCCTCTGAGGGTCCCCCGGACCTGCCCATCACTAGACCAATTTCCAGCTTCATCCCCAGGACTTTCCGTGGGAGGCAGGCCTGGCAAGGGAGTGCGTGTGAGTGACAAGCGGCTGTCATCCTCACCTGACTTCTTCCTACACTTTATCGGTGGGGAGGTGTTGCAGGGGTGAGGAGGCAGTGGGGTTGGCCTTGGGGGCACGTGGGTGGCCGAGTGCTTGAGATTTCAAAGCTCATGGGATCTAGACTCAAGTTCTTGAAGTGTCAGCCCAGCAAATCCCCATCCGAAATGCCAAACTTCTTTTGAAACTTACCAGGAGAGCACAGCTAGAAGAATAAACGACCAAGAACGCTGGACAGCGGGCTTTGGAGGGATAGACTGTCTTGCGTTGAAGACGATGGTAGAGCCATAGTGATAGAGCACTCGGAGTGCAGACGCGAAGAGAGACGTCTGTGAAGCCTGCAGAAGACAGTCGAGCACGAGATCGAGGGACGGGACGGCGGCTGTGTGGTGAGCCCGGCACCCGCCAGCAGCACGGAGTGGAGGGTCCCCCAAACCCTCCCGTGAGACACTGAGGATTGAATTTGAAAGAGGACTTAGATCCACAATTAAAGTTAAATCTTTAAAAATAAGAAATCATAGAGGAGAAAGTAGCAGTCAGAATTGGCCGTTGGCCATGCTTCTGTGGCAGTAAGAAGGGGGGTGGGGCAGCTCCCGCTGGGCGCCCCCTGCGCACCCCAGGGATGTTGCCTTGTCGGGTCAGTGCTCGCAACAACACTCACCCCCAGCTTCCAGACAAGGAACTGAGGCATAGAGAAATCCGGGTGTGTGTTCAGCGTCGGATGGGAGCAAGTGAGAGCTGCTCCCCCTGGCTGACCCACGCTCTGTACTGCCCGTCCCCCCGCCAGCCCAGGCCGCCAAGGAGATGGGGCTGCCCAATTTGGAAGGGGAAGCTCAGTGCTGCTCCAGCGCTGGCCAGTCCTAGGGCGGTGGCGGTGGGACAGGCGAGAAGCAAGGCTGAGCTCCGGTCAAGCTGCCCGTGGTACAGGCTTGATGAGCCTGGCCAGGAAAAGAGGACAGAACTAGCTTCCCGGGGGCCACCTTCCTGGAACGGGGCTGAGGACAGCAGCTGGGTCCCCGGAGAGGGTGGGATGGTTGATGAGGTCACTGCGGCACTTAAGAGTCATAATTTGTTGCCCAGCCCCTGCTCCTTAAGCCTCCAATCCTACCCACCTCCCCTTTCCAAGAAGCCTGCGGAAGCCACGTGGGGTCATAAACCAGCAGGTGCATCAGGGTAAGGAGCTCGGGTTAACGGCACGCCCACCACTTCCTGTCTAGTAGCCTCGCCCCCCACCCCCCCAGACTTAGCAACGCCCACCTCCTCGCAGAACTCGTGAGCGGTTATGTGAGACAACTCAGCGGGGTAAAGCGTCGAGCATGGCGGATGGCCCAGAGTGGGGACTCGGTCGAGATCTTTGTTGAGCAAGAGACTATGTTTATTTGCTCAATGTATATGTTTACGCACTGGCTCTGGAGAAGGCTGGAAGCCTGGGGAAAGGGGGTCTATCCTCCAGCTCTGCCGGGAAGACAAGAATGTCACACTTTTCTTCTGTTGTAGCTGGAACCTTCCAATTCGGGAAAGTGGGTCAAGACACATCACTGTGCATTAATTACAAGTTGAGGTTCCAGCAACCTGTGGGAAGACGGGGAAACGGTCCCGCACCTGCTGTCTCCCGCCGCGGCAGACGGGCCTCGGCGACAGTCCGCGATCTCGCCCCTCCAGCGGCTCTCAGACAACGGCTCAACGCCGTGGCCGCACGGGACCTGCTTTCCCGGAGGGCCGTGCTGTCCCATCTCGTGGCTGAGGGAATGGAGGCTTCAGGAGGTCGCACATGTGCTCATTCACCCTGTCACGGAGGGTGACAAGGTGAAAGGGTGAAGCCGTGGGGAGTCCTGCCTGGTTCCGCCTGCCTTTCTCCCCCGCGGCCCCGACGTGAGGTTCTGAGGGTCCTGTCTGTAGGCCACACCCCATCCACATTTCAGAGCCAGTTGGAGGGAGACGGGAGGAGCACAGCAGACTCGATCCCGTGGACTCACGCGACCATTGCTTCCTGGGACCTGGCCGCACAGCAGGAGGTTGTGACTCACGCTGGGGCCGTGGAGATGTGGCCAGAGACTGTGAATCCGGTCCAGCCCAGGGCTGGGGGTGGGGGGACGGCATCTACCTGGAGATGCGGGATGGAGGTGGGGAAGGACCAGGCCTTTATTGATCAGCTACTATGTGCCGCGTGCGTACGTTCTCTGTGATGCCCGTGGCGTCTAGTGATCCCACCGCTCTGATTCCCTTTCTGCCGCGGGTAGACCGGAAGCTCGGGGACTGACGCATCCCGCAGCATCTCAGAGTGGGAGGTTGTCTGACATGGGAATCCCGCTCTGTTTACTAGGCTCCCAGGCCTTTCTCTCCCGGCCCCTGTGACAAGCCGAACTCTGATCCCCTCTCTGCCTTCTCAAGTGAGATGAGTCACAGCCTGTGACTAGGACTGCCACCGGGAAGGCAGGACTTACGCAGAACGCTCTGGATCCAGCACATGAATTCCCCTCGGCTACTGACTTCCCATAGACTGACAGCCCGGGCGGACGGACGAGGGCCCCTCCCGCATCCCACAAGTGTGTAGGAGGGGAGGACCAGCAGGGAGAGCCAGGCTGGAGTCAGGAGCACCAGCAGCGTAAAGACCCTGTGGGGACCCCACGTGGGACCTGGCACCTGCCCCCTCCAAAGACAGGGAGCCACAGGGTCTGCGGCTGTGCCCCCTTCCCAGGCTGCCCTCACTGCCGCTCCTCCTGGCAGAGGGGAGAGGCTGACCCACTGGTGATCTGCTAGGGACCCACTACGGGCCCTTCCCAAGTGCCTTCCCCTTTGACCTTCCCGCAGGTGGGCACGGGCTTTCCTCCTGGTGCCCTCCCTCCCTGCCGCTGACTGCGGCCGTCTGTGCTCTGGCAGACGTGCCTGTCTGTAGTTTGGGGAGGCTAAGTCCAGCTCAGAGAAAAGAAGAGGGGAACCAGACTGTGGCCCCAGAGCCAGGTGCTAGCCCAGCTGAGCTCCGCTAGCCAAAGCTAGCTGGGACCACCCGCCCCCGGCTGACATCCATCTCTGTGGTGACTAGAAGCCCTGACAGCCCAGGGTGGGC
The DNA here is from genome assembly GCA_020311275.1 of Eira barbara. Lineage (NCBI taxonomy): Eukaryota > Metazoa > Chordata > Mammalia > Carnivora > Mustelidae > Eira > Eira barbara. Next base: position 21,497,552 of record JAHRIG010000067.1, on the reverse strand, counting down.
GAAGCAGAGAGGGGAGGAGGACCCAGGGTTGTCACAGCCACACATGCGAATTCTGCGGTTGTTCCCACGTCCTGAGAGAGCGCACGGCGTGTCCTCAGCTCTGAAACGCTCACTGCTTCGCCTGTGACCCTGGGGTGTCTGGTGGTCCAGACACCTCTCTCTGGACTCTGACCGTGGGCTCAGCACTGTCACCACGCCCCAAACTCCCACCCAGTCCCCGCGTCTGCGGCGCCCTCACAGCTGGCAATGCCAACGGCTCAGTGACGGAATCCGGAAGGATCATGTGGTCCCCTCGCTCAGCCCTCCGTCTGCGGAAGGGGCGTCTGAACTCGGCTTTGCTCGTTTGCTTCCCCGAGTTGGCATTTCTGCTGCTTCTTCTCAGACGACAGGAGCTCTGCCTCCCGCTTGCATCGGACTCAGGTGCCTTCCGCACCACTACACACGTTCTGGGCTGCCCTCCCCGAGCCCCCGGTGAGACCCCGGGCCACAGAGGTCAGAGGGCGCTCTGCCGCGGGGCAGGCAGGAAGCCCCTGGTCTCTGGAGCCATGTCCTGCTCTCTCGTGTGTCCCTTCCCAGCCTGGCCTCCGATGCTCATCACCAGGAGGGCACGGACCACGTGGCCGTAGACAGTCTCAGGGCACGGCGACCCCAGCGGGGGAGGTGGACAGAGATGCTGAGAGCACGGGAGGGGCCGTGAGCAGGCCGGCGACCCCGATGGCAGGTACAGGGGCAGGGAGGGCATCTTTCCCACACGCGTTCCACATGGCTTTCCATCCACAAGCGTTGGACAGGCGGGGACAGACAGCCACAAAGGTACCAGGAGGAAGAAGACGGTCTTCACGTGTGTGCGCCCGGCTCTTCTTCCAGACTGAGGGCGACGAGCTCGTGCTGGTTCCCCCGGGACCGTCCTGATTCAACGCTGACCGTCCCGCTTCCTGGGAAACCCGCCAGTCCTGCCAGACCAGAGACGGGCGCTCCACTCCACCAGAAGGCCGGCAGGGCGGCCCGAATTAGTATTCCGTAAACCCGCTGTCCTCCGACCCGCGCAGGTGACGCGGGACCGCGGCGCTTCCGGGATCAAGGCGCCGACGCGTGGGGCAAACCTTTGAAGTGCGCTGCCGTCATGGAAACCTGTCCGGGGGTTTCCTTCTATCTCCGCGGCGGGCTGCGGCGGGACGGGGAAGTGCCGAGGTGAGCTTCACCCGGCGAGGAAGGGAACCGAGTTAGGAAGGGAAGGGGACAGCGTTCAGTGTCTGAGGGTGGCCTGCGGCTGGGAGCGGTGGCCGGTTAGGCTCCGGGTGCAGGGACAACCACCAAGACCGGGATCTCAGGAGGAACGTGGGTTCGGGGGACGCGCTGGGTCTGGTCCTGGATGTGCCGTTTGGGCCCTGGGACCTTCCGATGGAGACGTCGCCCAGGCAGAGGGATATGAGGTCGGAAGCTGGGAGAGAACGTGCGCTGGGGAGGGGCACCCGGCTCTTTCCCCTTCCAGGTTCCACGTTGCTGGAAGCAGGGGGCAGGCTGCGTGCGGAAGGAGGCAGCCTGTGGAGGGAGAGGCCCCAGCCCCAGGGCAGGGATGGGTGGGGGAGGGCTGATTGTCCGCTTCCCAGAGGAGAGGCCGGTGGTCGAGCGGCCCCACCAGAACCTTGGCGGTGGCTGCAGTCTTCACGCTGCACGAGCCGTCGGGTCGCTGGGAGCCATCTGGGAGGCCTGTCCTTTCTCATGTGACCCAGTTCCAGCTAAGATGAAACTAATAATACCCAGTCACCTCTCAGGGCTGTGAGGAGTTGGGAGCTAATGTATGCACTGGGCTCATCACAGATGCCCTGTCCCCGGGCACCGCAGCCTTCCTGGCCCACCCGGGATTCTGGGGCCATCTGCGGGGCCAGCACGCACGTGCCGCCCTGTCTTCCTCCAGGGGTCCCAAAGCCTGTGCCCCAGCCTCTCTCAGAAGCAATGATCTCAATCGGCAGCACCGTCTTCAAACAGTTCTGGCTATGGGAATGCTCGCTTAGAGTCGATTTCTATTTCTAGTGAGAAAAGCTGGAGGAGAGGGAGCGTTGCCCTGGGGCCTCGGAAGGTGGGGGCCGTGTGACTTAGGAAGCCTCCCTCTCGGGATTTCTGTAGAATGGGAATATCGGGGGGACAGGGGGAGCTTCCCCAATATCCCACCCAGCCCATCAGGGTATATGGTTCTAGTCAACACCAACGTGTCACGGTCTACCGATGCTGAGTCGGAAATAACCAGAACGCACTTCTGACCGAGGAGCTGAAATGGTAGTTTGCGTGATCTTGCTTATTCGTTCCCGAGAGATGTACGGGTCACCTGCTGAAGGCCAGGCCCTGCGCGAGCTGCGGGTGGGGGCGTGGGGAGCAAACCCAGGACAGTCCCTCCCAGGACACCAGTGGGAGCTACGGGCAGGAGCGGCAAAGTGGGAGGGACAGGCGGAGCAAGAGGGAGGCAGGGAGGCTGGGGTGGAGGTCGTCCCAACTGTCCTGGGCCCCCTGGCTTGCAGCTTTCCTGCGGGACACGCCCAGTCTATCTCTACTGCATAAGAAAGTCTGCGGAAACCCCCAGAGGATGCGGAGCGTGGGGTCCCTGCGTTAGGAGCCCCTGGGGTCCTGCGAGAGACCGAGCGGCTGCTCATTTCTCCAGCCTCGAAGGGAGCTTTCCCAGGGTCGCCAGCGCTGACTCCACAACTTGTGCCTGAACTATTTTTAACCGCCTGTCGCCATGGCAGCGTGAGAACCGCTGGGAGAGATGTGGCCTTTGTGACAGCGCTCAAGACGCCCGCTGCCCACTTGTCTCACTTAATCCCCTGCGTGCCGGCACCCAGATCGGCCATTATACCTGCCCGGGCAGCCCGCTGTGTGCCTCTGCACCTGACACAGAGGGGCTTTAGTGAAAAGGAACCCAAACTGAATACAACCACCTCCTTTCCTGCGTCTGCTCTAGGGGTCAAATCGTGTTACGAATGCATGAGAGTCTCGGCACGTCCCTGCTGGTTTCTGTTGCCAAAGCCTCGTGGCGACACCAGCGTCCACTGCTGCCGTCCACGTCTGCCTCCCAGGCTGACGTCTGCGAGCCTTCCAGGGCATCCACAAGCACAGACGGTATCATGTACTGACAGATGGTGATGTCCTTGCCCTGTTTCCAGCTCCTGTGTCTGCCTCCCCGGGAGAGCCTGGCGCTACACCCCGTGGCCCTTCCTGGTCCCTACATCAGAGAGCAGGGACTGGTGTCTCCGGGCGGTGCCCCGGCCTGGGGATGGAGACAGATGCTAGATTCTTGCGGGTGGACTGCAGAAAGGGAGGGACACAGGGCGAGCTGGGAGTGGAGTGTGGTATTGTGATGCATGCTAAGAAATATGTACTCGGTCTTTGTTCTGTTCCAGCACTGAGCTCCTGAAGCCCTCGGAATTTCCCCAGTGGTGAGAGTGATAATGTCTCTGTTGTTATGTTAACGAGGTGACTTCCGGGTCACCCAAGGATGGGGGCTGGTCCCGAGGAACCTGGTGTGATTGGAGGGTTGGAACTTTCAGTGTCTACCCTCCCCACTTTGGAGAGGGGCAGGGGCTGGAGACAGCTCTGTCACCAGGGGCCAGCGATGTCATCAGTCATGCTTTCAGAACAACCCAACAAGGGCAGGTTTCCGGGACCTTCCTGGCTGGCAAGCACCTGGCATTGTGGGGTCGGGAAGGGGGGGTCATGAAAGCTCCGCCCCTTCTCCCCCATCTGACCCACTGCACCTCTTCCCGGTCTGGCTGTTCTGAGTTACAACCTCTTCCGGCAAACTGGTGATCCAGTAAGGGCGGTGTTTCTCTCAGCTCTGAGCTCTCATGCAGATCCCATGAGGGGCCGTGGGAACCTCAGATCAGCTGGAGGGTCAGAGACACAGGTGACGGCTGGGGCTTGTGATTGGTGTCTGAAGCGGGGACCGTCCTACAGGATCGAGCTTTTAGCCTGCAGGACCTGACGCGTCTCCAGGTAGACGGTGTCAGAACCGATCTCCACTCTGGGCCGCCCAGCTGGTGCTGGGGAGCAGCGTGGCACAGAGAACAGCCCCCACCTGCTGGAGCGGGGTGCACACTCACAGCAAGTCAGGGGGGCTGTCTCTGGGACAGCAGGCAGGGCTTCGTGGGAAAGGGCGCAGAGCCCAACTCCGAACAAGGAGCACAAATTTGGGTTTTGCGCGTGTTCGGGGTCTCGCGCCCTCCTCCTGGATGGCCTGTCATTGGGCCTCTCCTCCCACCCCCTTCCCACGGCCTCTCACTCCTTCAGACCCAGCCTGCTGCGGACCTGCCTCTGGTCCCTTGTCGCATACCTATGTCTGTTTGTCCATTCTAGCGCTCTCAGAGGACAACCAGAAATGCCTTCTTTTCAAAGGCATTTTGAAAACTGCCTTTGGGATTGTCCTTTAAGACACTTTATTAAAAAAATGATAGCTGAGCCGCGGAAGCTTACAGAAGTCAGTTCCTCAGTCGCTCACTCTAACTTTTCCAGCTACAGAGAGTGGCCTTAGCGGTGACAGATGGAAAGAAGGAAGAGGCGCGTCAAAGGTGGCCTGTCCCGGCCAACAGAACCGCGGCAGAAGGCGGGGTCCGGGGCGTGCCCCTGCTTTGGCAGGAAGTGAGGTCTTCCTGGAGAAGGGCTGCGGTGGAGGGAAGGAGGAGATCTGGGAGCACAAGCTTGGGACGGAGGGGTCACCTGCATGGCGTCATGGAGACGGGACCACCGGGGCCGAGCCCCATGGAGGGTCCGGGAGGCCTTCGACCTGGTCTTGGTTCTCAAAGGGCCTGAAAAGCACGTCCCTGAGTGCAGGAGCACACCCGAAGGGAATGCACCGCCTGCATCCTGACCCTGGCCGCGTCAGCTGCTGTGGTCTGGATCTCGACCTCCCTGAGTGCAGGAGCACACCCGAAGGGAATGCACCGCCTGCATTCTGACCCTGGCCGTGTCAGCTGCTGTGGTCTGGATCTCGACCATCGTGCCTCAGTTTCCTTACCTGTCAACAGCCAAACCAGTGATGAGAAGTGGGCTTTCATCCTTGCCTGAAACTGCAGTCTGGCGGGTCATCCGTGTGTCTTGTATCTCCGTGCTTGTGCCTCTGCAGGTGTGCACCCTGAGTGTGAGACCCCGCACGGCCTGGCCGTCCCCCAGTCTGGAGCTGGGACCCCAGCCTGCCGGTATCCTCAGCCTCTGATTACCCACCACCCTTGCTGTCTCTTCAGCTTCTTCCCGTGCACTGGCTCCTTCCCACCCATCGTATGATCAATGAACGCGCTGGCTTTAAAACATGCTGGTCTCTCCCGTTCAAAAGAAGAAACAGAAACCCCTTGCTGAGCCTTGTGACCGCCTTCCTTTGTCAGCCAAACTTGCTAAGAGCCATCCGGACCCACCGTCCCACTGCTCAGCCCGGTGTGGCCGCTGCCCAACCACCGACCAGAACTGCTCAGGGTGAGGTTACCGGGGCCTCTTGGCCGCCAGGTCCAGTAGACCCTTCTAGATGCTCACGCTTGGCACCCACTCCCTCCCCCCCCATCCCGCTCTCCTGCTTCCTGGTCTCCCTCCCTCCCCTCCCCCCGCTCCCCTCCGCCCTGCTCCCTACATGATTCTTTCTGTTCCCCCCACTGGGGAGCTCCTTCTGCTCCCTGGGAACCTGACCAAACTCACACCCCTATCCTCACTACCTTCTAAGCGTGGACGTTTCCCGAATCTATCTCCGATCACACCACTCTCCCGAGCTGCAGATCCCCGTACCCAGCCGGACACCTCCATTAAGACACCAAAGCCATCACATCTATGCGTGTCCCGTGAAATGCAACACCTTTCCCCCAGACCCGTCCCTTCCCTTTTGCTCCTTTCCTTGGGAACGGTGAGACTCCTGTCCCTGTTAAAGTGTCAGGGACTCATTGCAAAAGGAATCAAACCAGGGGTTGCGTGCGCATCTGGGGTTCTGGAATCAGAAGGTGGGGGGGTGGGGACCAGGGACAGCAATGTCACTAGCATCACGAATGCCTTCATGCTCTCTGTTGTGTATGAAGCCGGCCCTGATACTCGGCAGGGGGTCCACGCTGACACTTATGAAATGAATAGACCGTCCCGGGACCAAGAGCGATCACAATTATGAAAGCTCGTGAAGATTGTTGGGGCCGAGTGCAGCCTGGAGAGGGGTCTGTGGACTTCAGCGCTTCCAGCCCTGCAGAGAAGCAACCTCAGACTTGCCCACTTCCTGCACAGGGTGATTGCTCTGGGGGGACCGCGAGGCACGGCCATCAAAGACACCCCTGCAATTAGCTGACAGTCTTGGGCTCCTGGACCCTGATGCCACGAGAGGGAGCCTGCTGATGGGTGGTTAGCAACATCCTGGGGAGGGAAGGGTGCTCTCTCTCTCTCTCTCTTTCTCTCTTTCCTTCTCTTTCTCCCCCCCCCCCCACATCAGCCTGGCAGGGCTCCGGGATCGAGCAGCATCTGAAGGCTTTGCCTTCAGGTAGGTGAATAAATTGTTCTACTTTTAAAAATCCGTTGGTTGGGTGTTTGGCTTCTTTGCGGTAGCAAACCAGTGGCAATGATGTCTTTCCTGGGTTTTTGGTGTTTACGAGTTTGGGGGATCACACACCCTGATGCCTTAAATCGGCACGTGACGATTAATGATGTGGCTTCTCACCTCACCAGATCAAACACTGCTGTTGTCACTATTCTAGTCTGTTTTTATTTGGCATTATTTTATTCAGGATTCTATCTCATCTGGCATAGATGCTGCTGCCTATAACTGCCTCCATGTTATTACATTTGTCTCCTCCCTCTGTGTTTGTCTTTTTTCTTTCCTTTAGTTCTAGGTGTGCTTCAAGGAAACAGCAAAGATTTCAGTTTTGTTTTTGAGGCACATTTGACATTTATTTTGTCTGGTCTCAGCTTTGCTGAGAACTTTTAAAGTAATTTTGTGTTGCGAGGCTTCTTTCTTTCCGCCCTTCCCCCCCCACCGCCCCAACTCCCTGGCCTCTGGCAACTACTGATCTGTTTTTAAAAAGTGATTTATTGGGGCTCCTGGGTGGCTCAGTGGGTTAAGCGTCTGCCTTCGGCTCAGGTCATGGTCTTGGGTCCTGGGATCGAGCCCCGCATCGGGCTCTTTGCTCAGCGGGGAGCCTGCTTCCCCCTCTCTCTGCCTGCCTCTCTGCCTACTTGTGAGCAGTCTTTGTCAAATAAATTTTTTAAAAAGTGATTTATTATAGATAGTTTGAAGGGAGAGAATAGTATAATAAATCCCCCCCCAACTTCAACCCAAGCTCAGCTGCACCTGCCTGCTTCTCCCTCGACACAGTATTGTGTGTGTGTTTGGTTGATTCCAGATCGTGTTCAAGCTGTGCTTCTCGAATGTTTTGTTTTCATGGGCTCAGGACCCCGGGATCATGACCAGAGCTGAAGGCAGATGCTTAACCAACTGAGCAATCCGGGCATCCCTGAAGTATATATTTTTAATGAATAATAACTCTATTAAAAAATCAAGAAGAATGACATTCTACATTTTCACAATTTCCTTCAATGGCTGGTGTAAGGCACGCGACTCTCAGTAAAAGCTAGCTAATTCTCTCACCTGCTTGTGCATCCAATGTTTACATCATGTTGTTTGATGGAAGACGTAAAGGGAATCCGGCCCTGTACAGATTCACTTGGAGAATGAAGGCATATTTCAATAGTCTCTTGAGATCTTTGTGGATACTCTTTTTTGATAGTCTATTCACGCTTGACAAATACTAGCTTTTGGATGTTAGTTGCAATGTGGACTCTGACATCATATCAATAAACTTTTTGTACTTTGTTACCTTAAAGCCATTGTTCTCTCCCGCTCTTCCCTCATCTGTAATTCTGTTTGTTTCATCACGCCTCCCTCATTTGGAAAACACTGGTTACTACTTATGTGGTTCTTCCGAATGCAGACATACTTTATTATGCAATATCAAAACATTACATTTGTTAATATCATCACTAGCTTTTCAGGATATCCCCACATTCTGGACAGCTGGCAGAGCCTTTTTTCCCTAAATTCTAATTTTCACTTGAAAGCTCACGTTTTATGATGGGCAACAGATTTGGTCCACTTTTTCACTTAAAGGGATACCTGGCTTTGTTCATTTTGGGGAAGATGTCTGCCGAATACCCAGTAGGGTCAAACTGACCATAACTGAACGGACCTAACAGATAATCTGTTCGTCGGTTTTCAAGGAAACATGCTCCGTGGAAGAAGCAGCCAGTTCAGCTGAAAATGTAAATATTCCAAGTGCTTCTCCCTGAGAATATCACCCTCGGCTGCAGAGCAGAAGGTGCTCGCTGGGGGCGCGAAATGGAATGAAGGAAACCTCATTCACGCGGAGCTGGAGGGCCGGCACGGGAGCTCGGACACCTGCCACTCCCGGGCCCTTGGCGGACCCCACCTAGGAGGAAGGAGGAAGGTTTCCTCCTCCCCCAGCAACAGCCCAGCCAATGAGAAGTCGCTACACTTGGAGCTCCGGGTGTTGGCCAATGGAATTGTAGTTTACAGCAGCCTCCCAGCCCCGCCCCCTTCCTTCCACCGAAGGGCCTGGTCTGCTCTGCTCTCGGGGAGGAGCTGGGGTGCGGCCCGGCTCTGCCCCTTCCTGCGGCGCTTCCCAACCAAACCCGTTTTGCCGGGAAGGTAACTGGCCCTTTTACTTTTAGGTCGGTTGCACTTTGCATTTTATCACCTGGAATATGAAAAAGATGTATTCTAGCAGGTCGGGATTTAGCAAAATAGTTTTTATTGCTTCATATAGTACAATCTTTTTCTTTTTTAGGATTTTATTTATTTATGTGACAGAGAGGGAGCCCAAGCCAGGGGAAGGGCAGAGGCAGAGGGAGAAGCAGGCTTCCCGCTGAGCAGGGAGCCCTGCGCGGGGCTCGATCCCAGGAGTCCGGGATCATGACCGAGCCGAAGGCAGACGCCCCACAGACAGAGCCACCCGCGCGCCCCGTATAGTACATTCTCCAGTGAGACGGGCTTTTTAAAGTTTCTCGTCATGACTGCGCGATTCTGAAGAACACAGGGACCGGAACAGTTTGGTGCCACTGCCTTGAACTGGGCCGGGGCACCCCAAGTTTTACCCACTGTGGCTTCTGCACATCCCTGCATGGACCTCAGGGAACCCCTCAGGGGTCTGCAGACCTCACACTGAGAACCGCTGCTTTTAAGCAAATCCCAGACATTATATCATTCACCAGTAAATAACAAGTGTCCCTTATAAGAGGGAGAGGGAGAAGCAGGCTTCCCGCTGAGCAGGGAGCCCGATGCCGATGCGGGGCTCTTTCTCAGGACCCCGGGATCATGACCGGAGCCGAAGGCAGACGTGTAACGACTGAGCCCCCAAGTGTCCTTACAGTTGCTTTATTTGAATCAGGATCCGCGTTTTGGCCACACGTATGTTTTTGGTTTTGTTTCTAAAAAGTTGACTTCAGTGTCCCTTCCTTCTATTTTTATTCCGCATATTTGTTGACGAAATGGGATGATTTGAGTGGTGGAATTTTCAGCCTCCTGATTTGACCGATGCCAGCCTCCTGGCCTCAGTTTACTGTTTGGCCTTTGTTTCCTACAGACAGGTTAGACCTGGCGCAGGACCTCTCAGCCCTTCATCGCTGACGTCCTAGACCAGATCGTTCTTGGCGGTGGAGGTGTCCTGGCACAGAGGACGTGTTCGGCAGCATCTCTGGACTTGCCGCGCGGGATGCCCGGGGCATCTTCTCCCACTGCCCCTGCGGGACGAGGCACCCCCAGCTGAGAACCACTGCTCTCCTGAGGCTCAATTAGATTCTGGCTGGGTTTTATTTTGGCAGGAGTAAGTCAGAGGTGGTTCGGAGCGCTTCTCATTACATCTTCTCTGGAGGCACATAGTGACGGCTTGTCCCACTTTTAGTTCCTTGAACGCTGGTCTGTGAGGTCAGGTGTGGGGCCCTCCTAACCTGCCACCTTTCAAGCCCCCACCAGCCTCCCAAAGTTTTCCCACCACTGATGGTCACTGCCGGGTCAACTGTTTCATTGGGGATGGAGAGGGGCGATTTGTTTTCTGATTCAATCTTCTGCTTCTGTCTTTATTAGCTGGAATACTTTTCTCAAGAAGAATTTTCCCTGATTAACTATTTGGTTACCCTGAAATACTGTCTTTACAGGATGAAGCTGGATAAGTGTCTGTTTTTCTCTCTTTATTTACTAAGCTTTATAACAAAAGTGGCAAGAACAGTCCGGCCAGGGTCACCGAGTTCTCCTCCCTGGGCTCGGGTCACTTTACGTCCTCACGGGCAATCTGTGACCGGTTGTCTGCAGCCCTGTCATTGGCATCTGTCACCCAGTGCTTCTGTTTGCAGGAATGGAACAGGTAAGGGAGGTCGTCTCAGTGTAGATTTAACTAGGGATGCTCTGGCTCCTGCTGTGTCATTTCCTCCCTGCCTCCCCTCCCCCCTCCCTCGCTCCCTCCCTCTTTCCCTCCCCTCCATACCTTCCCTCCTCCCTCCCTCCCTCTCTTCCCTCCCCCCTCCCTTCCTGCCAGTGTTCACAGACTGTCCTGTGCACCACAGAGGTCGCATGCACAGGAGGTTGCCTTAGTCACGAATGCCGGGTCCAGCTCCAAAGAGGCAGGAAAGTGTCCCGCCACCTTGGCGTTGACATTCTGCCAAGGAGAGACCATTAACGGACCATCACTAAATATGCAGTGAGTGGTTCCTGGACGACGACTGAGAGGGTGAGTGACCGGTCAGTGGGTGACATCTGTTCATCCACGGGCTGAGTCACCCGCACACGGCGCTGGGTGACGGTGTGGCCAGAGTCTTTGGTGAAGACGGTGGGCTGGGCATGTGGACCCCATCGGTTGCGCACAGCAGTGGGCACCAGCTGACACACGTGTCCTGGGCCTGTGAACAGGGCGAGGGTCCCATGTCTCGGCTCACGGGCCAGCAGGACAGGAAGATGTGAAATCCAGACACACCATAAGTAAAGTGCCCTCATGGTGTGGGGGGAGCAGAGAAGGTGCTCCAGAGCATTCCCGGGACGGCTGGGGGGAGGGGAGGCCACCCAGGGCTTCAGGAGGTGGGTGCGGGGCCGGGGGCACCCCCCTCAGGCGGAACCGTGGAGGGTGCGCGTCTCCTTGGAGCAAGTCCCTCGTCATCCTCTGACTTGCCCACCGGCACAATTGGGGCCTGGTGGCTTCTGGTTTCAGGACTTTCCTTCTCTCCCCACTTGTCATGGGCAGATAATGGCCCCCAGTGTAGCTACTCTGCAGCTGGGATTAGGGATCCTGAGATGGGAGGAGAAGCCTGGTCTCCCTGGCTGGTGGAATTAGAAGGATCCTTCTGGAACAACAGGGAGCCGGGGGGGTCAGAGTGAGGGAAACAGAGCTGCCAGGGGCCAGGGAGCATGGGCAGCCAGAGAGGAGGAGGCAGCAAGGGACCTGCTTTCCCCAGAGTCGCCACCAGGAACGCGGCCCCACCCATGCCGGGATCTTAGCTAAGGGAGCCCCGTTTCTGCCCTCCGTCCTCTGGAACCATAAGGTAATAAAGCTGTGTTGTTTTTAAGCCCTTAAATCTTGGCCATTTGTGACAGCCGCTATTGGCAACTAACACAAGCCCTCGGTTTGCTTACCCTCAAAATGGGGGGCGCAGCCGTTCCTGCTGGTGGCCTCGCCAGGAGGACTACGTCAGTGGTGCTCCCAGCTAGGCAGCGGCTCGCCGGTACCCTTCCCGCCTGGTCTCGTGTGGGATCCCGGCTCATGTCCGGTTGCTGACTCGCACCTGAGGGCTCCAGCCTCCCCCTTACACGTCCTCCTCATCCCTTAAGTCTGCGCTACAAAGAGAGGGTACAGACGGCGGGCGCCCGGCCTCCTGAGTGGCCATCCACCTGCTGTATGCTGGGGGCCCACAGCGTGGGAAGGCAGAGCCAGGGCCCCTGGCAGAAAACCCGAGGCTCGCCCGTGAGGAGAGGCATGGGCAGGACTCAGGGACGCTGAGCTGGCCACTTGTCCTCTGTGTGGCCCCAGGATCGTCCTCCCCGCCCGGTCGGCTTGGGTTTCCTCCTGGGTAGCATCGCGGAAGATCCGCAGTCCCCGAGGCCCTTTATCCCGAAGTCCTATCATTCCAGATGAAGAACGGTTTCCTGGAGGGGATCTAGAAGTGTCGGGGGAGACAGTTGGGGTGAAGGGTTCTCCTGCCGTGGAGACACGGCCTCGCTTGCTGAGGACACTGGAGGACAAGGCCTGGGATCCGGGTCATGTGGCTTCTGCCACAACACAGTCCACTGTTCAAGGGGGCGTGGCCGGTCACCTGCGCTCACCAGCTGCTCTGGGGCCTTAGGTCACAGCGTCGTGAAGAAGAGACGGGAGCATCTTTCAATGCAGCACATATGTGAGGGCGTCCTTCTCTTCCATCCGACGGTGCTAACGGGAACCCACGTCTGCCTGCGTCTGCTTTCTCCCTCAGAGAGACCCAGAGCAAGCCCCAGTTTGCATTTATTTCTATTTATTTGTTTGTTTGTTTGAGCAGACTCCATGCCGACTACAGAGCCCCACGCGGGGCTCGATCCCGCGACCCTGAGATCAAGACCGGAGCCGAGATCAAGAGTCTGACGCTCAAACCAGGCGTCCCTCCATTTATTTTTACAGTAATTTACATTTGTGTTTGATTATCAAATGCATGTTCATTGTAGGGTGACATTCCACGGAAAATAGAGAGGAATCAAAAGTGAAAAGCACCGTAACGCCATCGCGTGTGTAGAGCCGCTGTCACATACACGCACACGTCGTCCCGTGTTCCGTATTTCTGTACTGTCAGGTTAGTGGCTGTCTAAAACTGTTTCAGGAAGCTGACTTATTAATGTTAATGTCACCTGTGACCTTCTATATTCATGTCTTTTATTCTGTTTTTTTTTTTTTTTTTTTTAATTTTTAAGTGATCTTTGTGCCGGATGTGGGGCTCAAACTCACGACCCTGAGACCCAGCTTCATACGCTCTGCTGTCTTTTCTTCCTTCTCACCTCTGTCGATCCCACTCCAGTTTTCAGATCCAAGCGTGTGCAGGACCGCGGAGGGCAGGGACGTCTGCGTCCTCTGCACGTGCGGGGACTGTCGCGTGTGGGAGCACCGTTGGCAGCCACGTTCGGGCCGCTGGGTGCTGGGGCCGGACCCCACGGCAGGCAACACCCGGGCAGGCCCCAGGTTCCATCAGTCCCTCCCTGTGCAGAAAAGCCAGGAACCTGCTGCGTCATGCTCAGGAGAGCCAGGTGAGGGCAGGGACGAGCAGACAGCAAGGACGGACACTGGGGTGGGGTGACAGTGGGGTGCACGTGGGGGGGTGGGGAGGTACCAGGCGTGAACAAGGAGGGGCGTGTGGAAACTCCCCTGCTGGTGAGTCTGGCCCCGCCGGGGGGACGTCCTGACCGCACCTAGGCCTCTTGGGATGCTGCTGGAGACCAAAGAAGGTCAGGCACCTTGGGGACGAGGGGTGTCTGGGGACGAGTGGTGTCTGGGGCGAAGCTGTAGCCCCGGGCCCAGCCACCCTGTGGCTTTAGTTAGTGTCCCCGGTCCTCTCAGTTTGGAAGTTTCGGGCCTTGTGTGGGCAGCTTGGCCAGTCCCAGGCCCTTCCCTCCCCTTTCCTAGGTCAGTGACGCATGAGGCCCGGCCCCTGTGCTCTGCTGTGAGACCTCGGCCACCGGCCCCGGCCCCACTGAGCCCGCTGCTGGGAGGGGCCGCTCTAACAGGGGCAGGACACACCGTGTTCCTCGTCTTTGCTGCGACATGTTGCGGTTTCCCAGAGTGGGTTTTCCGGAACCTGGGGTCAGAGCCTCAGGCGGGCCCCGCACAGGCTGCAGAGAGTCTGAGTGTGGGGGGCACACCGGCGGTCTCCGTGAGCGCCCAGCGTCTTCCCGAGCATGTCCCAGTTGAGCATCACTGCCAGGGTGGCCCCCTCCAGCCGCCCCCAGGAACGATGTCAGAATGCACGTTCTCAGGCCTCAGAGACCCTTCCTGGATGAGGGATGCTGGGGGTGGGCCCGCCTGGGCTGGGAATCTGACGCACGCCTCGGTGGCAGGACCGGTGGCAGGACCCCTGGCTGAAGGCAAGGGCCCACGACCGAGGCCAACTTCAGAAAACTCCGAAGGGCTCGCACGGGACCCAGCACCCGGAGACCCCGGCTGGGTCGGTTTGGGCAGCGTCCACACGACCGACTGTAAGCACGGACTGGAAGAGGGTGCCCAGGATGGTGGTCAGTTGGGGGTGCGTCCGCATGCCCGGAGGCTTGGCGAGGTCTGGAGACCTTACTGGTTGTCATGACTGGGGAGGGGGTGCGACTGGCATCAGGCGGGGACGGGCCAGGATGCTGCTGAGGTGCTGTGGCACACGGGACGTCCCCCCTCCCAGGCTGCGTGCCTCAGCCCGTCTCAGCTGAGCCTCTGCCCAAACATCGAGTCACTGAGAAGTAACCAGGACCTGTGACCTTTCAGCGCAGCGAACGACTGACTTGCTTTTGTATTTGCGCTTATGTTCCATCCTTGTCTCTGCTTCCTGAGGGCGTGAATTTTTGTCTGCTTTCTCTTTTCTCATTGTTGTTTCCCTAGTGACGAGGTCCGGCACATAATAAGCCCATAAAAACTATTTGCCAAATGAATGAATGACTATAATGTGAAGTTAACAGATGACAATATAGCACCTGGCCGGCTCGGGGGCGGAGCGTGTGACCCTTGACCTTCTGGACGTGCCTTTCAGCCCCACAGGGGGTGTAGTGATTCCTTAAAAATAAAATCTTTAAATATAAAAACCAACAAAATTAAAATAAAATTGCAGTTTGGTTAAAAAAAATGTATGTAATATATTCAGGGTTTTTTTTTTTTTCTGTAAAAGCTGTTATATGACAGGTATTTGCATATTTCACGATACTCTTACTTTTCCTCCCCTTGAACTCCAAGGAACATTCTGCCTTCCCCTCCCCCACCCTTTAGGGGAGGGAGGGCGTCTGCTAGCCTGACACTCCCTGGGAGAGCGGGCACATGGGTAGGAAGAAAGAATGAACCCAGAGTGAAGCAAGTCCCCCTAATTTAATGCTGGGAAAGGAGCGGAGCCTGTCAGACGAGGAAGAGAGACGTGGGGACCCCTTGGTGTTGGGGCTGACAGACTGCTGGGGGCGGGGGGACAGCGAGGAGCAGGCGCGCAGGTGACCAGAGACTGGGAACAGGACGGGATGTACGGACTGTACGGCTTGCAAACTGGATTCCCTTTGATTTTAAGGTTCTCCTGGGAAGATCTCAGTTTCTTTCGATTATTCTTGGAAAGTGATTTTCGAAACAGAACTGGGCTGGGACTGGACGGCAGACCCCGGCTTTGGCAGGAAAGAAACGCCCGGCGCTACTACAGGCGGCGTGCTCTGGCGGCGGCGCCCTCAGGGTTTAAGCTTCTTCATCTGCTTCTGTGCTCCTCACGCTCCCTCACTCTCGATGTGACCCTTTTATAACAAAGAGAAACGTGCTGGAGCAGTTTTCTTTTCCCTTGATGCACAAAGAGTGTGCGGCCGCTGGTCGCTGCCCGGGGCCCCCGTCCCCTCCTGCGGGTTCCCTGGCCCCGGCTGGCGGCAGGCGGGTCCCTTCCCGACTGTGGCTCAGCCCCTCTTCCGGCTCCCACGCGACTCCCCTCTGGCTGGGCCGGCTGGGGCTGGCCTCAGCTTCCCAGAGCCCTCGGCAGGCACCGGCAGGCGGCGGCGCTTGGTGGGGGGCCCTCGTCTTAGCTCCAGAGGCCTGGAAACGGCCCCGGCTCTACCCTGTCTCTTCCTAAAACAGGGGTTTGGTGAATGGCTCTTCCCCTCTGACTCATGAACATGTACGCTATGTCCACTTCTCTGTTTTAATTTTAGATTTTATCAAATTCCATCATGACTCTCAGCTGAGTCTCCTTTCCCCGATCATAGGAGGAATGGCTTTGGGCTGTCCCCCAGGGTGACCAGTGGTTCTCCCTCGCCCGGGACCGAGAGGGTTTGCGGGACACGGGCCTTCTTCGTGCCGAACCAGAAAGTCCTGACAAATCCAGCCGAGCTGGGTGCTGCCGCCTCAGGCACCCAGAGACATTAATGCCATTGTCTTTGTGCCCTGCAGCGTGTCGCTGTGAAGGGGGACGCCCCCCTCCCTCCGGTACAGGTGTGCTCTCCCCACAGCAGACACAGAGCTGCCCCTTTCTCTCCTGGATCACGGCTGGGACCAGATTCAAATGCAGGAACTTCCCTCCATATCCTTGGTTCTAGAGGCAGTGACAAAATGTCAGAGCCAGACAAGGGGCCTCGGAGGAAATGGGCAGCGAGTCCACCTGCCCTACCACAGAGATGCAGCCCCAGGGAAAGGTCTTGGAGGGGGTTGGGAAGGGTCTCCCCCGGGGACGCCCCTGTGCAAGCAAGCCCACACGCTGCTCTCCCAGCGTCCCATGAACGTGTTGCAGCCCCCGCCCCCCCGGAACCCTGCACACGGGGAAGCCCCTCCAGGGGATGAGAAGGGTTTGGAGAGAAAGAGCCACAAGACGCTCACAGGACGCGAAGCACAAGCTGACAGCTTCTAACTAGGTTAGCTAAACAAGGACGCTGCTCAGAGAACTGCCACCCAGACGCTATTTTGGGCGTTTCAGAGGAACACTGGTGACCATGACTTACACTGGGTAGAGTGCCTATTTTGGGACCTGCGTTTTGCTGAAATATTTGCTGAGTATTTTTGTAAAGTACTTCAAATCGGAAAAGATAAAGACAGTTTCCGCAGGAGGCTCCCAAGGAGGGCGGGGAGGGAGCCCGTGATCACAATGCTGGGGCGCTCATGCGGCAACGACACTTTCAAGACAAGCTCTTCGGGGTGAGGAGGTCAGGAGCAGAGCAGAGCTGGCCGCACGAATTGGCATCAAACGGAGGCCGTGAGTTCGCTGCTCTGCTGGTTTCCCCATGGCTCCCACTGTCCCCAAAGAATGGAGTGGGGGTTAGTGCTCAGAAGTTCAGGGTCAGGGGTCCTCGCTCCTCCTGTCCAGAGAACGCAGGCAGGCCTCGCTCCCTTCCAGCCCCCCGGGGTCACTGTCCTGCATCCCCTCCAGGCCCAGCCGGCGTCACCCTGCTTCTCAGAAAGAGTTGGCGTCAGAGCCTCGATGTCCGAGGTGACCTTCTGGCGGGGGTGTCCGGAGGGCACGAGGTCGACCCGAGCGACTCAGTCCGGGTTCTGCGTTCGGTCACCTGCAGATCTTTCAAAACCGCTCGCCATGCTCGGGGATCGGGCCCCGGTAACTCAGCTTCCGACCTTCCTGTGCTTGGAAATCACCCGGAGGTTGTAGTTTCCCCGAGTGGGCAGGTCTGGAAGAGGCCTGAGACGTCACGTTGCGAACACGCTCCCAGGGATGTGGCCGTGGCCGGCACCGTGCTCTGGGAGCGGGATGCAGAGGGAGCCAATGGTGTCTCGGACGGGCACTACCTCCGGTCCCGGGTAACCCGAAGGCTGCCGGTTCTCCATCCATATAGGACGTGAGGGGACCACGTGCCATGGCCTCTGCCAGCCCAGCTGTTCCCTGAGCGCAAGGGTGTGCGACCGCAGCTCTGGAGTCGGCTTGGACATGCTCCCAAGCACTGGCTGTTGCGTTTCTCTTGTCAAACACAGCTGTGATTCAAAATTAATGTACAAGCTTATAATTAAATTCCATTAAAAAGGAAGGTGGTAAACACTAAGAGTCATCACTTCCTAATTAGTACCTTTTCCTATTATCCGAGCTGGTGGGGCTCCTTGCTCTGCTGTGTCTGTGTGGCGGGCATACTGCATACAGGTTTGCCTCTCGTCCCAGCTCTGCCTTCAGGGACAGCCCGACGACAGCGTGGACCCAGCCGGGTGCGAGGACTACACAGCCCCGCTGGCAGCTGCGACGGGCCGCGGCTTCCTTTCAGTGTCCGCACGTAAGAGAGCGGACGGGGGCAATTATGTAGATTATGTACTTAAGGGAGGCAACTTGCGACAGAGCAGATCAAACTTGCAGTGAGTGTGGAAACCGAGGCAGGTTTCAGTTCCACGAGCGTGGTTTGTACGGGGTGATAACTAGCTGGGCAGGGGATCACGGGTGGGCCGGGAGGACGGAACATCGTGGGGGGAAGGACTCGGTCTGGGACGCAGCTCCTTCGTGAAGCCGTGGGTGCCTCACATCCACAGACTGAATGGGGAGATAAGAGTTCGTTAAAAATCAACGAAACCGTTCAAAGACCAGTCGACTGTCTGGAATTTGCAGGAAAACACTTTATGATTTCTTATTCTTTGTAAATAGCGCAGCCCACGTCATTTCTATTAATCAGGTTAGAACGAACTTCTACACGTGTGTGCTTATAGGTGGCTGTATACGGCTACACCCGCATGTAGTTATAAATATGCCCCCACTTCCCAGCGGAAAGCCAGTGCCCTCACCAGCACACCACTGCATGTGAGATACAGTTTCCCAAAATATTTTCCCAAGTTGCTGCGCAGGTGACAATACCTTGGAGCTCACAATTAGAGAGAAGTTTTGAGAGGGCAAGAGTGCCTTGGGGTCTGGTCCCAAATTTCCACTGAGGTGTGCAAGTGCAGGCAGAGCCTTTGCGATGACACTCACCGTAGAGAGATGTACGTGTACGCATGTAGTGTGAGTGCA